>CM022492.1:876148-935929 GCA_011952105.1 Coreoperca whiteheadi | reverse complement strand
ACACACGCAGTGTTGCCACAGTTACTTTGAAAAAGTAATCTAATTACTCCTTAAAAAGTAACTCAGTTACTTTACAGATTACTTGATTTTAAAAGTAACTAAGTTAGATCTCAAGTTCCTTTATTAGTGACATTCAGCCTCTGCCGACAACACCCCTGCCCCGCCTCAACATAACACTGACAGCTGGTTTTGCCAACGCTCACTTTATTGGAAGTGCATTTTTAACAGTGATGTCAACAATGTATCTCCAAACATTTGAAGTTGAACTTAAAACTATCTCCTGAAAAAATAAGTTTTTATAAAAAATAAAATGGTGCCAGTCTTTCTTGAAGTCACTTAACATAAATCCTTGTTTTTACTGAAGTCCAGCTGTTGTTGTTTGGGTGGTGGGGGGTCTCCTGCTCTCCTTCGCACCACCTGCTGGGACTCGCTCTGTCAGTGTGACCGTGCAGCGCTGCCACTCCAAATGCCTCTTTAAATCGGACGTAGTGTTTCTGTAGCTGGATAACACTTTGTCGCCACAACGAACCTTAATATTCCATCTTTAGCTGACACAAACTCAGAATAGCGTCTGTATTTCCAGCTGGAAAACGCATCTCTCTCCTCCCTCCATTGTTGTTTCCATTTGTGTCGCTGCGTGATGCGAGATTGATCGCTGTATATACGTACTACTTCAATTTGCCTTAAACCAAAACCACACCCGCTCACGTTTCTTTTTATTCTGCCCCCGCGTGTCCTGCGTGCACGAGCTCACGTGCTCAGAACCAAAGAATCACACACGTTCTTTGTTTCACGCCATCTTGAGTCCAAGCAGCCATCTTGGACACACACGTCTCTTCATATCGAAGTTAGTATTTAGTTAGCCTTCCTTTTGTGTGTTTTTACTGTGTTTTATGAGACTCAATCAATCATTTCCCTTCATTTCATTATTTCTGATTATCTTTGATAATGTCGATAGCCAACTCTAATCGAGTGCACCTACACAGCTTGGAGCCCTGGTAAACCCCAACAGCTGAAAGACCTATGATGGCCGACGGGTGTATACGAGAAGAGTGGTCAAAGAAGAAACTTGTAATATGGCTAAGCATGAATCATTTCTAAAGGCCACGGCGACCAAGACACAAGTGTTACACATTGTATTTATGTGGTTTAGCTAAAACTCGGGTATCTGCATTTGGTTGCAGCTGATTTCTTTGGGCGCCCAGTTAAACGCCAAGACAAGAGCAAACCAGAGCATAAGGCAGAGCCAGATATGATGTGACCACCTTAGCTGCGCTCCAGCTGAGAGAAGGCAGAGTCGGTGACACTGCAGTCTGCTTTATTTAAGGTTAATTCACTCTCTGTTGACGCCCAAACGTTGCAGGTTCTGAGGTATTACTATTTTTTAAACTACATCTTTTTAATGATTAGAACTTCAATACATTGCACCTCCTCAGTCTCATGATTCATTCAGTCGTTCATTCATGAATCGTCTGGAACCAAAAATCAACATTTAATCTCTAGTTTGACGGCGTTTTGAATCTGCAGTGGTGAATCAAGCCAGCAGGCGAGGCCTCTCCATGGTGCTTCTCCTGGGTTTACAGCACACGACACAGATGGACGCTGCAGTTACATGCTGTTTGTTCAAAGTCTGATGAATCACAAGATCTCGTTTTCCTGTTGCTCTCTCTTTTTATGCTGACCATGCAGGTGCCCTGGAGTTCACCCCCCCCCCCGCCCACACACACACACTTCTTGGTTTCCTTCTCTTTCACATGTGCAGAGATTTAGACCTCATACTTAGAGTCTGAAGTGAGAAATGGCATGTGACAGAGTCAATGCTGCTTTACCTGACCCACCCAGTCAGAGTGAAGAAGACCACAAAGAAGGAGAGAAGACTTTTTTGAATATCTTTGCAGAGTTAGAGTCCGTGGACCTGCCGCTGGGAACCACCTTAAGGTAAACTCCAGCAATCCATGCTCAACTCATTAGCCTGACTTACAAAGGGAGCGCTTTGAAATGCGGATTGATCTTAAAACGCACACTAAGAAATGCCAACAAGCAAGGAAACACACATGTATTTTATATCATTCTATTTAAAACAAACACTTTAAACATCCAAGGAAATTAGCTTTATGAGCAGCAGCAAGTGCTCCAGTACTTGTTGGGGGGGTTAGTCTTCAAATCTATATTTTGGCTTACAGGTGTAATTATAATATTTTCTTAAAAGACACTAGAACTGCACATCAATCACAGACGTAAAGCTCCTCTTTCAGTAAAGATGCAAATGCAACATTATTTGTCACTAAGAATCAGATCTCTGGCAGAAAAACTAAATAGGATTTTAAGTGTATTAATAATAATAATAATAAGTGCATTAATAATAATTATTTTGTTATTTCGGAAAACATGATAACCAATTTAATTATATTATGTTACAACTCAGCAGTGGATACGGGTTTCGGGTAAAGGTTTGGGGATGCCCAACAGTGCTGTAATGTAACGGACAGGACATGTGCAAACGCTGAATTCCCTCCAGCTGGAGAGCGCCCCCCGCAGGCCGGGCCTCGCAGCGACCCGCACTCCCGCTGCAGTGGTAGCCGTTACACACACACACACACAACAATCATGGCGGAGAATGAAACCCTGGAGTGCATAACGGAGCACGAGCGGATTTTACAGGAAATTGAGAGCACCGACACGGCTTGTGTTGGCCCCACTCTTCGGTAAGAATATGTAGCTTCCGAGAAAGCCCCCAGCAATCGTTATGTATGTGTGTTTGGTTGCTTCTCCTACGTTGTCAGAGCTTTTGTCCATGAGCTAACGTTAGCTGACCCAACGTTACCCTAGCCACCGGCAGGCTAACATTAGCACTTTTAGCCAAAAGGGCTGTATGGTGTTGAAGTGAGGCATGAGCCTAGCTGGCTGTCAGCTAACGGGCCAACACGCAGCAGTGTTTCTGTCGGTCGAACGCAGCTTTAGTTAACGGTAGTTAGTTACCGTTGTCGCTGATGGACGGCGGTGACCCGTGGACATGTACGCGTCATGTGTGGGTGTGGCTGCGGGGCTCTTCGTACCGTCATGCAGCTGCGGCTCGCAAACGGTGCTAACCGCGTCGGCAGGCTGTTTAGCAGAAATGGGAAAATGAACGCTAATGACATTCCGTTATACCGCGCTGTGATGCGTCACCCTGACCCCCTGGTGTCGTGCTGCGGTTGCCGAAGGGCTTGGTAGCGGGGAAAGGAGCTCCCAAGGCCGTAATGAACGGCATTAGTTTGACAAGCTGGCGTGTGTCACCGGGTGCACCGGCCCGCCGCTTAAACTTACCGTCGAGGGCCGCGGCAACGGTCTAAATGGACTGTGGTCTGTCAGCCGGCGGCAGCGACCACGTAGTTGTCAGCTGACAAATACACACCAGTCTCGGCCTACAGGGCAGAAGCCGCGGTGGCTGTCCTAGTGGACATGTGGCAGCATGGACAGTAATATTCCCAATGTGACATGTCCGTTATGTCCCCTGCAACGCTTTTTCCTTTAGTATTCTCATTCCAAGTATGGGGGGTGGGGGCAAAATACGGGACAAATGCGCCGAAGGTAACAGTGGGCATCATTAGTTTCAGTGCTTCTGTTATCAGAATCAGAAAAAACTTTATTGATCCCCGAGGGGAAACTCTTTGTTACAGCAGCTCACTGTCACGTCAGTGCACACGAGAAGTACTAAGAAAAAAATATAATACACTATAATACAGGTCAGAAAAAATTTCAATTAAGTACCAGTGTGTATAAGTATAAATGTGAAGTACAGAGTGGATTAGCAGTTGATGATATTAATACGGTATAAAGTATTAGTGCATGGACTGTCAAGTTAACTGGAGCTTATTACGGTTGTAATGAGACGGAGGATATTGCCCAGCAGCACTAGAAGTATGAGTAATATCAATAAATTAAACTGAAAACAGGGTATATTGTAGTACACAGAATATTGCGCAATTATGTCCAGTATTGCACGAATGACTTCCTGTGGCGCTGTTTGGTTTATGGTGTCATCTAAACTGTCACTGTATTAACAGCCGACCCAGATGGTGTTAGTTTTGTAGCTGAAAAAGGACTCGCACCCTTTGCATGGGCTCCTCATTAACATTCTTTGACTGGCCATTGAAAATTCTCTCTTGCTACTTAATTCTGTATTTCCTGAATTAACGCATTTAGCTAAGTTGATGTGCTAACGTCATGCAGCTTTTACAGTGCTGAGCTTCACTCTCACACTGTCGGTGAACGGAACTAATGTTAAAGTCACATTATTATATGGTACAAATACCATGTGATCTCTTCACAGCTTCTTTGTAACAGGTTGAGGGAAAGGCCAGGTACTCTATACCCCTGCAGTCAGGAATGGACACGTTCTACATTTATGTATCTGTAAAATAATTTAAATTAGTAAATACTCAACATCATTACTGATGTTTCTTCTTCTGTACACCTACGATTTCTGGGAACTATATAATCCATGGCCTCCGCCCAGTTACAGTACAGAGCGTCGCTCCTGATTGGCTGCTGACAGCAGCTGTCAGCTGAAGAGTCAATCACACCAGGCAGCAGCAGAGGAGGTTGTTCCACCGGCTGCTTCAAAAGTAGTTTAGCCGACTTCGCTAACATTCAGTCTTCGAGCGCCTGCGTTGCTCTACAGCGATGCAGCTGATGACAACCAAATGTTTCTTACTGTAAAGCAATGTGTGCAGCAGTAGCAGAGCAGACGGGTTTAAACTGTGAGAATGCCGCATCCCTTCTATCTGTGTGAGTTACTGGCACCCCACCTATGACAACTATGTAGTTGCAGTTGGAAAAACACAACATTTCACTGAATCTACAGTAAAAGTGAATGACCATCAGGAATTACAGGGCGGATGTTGCTCTTGAATTTTCAAACATTGTGTGTAAAACATATTGGAAGGTCGAATGATAAAGCCTTTGTAACCCAGAGGCCACTTTAGGCTGGCTGAAGTTAGCTTCTTGCCCTGGCAGGAAGTAGGAAGACCGTGACCTATTTGTTTCAGCAACCACTTGCTTTCAATTATTAAGAGGAAAGGGGAACCTCGTATGGAAGCAGGGGGGGTGATGGTTGATGTGCCCACTTTGCATGTGCTGTGCTGTTCATTACATCAGGCCTAATTCTTAGCTTCAGTTCCTTGAGAGGTTCTATCAGTTAGTCATTTGTCAAGAACACCAAACATTAGCCAGTGCCAGCTTTCCTTTGTAGGAATGTTCTGCTTTTCTCTCGGTCATATCTATACAAATTGAATACCTTGGGGTTTTTGCACTGTTACATTCTGAAGACCGAATGAAATTTGAAAATGTTTTTAGATGAAACAATAATGAAAGTAATCATTCTTTGCCGCCCTAAAAGGAATAGGGAATGAGAGAAAGTCATCACTTTGGGCTCTGGGAACCTGTGATATATACATTAAGTATGGCCCCTTAAAACATCTCATTGTTACTTCTTGTATGGGCTATATTATCTTCCACCTGTCCTTTGGCAATTGTGCTGACTTCAACTCTTATGCAAAATATGTGAAAGTAAGGATCTGCATTTGATTAGGTGAAGCAGCATCTGATTTGTTTAACAAAATGTCAACAGTTGGCCCCTGCGTAGCTCTACAGAGGTCATGGGCCGGGTTTGTTGGCTGTATGAGTATTGTTTGTCAGAACAAAGGGGCTTAAGGAGTTTGGTACATGGACTCGTATAAAGCAGAATAGGAAACGAGGCATTCCAAATTTGGATAAAATTGGTCCAAAAACTGCATAAAGAATAATATAAAATCAACAGGGATTTGGAGAATTATTAATTTATTAACATTATTATTAAACATTATAACATGATTTTTATTGTCGATTAATCTGTCGAATATTTTCTTGATTAATCGGTTAGTTTGGTCAATAAAATGGTAGAAAATGGTGGAGAATGTTACCCAAAGCCCAAGGTGACGCCCTCAAATGTCTTGTTTTTTCCACCACCCAAAGATATTTAGTTTACTGTCATAGAGGCTAAAGAAACCAGAAAATATTTCCATTTAAGAAGCTGGAATCAGAATTCTTTAGACTTTTTGTTTTCTTAAAAAATTACTCAAACGATTAATTCCTTTATCAGAATAGTTGGCGATTAATTTAATAGTTGAAAGGTAGCCTAATTGATTAATAGTTGCAGCTCTACAGGTAACAATTCTACAGGGCCTTCAGTAAGAGAAACATCAGCCTGAACTCCAGTCAGTTTTCACTCTCTTTCACTCACACACTGCTGTGTTGACTGGAAAGATCAGGTTCACCTCCATGAGGGCCACCAAGCTCTTAAATCGTTTTCACATTTCCTCTGAAAACACAGGAATGAGACTGTCATATTAATAACAAAATGGAAATAAGTGCTGAATAGGGGTGTAACGGAATCGCAGTTGATCCGTGATCCGTACGGATCATGACCCACAGTTTGGCACACACGTGACCTGCGGATTAATTGAGCTTTTCTTCTTTTTTTTTTAACTTGCTGATTAATCTAAATTGTTCAGCTATCGCAGAGTGAAAGATATATTTTCTGCTGATGTTGCTTTTTAAGTAATTGCGTTATTTTAATCTCGATGCTGAGTTTCAGTGAAACGACACACAACAGTCACGTGTTCACGTGAACAGGGCGTGTTAATAAGTCACCGATGGCCAGCGGCGGAGCAGAAGAACCTGAAAAGCCTCCCGCATCATTTAAATCGCACGGATGGGAGCATTTTGGCTTCCCCGTAAAACATAATGATGACGGAAGAAGGGATCTGGACAAAACTGTAACGGTGTGTAGACACCAAAAGCTCCTGGCTGTAAGTTGTCATGTAATAAATGGAAAGGCAAATGGAAAAACTGTTTTCAAAATGATCCAATCTGTGACTCGTGATCCGTAATGTGATCCGAACCGTGAGTTTTGTGATCCATGACACCGCTAGTGCCGAACAACTCAGCAGATTTATCTAAAACCACATACTGCACACCCGTCTCATTTAGCAAATCTGAAACACGTTCTACGCTCTTAATACTGTGCACAGCTGACTGCAAGATACCCATGAAAAGCTCCCTCGCTGGGTCAGCTTCTCGTCTCCCGGGAAACGTCTTGTGCTGGTTGTACTCCGATACAACCTCATCAACCTGAATGCCAGCTTTTCCTAATAGCTCCTTATGGAAGGTGAGCAGGGCCCTCATCTGTGCCTGAACCTCTCCCTGGCAGTACAAGCAGGGATGAACAGGATCTTGTCTGGGATGCCTCCGGGCTGAAAGGGGTTTATGTACAGTATGTGTGTATAACGATCCCTAGCGTCTTCTCATGCTGTTACTATAGTTACCATCACTGGCTGGCTACTCAGCGCGAGACCCCTTCAAATATGAAGATTCTGAAATGTTCCCCTGATAATGCTACATTGTGAACAACAAAGCCATGTTGAAATCAGCAGGAGGAGAGCTGGTTAGCAGCCGGCGGGCAGCCGAGTCCTGCCGTGTGTTTACAGCTAACGGAGCCGAGCATTGCTGCATTTCAGTGCGCCGGTGTTGTCCAGGGACGCCGTTTTAAGCCAGCGGCAGCAACCACGCAAGTGTCAGTGGACAAACCACGTCGTGGGTCTGCATGCTAAACGCCACGGTAGCTTTCCTAGCTTTCCTGAAGGCCATTCATCAGTTCTGTCCTGTCAATCTCCCTTTGTGTTCGTTGGGGCTCCGTGGTCGAGGTGGGGCTGTGTCACTAAATTGTGTCCTATTTAATTTTTTAAATTCTGTTTGTGACAGTTCACAGATAATTTGTCAGGTTTTAAACCTATTTCTTTGAATGGAGCTAAATAAATCTATTATAAATTTATTTTCTCAACATTCCAATGGTGTTTTTATTAAACTACTACCAAAGTAAAGAACATTTTGGTTTTGGGACGGTTAAAATACTTTTTAGTCTGGAGCCCTGGACCTATCATCACACTTGTTATCTGTTCTTACCGATCACCGTGGCCCATTGCCATACTGTTACAGGAAGCCAGTTACTGGTTCGGCCCTGCCAATGACCGCAGCTGAAGGCTCCAAATAGCTGTCCCACACAATCTGTAAAATAATTTCATTATTATTATTTTAGTTAATAAGTTTTTGGGTTTTTTTTAAAAGACAAAATATAATTTCAGTTTCACTTTTGATAAGAGGACGCATAGTGTTTTAGAAATAAAGGAGCATTTTTCAGTCACTTGGTCTGCATCTCATTCTGTTGAAATAAATTGTTAGAAACTCATTTCGTGAATCGTTCCATCCCTACACAGTGGATATCTGGGTTAAATTTCAGGGCAGACCATCACGTAGCTGTTGACATATTTCAGTCTGGACCACAGTGTGGCCATGCTGCTATAGTGGTCTGTATACGAAAGATGGACAGTTCCAATGCATTTTGTCATGGGATCGGATTTAAAGGTTTCTCGTTGCTGTGTTATGTTAACGGCGGTTTTAGGTTGGACCCAAAAGACAAGGCTGGACACGAACGTAGGCGGTAGGATAACCAACAAGGTTTATTTAGTGGTATCAGCGAGGTTGAGGGCATGGAAGTCTGGCAGCGGGATAGGCCGGTACGTGGAGGTGGAGAGTCAACACGAACGGGGACTGAAGGATGCCGGCTGGTAGACTGGAACTCCAAGCGGTTGTTGCAGGAGCCGGGTGAAGCGAACCACGTAGGTGAATGGTGGCAGGAGAATCCACGGAGCGAGACAGGCAGATGGGAGGATATCTGGATGTGGAAACAGAGGCTGTAATTAGTTCCAGCATAAATGCAATAGATAGTTCTTCGAAAAGTTTCTTCAGTAGAAGGAGCCCGACGTAAGTACCACGAAGGAGACGGTACGATCTGGCGAAGTATGAAATCATTGCCTGCAGTGAGAAACTGTTCCTCTTTTCCTACAACTAGTATTATTCAGTTGAATCTAAATTGAGCCTGGAAACGTTCTCCTTCATATCGAATGCAGTGTTTACAGAATCCTTGTAAATGAAGTTGCGAGACAAAGGATCTGTTTCAGAGGACCTGAGGTAAATATCAGCTGTTGAAATCGGGCAACATTTTAAAATTTAAAATTTGCTTTGATTGTATAAAGAAAGTAATAAGCATTTGCTCATGCATGAGATTTTTTTTTCTCCAATCTGAAATCTTAATCAATTATCCAAGCTTTTATTTAGTCTTACTTAGTTTTTTTATGCAAAAGCAGGGCTAACAGTGGCATGGCTCTAGGGGTGGCAATGTCCATCTCTCAGGTCACCACAGTGGTCTCTGCCTGTTACAGACTTTACGTTAATCGCATTAAAATAGTTATTTTTTTGAAATGACAGAGTGGCATGTTGTATTTCTTGTTGCGACTGGACTCAACAGAGTCAATCGTAACAACCAGAGTTTTGCCTGAGGTGTAATATGCTGAGAGAGTGTAGTCAGCTGCAGGCACAGTCTCCCTCTTTTAATGGCTTGGATCAATAACTAGGACCACTGTTTTGTCCTGGTCTAGTTTAAGGGCCTTTTACATCATGTTCATTTCAATAAATGATCAATCATTTATCATCAACGTTTGAATGCAGCGTCTCACTGCTACATGTCACTGGATGGCGCTGTTACTCCAGCTGAAATACATGGCTGGCTGGAGTTTGTCAGTCATTCATCATTTCCCAAGCGTTCCTTTGTCATTTTTTATTTTGTATCCTTGCTGTTAAATCAGTTTCCTGGCTTCAGGGTGAGCTGTCCGTTGTGCTCGTGAGGTTGTTTTGGGATGCATTCACTGTCCGCTCCAAGACACATGTACAGAAGCTGCAGGTGGACACACTCTCAGGCAGCAAGCGTCCTGTTTTCAACCCACTGCCTCGGTTTTTAGGCTCTGAGTTACACCCGCCTGACGCTTTTCACATTAAGACCCCACCTGCTTTATGTAACCGCCACGCACACATCCGGGTAACCTGTACTGAAAACAATTCTGAACTCAAAACCGTACAGCAGCATATATATATGTGTAAGAATGAAAAGAGGAAACATAGTGTTGGAGCGAAATTATAACACAATCAGGTGTAAGAATAATGGAGGGAGCGGTTTCCATTCAGTTTTTAATTATTAAATGAACATGTGGCAAAACAGGGGCCAAAAGGAAAAAAGAGGATTAAGATGTACATACGAGTTTATTTGGTACGCAGTCGAAGAGGTTTTTCAAAGACTTCCGGCCTTTGCTGGGTTTTTTTATTTTGAAACTTAAGAGTACATTTAGCTCTCTGTTCATCCCAGGTTTTGCATATGGGATTTGCTGAAAACTAAGAACCGAACATCTCTGCCCATTATTTTGGGAATAAATTAAAATATCACTACCATACATTATTTGACCCGTTTAGACTTCATTATAAAATAGTTTGGAGGAGTACAGAGCTTTATGGTTAGCTTCAGCTCGTTGCTTAGCTGTCCAGTCTGTTTTAGCTTTCAGCTGCTGCTGTTTTAAGAAAAAAAGCTCTAAAAGCCCACAAGTTCTGCCCCCTAAAAGTCACTGGTTTCAGTCATCAGTCTAGAAGACCCGCATTTTGTCAGTCGAACCCCTGCACTTTCTTTTCAGCTGCGTCGCTGTGCACGGAGTAATGCAGGAGCAACGGCATGGCAGCATGTAAACTTTACCGACCACGCCTCAAATGACCCTAAGCATCAAACCAACTGTGATTGGAAGTAGAGAAGAGGGATGGGAACGGGGAGCAGCAACGCGCTCAGCTCCGGTGCCGATTTTAAGTGAGGTCCGCTAAACCGCTGTAGAAAGGGACGCTGGTACAACCTCCTCTGCTGCCGCCCAGTGTTCGGCTGACAGCGGCGTCAGCAGCCCGGCAGGAGGCACGCTTCACGCTGCGCTGGGATTTTATAACTGAGCTACGGTCGGGACGCACGCTTCTACTTTCTCTGACTGCGTGGAAATCTGATGTTTTCACATCACAGAGACACAGGACCTCGAGCGCTTGCAGTGAGCTGAGGGAAGGTGCGAAGTAATCAGTCGGACTGCTGTCAACATGGAAATACTGTGGCGCCGCACTGCAGAGGACCCTCCGGAGAGTCGGGATCCAGCACCTTCTTCAGCGCTTTGAAGTCATCCTGTGCTATTGCCGCATGATATACTGTCGTGTCAAGTCCTTTCTTTCTAAGGGTTTTCACAACCAATCCATTCTTGCACGTTGTAAACTCTGTCTTTGAGGAGACACCAGGACCGGCTCGGCAGTGGGTCATTAATTCAACGTTTAGTCCAGTCCGGAGACCAACACAGCTTTTCCGGCCACAGAGCTCACCTTTACTGTTTCTGACGGTGGCATAGGAATCCTGCAAAATGTCATGGACCCGCTCCTTTGACACTGTCTCACCTTCATCCTTACACGAGTCTTCAAGGCATTTGACGGCCCGTTTTGTTTGCTTATGGGTGTTCTCTTTCGTTTCGGGGGGTTTTCCAGTTCGTCCACCTGTCTCTGCATGTCATCTTTTAGGTTCAGCAGGGGAGTTTTCCCTCGGAGGTATGCACTGCTCAGCCCACTCCTCCATATTTAGGCCGCCACGGAGGTCGAAGACTGCTACAGTTTGTAGCAGTGACTGGAATATAAGTCTCCTTTGAGCCTTGGTTTGGGCTCCACCAACTCCTGAGAAAGATATCTGGCTCTGTTAGCTGCTTGTGCTCCACTGTGTTCACCACCTTGTTGCTACCTTTGTCCGACCGCTGTTTGGTGCTGAGCTGGTAAAACCTTTTCACTCAAAGCAGCGGCCTGCTGCTGCTGGCGTGCTGTAAACTGAAAAACATGAGCCAAACGACGAGGCGCACTGCAGAGTTGGGATAATTCTCTGTGGGTTTGTCACTACGAGTGACACTTTTTACAATACACATTGTCATTTGATCCATTGGTAATATAAAAGTATTGATTAGTGTAGTTTTAGGACTTGTAAAGGGCCAGAGCTTAGAAAAGCTATTTTTTCTAAGCAACCTTTATTGGAATGAATGTTTGCCATCTTGGGGTTTTGTATTCAATACATAATATACATAATACATTTTGCCAGTGTTAAGTACATGTACACACAGCATGGTGCACATGGACTAACATGCAACCAGAATCACACACAGCAGTAGCCCATGCAACAATGTAGCGTCCGTGTTAACTGTGGTGAGGTACCTCCATCAGGATGCAGATGGACAAATGCAAAGTCAAGTCAAGTCCATTTTATTTATACAGCCCAGTGTCACCCGTTTGCCCCAAGGGGCTTTTTCCATCTGTACAGCATACGACAGCCTCTGTGCTTAGACCCTCCATTCCCAGGACAGACAGACATGTAGATGTCGTGTGTACAATCACGATGTGGACAATCACGATGACAAAGTTCTGAATAGATTGTAACATCTATGAAGAATATGGATCCTGGAGGATGTCGAGCGAGACGTCAAACAGACCTGAGTCACATGAGCTCCTCTCCACCATGGAGACCTGGACACTGGAGGCAAAAGTCAAGCGTGCCATTCACACAGGGAGGACAAAGGGAGAGACACACAGAGGGGCCAGCACAGAGAAACTAGGGAGAGAGAGAGTTACATATGAGCAAATCATTTTCATTCTGACAGTTGTTTCCTCTGTTTCGCCATCTTCCCCTTCCTGCCTTATCCCCCTTTCCTTCTGGACCTTCACCTCCCCTGTTTCCTCACCTCGTTTGTCCCTCTCAGGTCCATTTACGATGATCAGCCCAATGCCCACAAGCGTTTCATGGAAAAGCTGGACGCCAGGATAAAGAACCATGACCGTGAGATTGAGAAGATGTGCAATTTCCACCACCAAGGCTTTGTGGACGCCATCACAGAGCTCCTCAAAGTCCGTGCCGATGCGGAGAAACTGATGGTAAGAGAGATTACTGTGAAGCGGACTGCAGGCCAGAATAGGCTATGGCAGGACAGTGTGGTCTGCAGCCCACTTCGGTTGCCAAATCTCAAAACACAGTGGCTGCGTGAAATGCCAGTTAGATTGTTAAGGGGACCAAACTTAGTATGGGAGACTACTAGAATTTGGTAGGAAATAATCCACTCTATCACTGCAGGGGTAGTCTTTGTCCACAAAGTCACTCTGATAGTTGAACTAGCTCATCGGTTTATTACCTTAAAGAAAAGCATGTTCCAGACACATTTAGAGGGCTTTTTATTGTAGTACGTTATTACGTTCTACACGTATTGTTATTAGTTGGGAGTGTTTTAGTGAAATTGTCACCATTACAGGGTAGCCTGTGTGCATGCACCCCTCACATTGCAATGGTCTGTTTATCATCTTGACTTACTTACTACTTTTATGTTTTTGAAGCATAGTCAAATACGGATTGGTGATATAGAAAATATCTCCAATCCCAATATATATGTTATATAACCATATAGATATACAGTATATTGACATAATAAAGCTGCAATGGCTTTTTTTGTTTAATCCAATAAATTACATGTGTGACTAATCAAGATATTTGATTCAAGAATATCATATAAAAATCCAACAATACCATAACAGAGTCCTGCCCATTGACTTGCAACATTTCCCACAATGGTACAATACAACCGCAGATAGTGAAAACATAGCTATCAAAATAGGGATAACTGAATAGCAGACTTTCTGACATTGACAAATGTATATAATTTCACATTATATATCATCAATTGCCTATCTTTACAGTCAAATATAGTATATTTGATTTGATTTGATATTTGTAATGAAAATATATTTTACTGACAGCACACCCTAACTGTGAGATCAAATACTATATGTCAGCATCATGTGAGTCATTGAAAGTACTGCACTGTAGCAAACGATGTGCTGCTACAATTAGTGTTATTATTATTGCTAACATTATTTTTACCAATATTAATATCAGTGCCTCTACCATTACAGTTATTTTTACTTTCCATCTCTATGTGGAACTTGCCTTGTGCTACTGTACGTACTCTGTCCCGCTGCTCTCTCCCTCCCTCCCTCCCTCCTTCTGTCTCTCTGATGGCCGCCCACCCAGAGTCTGGTTCTGCTCCAGGTCTCTGCCTCTTAAAGGAAGTGTTTCCTCAGAACTGTTGGGTCTCTGTAAATAGCGTTATAAAGGGTCTAGACCTGCTCTAGAGGATAAGTGCAATGAGATACCTTCTGTTATGATGTGGCGCTATATACGTTTTTACGTACTGAATCTTAATATTACATAGTATTAGTACATTTTACTCTACAACCAAGTACATTTTTTCAGTGTGTGTCTGGTCGTCTCTCTCGCTCTCTGTTCAGTCCCAACTCAATATGCGGATTATGGCACGTAATCTAAAAAAACACAATCACAAACAGCAGTGATGCTATTTCTAATAAATACAGTGGATGGGCAGATTTTAGGACTCACCTGAGCCAGCCCTCACTATAAGCTTTATCAAAGAGGAAAGTCTTTAGCCTGCTTAAATATGGCTCCCGAACCCAAACTGGGATCTGGTTCCACAGGAGAGGGGCTAATGAGAACAGACACTGTCCTATAATCATAATATTAAACTTTATTTATGTAGCACTTCTCTTAACAATGTTACAATGTGCTTTACAATAGAATGGAATATTAACCATACAAGGTGGGTAAAATGAGAATATTGCCAATAAAATGGAAAGGTCATAGGTTCTACTCCCAGGTAGCTGACTAGTGCAGCATGTTGTTTTAGACAGAACAGTCTAGGTTAAGTTTCTAGAAATGTCACTTGTCTCCTTGCTCTCAAGCAGCACCCTTGCTGTGGTGCTGCCCCCTAGCTGAATGAAAAAAGATGCAGTGATTATGTAGTCGATCCCCCTCGTTTGGAAGCTTCTCTGTTGAAAGGGTTGTCATCAAAAAGCCGACTGGTCAACTGGGTCATGGCTTTCAGCTATGTGACAAGAGCCGAGAGTTCAAAAATCCCCATCCAGAATTGAGAAGTTTGTCACTGAATCTGTGAGATAGAGCCTGTCACAAGCCATTAAACCCCATGAAAGGCACAGCGCACCGATGATGGGTTCAGGGCCCAGCTGCCTGGTTAATCTGCATTTGCCTGCCTTTGTCCTTCCCCCATCATGGACAATGAGCTGATTACAAGGCTGAGCGGCGGCAGCGAGGGAGGTGGAGAGGGAGCTGGCAGAGAGAGAGGAGGGGTGGACAGACATGTGACAGCACGTATGGCTGAACCAAGGCCGAGGTATTCCTACATTTAAAAAAAAAAGTATTCAACTTTAAAAATGTTTTAAACATGAAGACATTCTAGTGCTCCCCCACAATTGTCACAGAAACCTTAGCATGTCAATGATGGGTGAACATTTTCACCTCAATCACATTAAGAGGAGCACCTTTAATTTAATGATGTCAGTTTGCAAGATGGTCACAAAATTCAAACCTGGGCCTTGTTCTGCTCTCAACATGCAGCGGTTTCACAAGATAAGGCTGCTTTTATTACACTAGTCTCTTTTTTTATCCCAACAAATCTCGTGAGAAGACCAAATCCAACAGTGTGCCTCTCTGTCTCTCACGTCACTACCCTGTCCGTGGCTCTCAGCCCCGAGCCCATTGGTTCCTACTGAAGACGTGAATCTTTAAAAGCAGCTCACAAATACATTGTTTCATTTTTTTTATAAAGGCTCAGTCATTTCCAAAAACAGCTGGTCGCTAGTTTTTAGCAAAGTTCCTCAAACAGGAGGAAACAGTGCATTTGTTTGGGCCTATTTCCAGCGGCGGATGAATCCACATGTGGCGCTGTAGCGAGGGTTTGGGTCAGCAGGACGGTGTGTGTGTGTGGGGTTGAGTCAGGATAAACTCCAGTGTGTGTGTGTTCGTGGGGATGGAGGAGCAGCCGTGAGGCTCTCTGAGGGGTTTGGATAGTCTCTGGACGCCACAGAGCTCTGAGGCCTAGAGGAAGGAGATCCATGGGATTTGTTGGTAATAAACAACCCTTTGTGGAAACAATGGGTAGAGGAAAGAGAAGGACGCTGTACTGTTAAACTGATGTCTGTGTTTGTTTTGAAAGGGTCAGGTGACAGACACTAATCGAAGACTACAAGAGGCTGGGAGGGAGGTAAGTCCGTGTGTGTGTGTGTGTGTGTATGCATGAATGTGCAGAAAACAACAACTGTGCTTCTTATTGTGCTTGAACCCAGCGGTGGCCTCCTGCTCATTGTCTCTCTCCATTGTGTGTCCCTTCCCTCAGGTGACAGCTCAGACAGAGGAGGTGATTCGCTGTCGGATCCAGCAGAGGAACATGGCCACCACTGTGGAGAAGCTCCAGCTCTGCATACCAGGTACCACTGCTGCTTGTGTGTCAATGTGATGGTCACTTTAATGTTAATGACATGTTAGTGTTAGTCACCTGAGTCACCTCAGGGTGCCGCCGGAGTCCATATGCATGTATTTGTGCCTACAATAGGACCAGTTCAACACCTCAGAGGAAATCCTGGGCGTGTGAGTGAGAAGTCTCTCTGACTAGACGAATAGACCCACAAGTCATTATGTGGGAGCCATGATAAGAGCTTATGTAATTCCTTCAATGTTAAGGAAAGCTGTTTTGGTACTTTCTTTCCTACTGTCGCTCCCGTAGCGTAGGTTAGAAAAGGAAAGGAGATACCGCTGTCCCCCAACTCCTTGTTCCAACAACAGAAGACTCCGTCAGTCTTTGGAAGTTAAATACAGACATTTTGGCTTTGATGAGAGTCGTGTTTTTTGGGTAACAATTACGCCCAATATTTGTTGGTAAATGATTCTCTCAGAGGTGCCCCAAGTACTGAATCACAGAGTGGAGATCTGCAACGTCCGTAGAGCCCACCGGTAACCTGAAATATAAAGTGGTTGGACTGAGGACATTATTTGGTTGATGAATATTTTAGTCCAGTGTGTTTTATTTTATATACCTATGTATCTTTGTATGCACAGTAAATGTGTTCTTTGTGTGCAAAAGTGAGTGAAATGCTTGAACCAACAAACCCTGCTAGTGGTCCTGTTTCCTGTCTTCTCTTCCTTTGCAGTGCTAGAAATGTACAGCAAACTAAAGGAGCAGCTGGAGTCCAAAAGGTATCCACCTCACAAACCCTTTCATCACAATGTGACTGATGAATAACTGTGATTTTTCCCGCCCTGTACAGTATACAGTACACTAGTGTACAGTAAAAGTACGCTGTCGCCGCTAGTTGGCAGTGCAAGCCAGAGGTGTGGCCAGAGGTTCAACAGACTTGTGCCTGTCAGCCCACAGAGGCTAGTGCAGCTCTGTTTTCCACCCTTCCAAAATCTAGTCTGGACTTAAATTAACAGCAGCCGCAGATCTTGTTGTTGCTGACTTCCAGTGGTGGAACCTGTCACCCTGCGGCAGTGATGTAGAGCTGCACTCCAGGGTGTGTCAGTACACTGTGACATCACTGTTGGGTGTCTGATCACACCCGGCCATACCCATCGAATGAATAGTTTCATTTTCAATTCTGGCCATTTATGTCACCCATCCCTCATGGAATTATTCAGACACGTGAAATAACAACAGACCAAACATTGCAATATGTGAACCCAGAAGCATCTAAAAGCACAATATACTGACCTGAATATCAACTATGAAAATTAACATTGGAAATTAAATAAATATATGCACGCACCCTCACAAGTATAGATAATATACAAATTCAGTCATGTCATGTTAAAACATTGTATATCTGATTCAGTTAATGAGTAAATAGTCTGTAATCCATATGAAGTGAATTATGAGGGTTTTATCCATCGTAAGTTCTGTTTCTCTTCCTACGTCATGCTTTAGAAATATATTCAGAAAATGCAAATATCTTATCGAAAAGGTGTTCAGTTAAAGCCCCATCCTGAAGTCCTGATCAAAGGTATCAGTAGTGATGCTAGCTGCTCTGTACTGTCATTTTACTACGTTGGTCTCTTCTGTAGACAAGACCCCTGCGTCCTGTCTGTCCGTCCTGGGAGAGGGATCCCTCCTCTGTTGCCCTTCCTGAGCTTTCTTCCGTTTTTTCCCCTGTTCAACCGTGGAGAGTTTTTCCATCCGAATCGAGGGTCTAAGGACAGACAAAAGACTTGCTTTGCAACCTGGTATTAAGTTGAGTACATGGCAGTATTGCAAAAACACGGGACAAAACTAAACGATGTCCTGTTGTCCATTCGAAAGAGGTTTTCTTTCCCTTTTTTAGCTCGAAAGAGAAAGCTCAGTAATCAAACATCATCCAGTGTTCACGATGCAGGTTTCCTACGAACCTTTCACCTCATCCACTGCTATGGGGGTTAGATTGAACTTTTTACCCCATGAACTTCATGCCTGGCCATATTTACATGCCTAGCTGTATAAAGAGGGGAGGTGAGTTCACTTTAAACAGGAAGATAATGACCCTTTCTTTTTAATGACTGTGTACCAAAGGAGGAGGCCATTCATGGCAAGACAATTGACCCTCAGTGTGTCCTTGTTCACAACAAGGCCCCCTCGCTGCAGCCCTGTCACGGCTCTCAGCCAATCCAAGGCATTTAGACCATGCTGGCCATTTTGTAGGATTTGTGTGTGTGTGGAGTGTACTTGAAGCACTATTTACATAGCCTATACACTTACTATAAATTGGAATGGATTTGTATGGCACAAATGCACATTATTATCTGTACTGTATGAGCTGATGCCCAGGTCACATTCTGTTCAGTGCCCGGCCACTTGCAGCCTTTGTGTCCTCCGTCCTGGTGCTCTGCGCTCTGACAAACCTTTTCACTGTACAGTTTATGAGTCTGTCTTCTGTTCATGTGTATGCAACACATTTTACACTCACTGACCGACCAATTAGATCCCTTCACAGCCTGGCTATCAGCCTAATGATGGGAGCTCAGCACACTGACCCGAGGCTGAACCCTTGTGATATGTGCACACTATAAAAGACAACAATATCTTTATAACACAGGTCGCCAGAGAGGCATTGAGATAGAAGATCACACTGCCCTGCATGCAATGTATTCGACGTATATGAAGCTATTTGATTGGCCTGTTAGGCCTTGGGCCATCGGTAGGGGATCTAAAGGAGGCAACAGTATCCCACCATAATTTAACACACCGGTCACAGTTTGAGTACATTAGTCTTTAATCCATTAGGTGCTCTCTGGAAGCACTGTAAGTTCTCTCAGAATGTCATCATTGTCTTATCTGTTTTACATTTACTGCAACAAACCGTGATTCATAGGTAACCAGGCAGCATACTGCTCAGTGAACCAATCGCAAAAATTAACCTTTCCTTAAAGGAGGATAGGTTCATAATTTCATTTATGTCTTTAAACATTAAAACAGTTTTTGCTGGATGTAATTCTCCCTTCTGTTCATACACTTTCATTTGGGAAGATGCTCACTTGATTTGACTAACTCGGATAAACTTTGGAATATAGAACGAAGACTGTGGATTTTGTCCTCCATCCCTTACCTTGGAATGCCTTTAAGTAGGGGTCTCCTAATGGCCAGTATGAGCAGGAGGGATGAATATAAAACCTTTTTTAACTGAGTCAGGCCTGATTAACTGTTGACTCACTTTTAATCTTTTCCTGTATAATAAATCAAATTAGATGAAATGAAACCACCTATCCTTTAGTGGTTGCGAATAAAGGGCCACAGCTCTGATTATATCCTAACTGAAGCTATACCGTTTGTCTCTGCAGGTACTATGCTGCGTTGAAAACCATGGAGCAGCTGGAGAAGGTCTACATCCCCAGGTAGGATTATACCCAGTAGGCAGGTTGGGGAGGGATGCCATCCCCAGTGTTAGCAAAGGGACCCAAACCCATCCCCCTTGTTAACCTTCTGAGAAGATGCTCTGTGCTTTGTCTCTTAGTGGTGCTTCACATTGCCACTAAACCATTACCTTAAAGGCTAGAAAAGCTGCGCCCCTTAAAATGGAAACGTCCCTCTCAGTGTATCTGTATATGTTCTCTACAGCAGACGGGGGAAAGAGAAAGGGCTGCAGCAGCATGACAGGGGCGTCATCCCAGGTCGTCCAATACCGACGTTTTGTCACGCCCCATGGTGTGTGTCTCATACAGACGCTATATAGCGCTGCGGTCAGATTAATATTGGAGTGAATGGACGCTGGACGAGTTCCTCTGAGCGTGTAATATTGCCGTGGATGGTTTTACATTGGAGTGAATTGAAGGCCCGGTGCGTCTCATTCAGACGATAAAGAGTACAAAACGTCTGTCTTTGACCACCTGGGAATGAGAACGCGTTGCTCCCCCCCTGGTAAAATTAACAAATCGCCTACGGGTGATGGGCAAAGCAGTTCTTATCAGTGTATCCTACTGAATCATTAGAATCAGCTCATGAAAAAGATTCGTTCAGCGAATTGTTCAGAGCGTTTGTTGTGAGCGAAATTATACATAAAAGGATGATAGTAGATGGCAGAGGTTTGGTCAGCTGTTAGTGAGGCGTTTGAGGTAGCTGGGCAAGGAGGGGCGGAGCGAATCACAGCGCTGCGCTCAGCTCTACAATGAAATAACATTTGACCCATTTTAAATAGTAAAAAAAAAAGAAAGACAATCAACATGTGGCGGTCGATGTTGACATTGACACAAATATATCAATGTATGGGAAACACTGATTTACACATAGTCATTGATCCATTGTCAGGTGTAAAGATGTCGATTAGTGCAGCTTTAATATTGATCCCTTGTTGTCCGTTCTCCCACCCCAACACGCTGTTCCAACAGGAAGTGGATCTCATTAAGGAAGCAATGATGTCATGTGATGGCAATTGTTTTCAGTCTTTCAGCATTCCTTTTTAAAACTGTTGCATATAGAAACAATAAGATCAACCTCATATCATGCTGGGAGTGTTACCAATAGAGCCCGCCTGGCAGTAATGTTGCCTGGGAATCCGTAGCCTGACAGTGAGTGGTAGAGTCTAATCTCCTTATTGGATTTGGTTCATTTGCCAGCTGTTGTATTGCATTTTCTTTCATATACAAGCAGATAATGCTGGTTGGATGTTTGCCGTGTCCCCCTTAGGGTCAGTCAGTACCGGTTCTGTCAGATCATGGCTGAAAACCTTCCCAGACTGAGAGATGAGATCAAGGAGATCTCCATGTCAGACCTCAAGGACTTCCTGGAGAGCATCAGAAAACACTCTGACAAGGTTGGAGAGACCGCCATGAGACAGGTATGAGAGTTTGTGTTTTTAACAATTCCCCCAAATCGCTGTGAAAAGGTATGTATCCGCTCATTGATCTGTGTGTGTTTGTGTGTGTGCGTGTGTGTCCCTCCAGGCACAGCAGCACAGGACCTTTAACAGTGCTGTAGCCAAGCAGGCCAGCGTGGGCCACTTCACCAAGCCCGTGTACTCCCTCAATGGGCGAACACACACTCACAACGGCCTGATGATGGACGACGACACGGGAGAAGAGGAGGAATCAGATGAAGAGGTGAGGAAAGTGTGACAGAAAGGGATCATTCTGAAATGTTCTTTTCTTAAACTGGGCTTTATTTATAGCCTCAGACTACAGTCTTTAGTTCTTTCTAATGTGATGCCTGCTACATGGTAATAGAAAATGCAGGTGGAGCTGAGTTTTTCTGGTGTGTAAATGTCATGGCTCTCTCAGTATTGAGTCTTTATAAATGGCTTTTTGAGTTTTTGTCACGTTGCATAATCAAGAGCTCCCTTTCAAGCATAAATCCAGCAGCTCTGTAAGAGAACTGTAAAAGCACTATATTTATTCTACTGTGAATAAGGTAGTTAGGTTTCATAGTTTTCTACATGTTTTTCATTGGTTGATGTGACAGTAATCATGTTTCCTCATCTGTGTCTGACAGATTCTTACAGCTCAGGACCTGGTGGACTTCTCACCTGTCTACAGGTGTTTGCACATTTACACTGTGCTGGTAGGTGCCCCTCTCTCTCTCTCTCTCACACACACACACACACACATTCATCCACAAACAGGATCGTAGCAACGATGTGGTGTAGCAGCATTATAATTCAAGACTTTAACATGATGAATTAATGACTTCTTCACTGGCCATTTTTGTAGAACCTCTGCTCTCCTGAGGCAGCACGATAAGGTTTAAATCTTAAGTCCATCATGGCAGAACACTAACCTCATATTAATCCATGGCCTGTTCATACTGAATACTACATTTCTGAGTTTGACCAGCTTCCTTGAGCTCTACTGATACAGTATATTCTGCTGCTATAAGCTAGCCCGCTGTAGGCACACATCATCATCTGGAAAAGCGTTATTTTCCGTTTTCACACAAAAACATGAGAGCAATGTTTTCAGCTTGAGCCTCTGTGGCGAATGTTTCTGAAAAGCTACGTTATTGAGTTATCTAATGTTGAGGGTTTTGGAGAGAGTGTTTTTCTTTCCGTTTTCCTCAAGGATCTGAAGTTCTCCTAATTCAACGGTTTCTGGAATATATTATTACTTATATTATAAATATGTGGCTTGTGACAGCAAAAGGAATCTTGATCTAACTACTTGTCATTGTCAGCAACATTTGGAGAGGTTACTGAAGTCTGTTGCATTGCTCTGGCTGCAGGGGGACAGAGAAACATTTGAGAACTACTACAGGAAACAGAGGAAGAAACAGGCCCGGCTAGTACTGCAGCCACAGGCTAACATGGTGAGCAACACGGCCTTACAGCCAATGGCTAATACAGTAGCCGGATATTTATGAAGTTCAAAGGACCTCATTAGGTTTGTAGCCCATACCAGGAATGAACATTTCTGACTTCAACTCTATTCTAAAATGTTAAGTGAATGAACAAATAAGGCAATTCACTAAAGGAAAAATACACTATAAAAGTTAAAGCTCTGAATTCAAATTTTGACTTAAAGCCATGTGTTATGCGTTAGCTATGTGCAGAATGTGAACATTTGTCTTTGTTGCCCACAGTGGTAGTATCACTCAGCACAAAACAATCCTTGCTCACAAATGCAGTACCACACACTGCACACATATGTATTCTATGCATTCATGTACTGTGTGTTAACACGGCTTTTCGTGTGTGTGTCCAGCATGAGACAGTGGAAGGCTACAGACGATACTTCAATCAGATTGTAGGGTGAGATCCCCCCCCCCCCCCTTTTTTACTTCATTGTCACAATACACATTTGTATCTTTAACATTACAATCTGCTGACCTTGAAAACTCAGTTTCATTTCTGTGTCTAACCAAGTTTGTTTCAGTCAGTTCTGTTCGTTTCCATGTGAACATAAATAAAAGTATTGAGATGTGTGTGTTTTCTGTGTGTGTGTGTGTGTGTGTGTGTGTGTGTGTGTGTGTGTGTGTGTGGTCGTCAGGTTCTTTGTTGTGGAGGACCATATCCTCCATGCCACGCAGGGGCTGGTGACCAGAGCTTTCACTGACGAACTGTGGAACATGGCCCTGTCCAAGATCATCGCTGTGCTCCGCACACACTCTGTAGGCCCACCGACACACACACACACACACGCGCACGCACACACAGCCAGCAGGGAGTGGACTGTGAATGAGAAGGAAACTGTTGAGAGTTCATGGAAATAATGCAGCCTGCTGTGGATCTATTTATCCTGAAAGTACCTTCATTCACTGGCTGCTACGGACACACACAACACTGGGGAGGTCATTGCACCCGCCACACACTAATGATGTCCCTATCAAGAGAAGAGGTCACAACACACATACGCATGCAGCCAAAGAGGAGGTCGTTGGGGCCTTAATGAGAGACAGATTGCAACAATAACGGCAGATTAAGAAGGCATATTCCTGACCGCTGGGGTCCAGTCAGTTGTAAATGACCCAGAGGATTATGCTAACAGGCCAGAGAATGGGTCGCACAGTGTGGGGCGAGAAGACTAACAAAGGCCCTGGACTCCCCCCTGGCCTCCAGCCCCTCTGCTGGGCCTCGACACAGGCAGCTCCACTCTGCCAGGGTCCTGCCCTTACAACCACTGCATGGTCAGGGTCCCACAGGGAGAAAGTCTCTTTCAAACCTGTCCGTGAGCCAGTCCATTTATAATTCAACTGTTACCAATTCTGTTCATCATCATTAATAACAACACCACATTCAATTAATGCCCTTATAATAGTACACGCTGCATGACTAAAACATCATGTCATACTCACGTGTAGCACGTATCAGAACATGGTAGATAGACTAATAAAACTGTCTAAACTGGTGAGGTACATTCCTGCCCCCGCTGTGATTTGCTGCTGTTTAGTGTAGTCTCCAGCTGATTGTCGCTGCGTGTATGTCTGAGTAAGCAAAGAGGCAGGCGGCCGCTGCTTTACGACAAGTCTCAGGCTGTGCTCATTCACTCTGTTGATTTACACACTCGCTGTTTGGCAGTGCTGTTGTGTCAGTGTTAAGGGACTCAACTGTACTGCTTTCGGGGTCATAAATCACTCTGCTCTCCAGACAAATGGAGGGACTTTGGTTCTGTTGATTGACTCTGGGCTAAGCCCCTCCCCCTTGGTTACTGTTACGCCTGTCAAGCTTTCTATTATAACCCTACACAGATAATATCCCCGGAACTTAATTAAGACTCAATTAGTCCCTTTGGTGGAAATGCATTGGAGTTCCTCCAAAGGCTCCTAGTCCTCGGGCAAAGTTCCTGCGGTGGAAATCCGTCCACAGGCTGATATAGGAAACAGAGAAAGTCGGGGGAAGGCCGGATTTTTAAAGTTACGCTACAATCCGTTTACACATTGGCAATACAAAGCGATTAATACATGTAAATTGCTTCACATGTTTCATATCGTGCCTTTACCATTATGTTTCAGTGTAACAAGAGAGGATAAGGACCACCAGCTCATGTGTGACAAACATCTTGATTCCCTTTCTGAGGTCCTAAAAAGAGCAGGACAAAGCCACTAACAATACCCGATTTTCCGATAAAGCAGCATTGAGGACCAGCCCCCATGCAGTGGATGTGGCAGATTTGAATGGAGCTTTTTCTCACCTAATAATGTGGTTAGCTAATGATGTTCACATTTTTGGCTGTGAAAGTAACACTAGGTTACTTTAGGTAGTATACTAGTTAGCCAGGCATGCTTAAATTAGTGGCTTACATTAGGGCGGTCAAACACACGGGTTAATCCTGTATTCTTGGTTTTTAGTAAGGTGATTAAAAAAGAAAATACTCCCCAAACTGCTGGTGCTCGGGGGAGGGGTTTAACAAACGGTCATTTGTTATTTAAACTGATGAATTTAACATAAGCTCTGCTACTCGGAGTAGTAAAGGGCATTTTGTTTGTTAATAAAATTGTATTCAACCTTTTTTTTTGTATCTTTTAAAGCCCAACACCATGCTTCAAAAAAGTCTCAGGAACATTTGTTCAGAAATGATTGCTGTATTGCTGTTGCTGCTGTTGCCATAGATTTTGTTTCTCCGCATGCAACTTTTGAGTGTCGTTTTGATGAGTCTGATGTTTTTTTTTATCCCCAGTCGTACTGCGATGACCCAGACCTGGTCCTGGAGCTAAAGAACCTCATAGTCATCTTCGCGGACACACTGCAGGTTGGTTCAGAGCTCGTTTGAACAGCTTGTGACCTTGAAGTGCGTAGAACAAGTGAGATGAACACACTTGATTTTCTGTGTGTGTGTGTGTGTGTGCAGGGTTATGGTTTCCCAGTGAACCGGCTGTTTGACCTGCTGTTTGAGGTCAGAGACCAGTACAATGAAACTCTGCTGAAGAAGTGGGCCCAGGTTTTCAGGTGGGCTTTGCTGATGTGTGGCTGTTTGTCTGTAGTTGTATTTCTGTCCATCATGTTACCTGTGAGATAGTCACATGGAAACAGGTAGGTATATCCCTGTGTAAATACATCATTTCATGCAATGGAAAAAACGTTCTCAGTTGTTGTGTTTCTTCAGACGTTTCTCTGTCAGAAGTGAGCGTCGGTGGTTTCTGGCAACTCACAATTTCACCTACTTGCAAGGTGCATGGCGAAAACCCCAGCAAGACATGTAGTATTAAGAACAACTTTATTGGAAGGCCAATGCGTCGACCCTAACGAAGGCCATAAGTCGAAACTCGTCGACTGTTACGGGATTGTTGCACAAAGTTCTTAGTCCATTTAGAGACTTGTCTCAGCCATCACCACATGCTGAGGTCACTCTCTAAAACACCAAAAGCCGTCACATAAAGGTGAATGAACGGAACAGGAAAGAGCCTTCCTTTCATTCATAAGCTAAATATCATAATCACTACAGGAGCTGTTGGCAAGTTGCAACTGAGTGCAAGTCTCCATGACGACTGTGACCGTGTGTATTTTAGGGTTGAAATACAACTACAGATGGTGAAAACAACTGTACTTTTAGAACATTTGTGGAAAGAGAGAGCGCGAGAGATTCTCAAAGGTCTAACACTCATACCAAAAGTGTGCACGCTTGTTATTTTCCACAGGGAGATCTTTGAGTTGGACAACTACAGTCCCATCCCAGTGGAGACAGAGGAGGAGTATAAACTGGTAGTCAGCCGCTTTCCCTTCCACGATGCTGAGATAGAGAAGGTAACAAGTTCAAGTACCAAAGACATCCAAAGCAAGACTTTTAGTTCTGATTACCTAAATGCATATGCATGTCGACACATTAAAGAGAGAGCTAGAAAGCTGCTCCTCAGCAGAGGTCCACAAGGAAGGTATTCGAGACGTGTGCAAAATGATGATCATCCAAAAAGATTTAGTACATCCCCGCCAACCACACCCTCTAACCCTCCCTTACCTTCAACAACATTTATAGCCGTAGAAACATAACCGTGGAACACATGGAAAAGTCAATAAAATAATCGTGCAGTTGAAGTTAAATTTGATCTGTCTTCTGGTGGGACATTTGACGTTTCCGCTCTACAGCACCAGCACATTGGGGGAAAGTGTTATATATTTTTTAAATGTGACTGGGAATTCCCAGTGAACCAGCTGGTGTGAACGTGAAAAACATGTATTTGGAAGCAAAGGAATAAGTCTTGAATTTATGAACCTGGGTGCATATGAGATAACGAGCTAGTCATTTAACGCTGCTGTTTTCTGTGTTTTGCGTACGTGTGTGGAAGCAGCAGGACTTTCCGAAGAAGCTGCCAATGTCCCAGTCTGTCCCTCAGATCTACACGCAAGTCAAAGAGTTCATTTACGCCAGCCTCAAGTTCTCAGAGTCGCTACACCGCAGGTCGGTCTCACCGAACTATCACTAAATGTTCACTTCTCAGCATGTCAGGGTGGACACTAGAACACCTCTACAGCTCTAATTTTCCCGGGCTTTTCGTTTCTTTGCCGCGCGACTGTAGAATATCTGGACTTGTCAAACGGAAACTTTCTTTGTGCACCCAGTTCAACAGAGATTGACGACATGTTGCGAAAGTCAACCAACCTGCTGCTGACAAGAACGCTCAGCAGCTGTCTGCAAAACCTCATCAAGAAGCCTCACATAGGGCTGACTGAGGTGGGAACAGCACTGCTTTTACTAATCACGCACTTCATCTAGACCAAGAATCGAGTCTCAAATTGTAACTTCCTTTCTCTAGCTGGTGCAGATCATCATTAACACCACCCACCTAGAGCAGGCCTGCAGGTATCTGGAGGAGTTTATAACAAACATCACCAATGTCTCCCCCGAAACAGTACACACCACAAGGCTCTATGGCTTGGCCACGTTCAAGGTAAAATGCGAACGGAATGTGGATTCGTCTTTGTGTCTTTATTTTCTCTTTGTGTTAAATGTACAGCTTGTTGGTGGAATGACGTGTCGCGTTGCTGCTTTTCAGGCTTTTCAAACTCACGCAAACTGGCCCAAAGGGGAGTAACCCTGGTGACGGGCTCGTCTGCTCCTGCACACAGAGCCGCAGTGTTATTGACAGCTCTGTGATCTGTGGAGACAACAAACCACGAGTTCCGATTGTTCTCATTATAGGCTATAGTACACGTCGTTTTCGTTGTATGTCCTGTCCTATCATGAATTGGTTAATACAGGTCAGTTACGCCAGAAGATTTTGAAGGTTTCTCAGTAATTCTCATCTTAATTCGCAATTATATCAACCCTTTTCTAGTCATTCGTTTTGTATATATGTGGTTCAACGTGAAAAATCCTGGTCATGAATAAGCTGCACTTCTGCAGGTTTGGGCTTAGAGGAAAACTCCATTGAATTTACACATCTTTACAGTGTTTGGGGATGTGAAAAAAGTAGTATGAAGCCTTTAGTGTCTCCAGAGGGAGCTGTGTGAAGTCTGATGAATGTCCTCAAGCCATGTCTTGGGTTGGGGCTGAAGACTGCAGGTTTGGAAATGAAAGAAAGCTGGGGGTGTTGAGTTAGAAAGAAGTGATACCAGCCCTCTGTAGCGTGTTCTTCATCTCTGCTAGAGGCTCTGTGTTTAGTCCTATTGTGTTTTGTCAAAGGGGCTTACAAAAGATATTTTCCAGGATGCTCGCCACGCTGCGGAGGGAGAGATTTACACCAAACTCAACCAGAAGATAGATGAGTTTATCCAGCTAGCTGACTATGAATGGGGCATGGCTGAGTCGGACGGTCGTGCCTCTGGATACCTGATGGACCTGATCAACTTCCTGCGTTCCACTTTCCAGGTCTTCACACACCTCCCGGTGAGTCCGATCCACCTACCAACCTCTGCCTTTCTCTTGGAACTCTGCAACATTGTCCTCTTGGTTTTGTTGACTCATTTTAGTGGCAGCGTTGATTGTGCTGGTGTTTTTGTTCATAATAGGGATTTGCTCATTCTTTTTTTTGTCTTTCTGTTGCCGTTCATTTTCCCTAAACCCCCAACAGTTTTTCTGCTGTTTTGCCACATTTTCACCACATCCCTGTTCAAATGTGTGTACTGTCTGCAAGTGAATTGTTTGACATTGTGAATTTAAAGTTGATGCATATGTGTTGCCTTGGTGATCTGTCCATATGCATGGCGATGGTTACTGACTCGTTTTGCGCATACTGACATTATCTTCAACAAAACACACTTGGTGGTTTCAAAATGTGAAGGACTTGGTCAGTAAATGTGTGTTTAGGCCCGGACAGCTGACAGCCACAGCCTGTTCAGTTGCACTCTCAGTGGGCCACTTGCCTGCTCTTCTCTCCAACATCTCTTATGTCTTGAATGTGTCCCAGCTCATTAAGTTTTTTTGTTTTTCAAGACCGTCTCCTGTCTTCCCATCCACCCCCTCTGCAGTAAACCGCGCTGTAACTAATTTGATTAATTTGTCTTGTCAAGCATGCAAGATATCTCTAGTTGAATTTACCTCCTCCTGTCCATTTATTGTTGCCACATTTCTTTTCCTGTCCTTTCCCTGTTTCCCTCCCCCTCTTCCATTTTGGGTTGGTTTGGGGGTGTCCCTGCTCAGAATAACAACAACGACCATGCGTCGATGTCGGTGAGTATTCCTGCCTGGCTGTCACCACACTATGCTGCCACCCTAAAGGCAGAGGGGAGGTGGAACGCATGCTCATGTTTGCCTGTGGAAGCTCCACTCCTCCAGGCTTGTTAGTTCTCCTGGCACCTGTTGTAACCCTTTGTGAGGACATTGAAGGACGCCGTTTACATTTGCGTTTCAGTAGAGCTGCAACGATTAGTCGATCGAGCGAAAGAAAACGAGTTGCCCAATATTTTGTGATTGCTTAATCATTTCAGTCATTTTTCAAGCAGAAACATTTGCTGGTTCTAGCTTCTGTAGCGACTTGCTTCTTTCCTTTATCATTTATAATAGTAAATGAAAAGTCTTGGGGTTTTGGACTGTTGGTTGGACATAAGGAGCATTGTGAAGATGTCACTTTTGGCTCTGGGAAATTGGGATGAGAGTTTTTTTACAATTTCTTGACATTTTCTAGACTCAACGATTGATCGTGAAAATAATCGGCAGATGAATCCATGACGAAAATACTCGTTAGTTGCAGCCCTACGTTTTAGCAATAAATACTCTTAGAGAGGACCACCCCAGCTGAAAGATGAAGGTCCTCTAATGACTGCCAGATGCTGGCCAAGAGAGCTCATTCACTTACCTCAAGCTCTCTCTTGAAATACAGAGTCGTGGTTTCCGTAGCTGATAGTACTTGTTTGCTGTGTCTTGCTTACATGAGCGTGGCTTTGGTTTCAGAGGTGGGGGGGGGGCATGATTTCAGAACAAAAGGTATCAAAGTAGAATACTGGAATAGGTATAGTCGCTATGAAATACTTTTCCAAGGTCATGCACAATAGCACGTGTCGTCATGTGTGACAAAATAATCTCATCTCAAAGCTCCACTTGACTAGCCTTTTCTGAGCTTTCCACGGCATGTCACTGTCTTCGACTATGCTGCCACATACACTGTTCCCATGTTCCAGAATGCCCTTCCATGCTCAACTGGAATCATAACTCAGGGCATCAAGGTCCTGTGTTAAAGACCTTCATAATGACTCACCATTTTCTGCTTGCCTACATTGACTCAGGTGCATGCTTTGGTAAATTCCTGTCTGTAGTGTTGACCTTCGAGGGATTCTGGGTAATCTGGTGAGGTGTAAACATCTGAGATGTTCAGGCTTCACTTTCTGGGCTACACAAAATGAGACACTTCTTTAAGAGATAGGACATAATTATTTCTGGTCACTTTTCAGGCCGTCAGTTAATACATTCTGTACGTACTTATGATTTGTTTTTGCAGGAGTTAGAACCTTGGAACAACACTGATACCATTTCACAACAAGCCCGTGAACTGCTACTCCAGCTGCATGATGGGAAGTCTTTAGGTAGCCTCAGTACACTTCCTCTCCCCTGATTGCTTTGCTTCTATTGAGGCCGTAGGGAAGTGTGTAACTATCAGCTCTTACTCACTTCTGGAGCAGTAACTTTCGAGGTTTTTTTTTTATTTCACTTAAGAGTTAAGGGAACAAGCGGTAGAAAATGACTGACTGACTGACTTAAGAGTTAAGTTCTCTTACTTCTTAGGTGTACTGGAGATAACCTATATTAATGGAATAAATTCCATTAGGTGACACAAATGACTTCAAAGTGTGGATGGAAGACCAAACAGAGTTTTCAAACTTCATTTTCAAATTTAGCCAACTCAGTGTGGCCGTACAGTAGTGCAGGCACGTCTTTCTATGGGCATGCATAGAGCTCAAAGCCTTTTCCTTCAGTGGCATGTCCGTGAACAGTCCCTGAGTCGGTTACCAGCAGCGTTGGGAGTAACACGTCACAAAAGTAACGCGGCTACAGTAATGTATCGCTTTTTGCTGTAATATAACGCATTAGTAATAAAATGTCGGTAACATTAAACCCGTCACGATCTCAGTGACACGCATTTGAAAAAAAAACCATGAATGAAAGGGTAACTTAAAGGGTTATTTCCTGTTGCTGGAATTCGATGGTAGAGATGATGATTGCAGGGACTGGTTCTACATTTGCGAGACGGACATACTTCCATTATTTTCAGTTCGTCACATTGCCGTTCACTGAATGTATAATGAGCTGCAATGAGCTCAATATTAGCATTTTAGAATGCCAACTTCTGCAGTTATTTTGGTGTAAGTAACGCAAAAGTAGTGTAAAGCATTACAATTCAGAGACAGTAATATTGTAATATAACTAATTACTCTCCAATTACAGTAACAGGTTTGGTTATTAGCAGAAATATCAAAGATATTTATGAATATTAAGAAAATTGTTAATGTTATTAAGTTAATATAGAATAATAATTACGAGGCACCACCCTGGCATCAGGGACCAATAACCAATAATAATATATAAGTATGTATGTATATGTGTGTGTCTGTGTGTATATACATATATGTATATATACAGTGTATGTATGTATATGTATATATGTATTAATAGGGCTGTTTCCTTATGTAACTGCATTTCAATAAGACTGCTGGCTGTGCATTATACTTGACATTGGGGTCGCCACATCATCCCTGGGTTTGAGAGCTTTTGCATGAGTATCTGTGAGTATGGATTGTGTTGACATGCTGTTCTGATTATGTTTACCACAAACACTAACTGTAATGTACTGATCCATTCAAAGTTACTGTTAGCGTTCCAAACACTCGAGGGGAGGGTTAACAGTAACCATTGATTCAGCTCACGTTACCTGCACAGTGTTGGGCTATCTCTGTCCTATGTGGGATGTTTTGCAAAGGACACAAGTTGAACAAATGAATAGCACTGTGAATGGTCTCATACATATCGCCAACAGATTGTATGAGCCCAGTGATAATTTGACACATGGTAATCAATGGGTGTTTTAGCAGATATTCACGGTGAGGGGAGAGTTCATGGCGTACAGCTGTCTTGAACTGCCCGGTGTATTTAAGAATAGTATTTTTTCATGTGTGAGGATTTGTATTGCACAGTAGTTCTTTATTAGGCTACATCAGGGGTTGGGAACCTTTTTGTCTTGTAAAGAGTGTTAATTACCATTCATGATATTAATGTTATTAACTAGATTAATGACACATTATACTACTGTATACCACAAACCAATTCATTACAACCTTTACTTTTTTTCCTATAAGTTACTTAGATTTTCCAATTTACCTGCAGTATCCCGACGACCTTGGTAATTTCCTTTTGTTACGTACGTTCTTTGGCCGTGAATCAATTTATAAGTGCATTACATTTATTTCGGTGACACTTACAATATGTGCATTTCCATCATGTGGATCCAACCCAAAAATCCCACGAATAATGCAAGTACATCATGTTCATCAAATATGCTGAACTGCTTCAAGTGCTACATTTAGAAACAATAGAGAGTATTTATTTTAGAGTTTCTGCTGTCCTGATGTCAATGGGGAGCACGTTGCACCATGGTGGAGCCAGGACGGGAAACATTTGTCTTGATTTTGCCGACCGGCAGCAGCAGAGCGTAGTGGACGGTCATTTTGCAATTGGCATCAGAAATCTGAGAGACACTGGTCTCAATCTGTATGGGTAGATACCACTGGGGACAAGTGAGGACACATATTTTTGGCATTTGGGCTAACTGAAACAAAATTAAAACCAAAAATGTTAATTGAATTCCTTATTCTTTTACTTCATCTTATCACATACATCACCTCTCTTTCACTTGTCAACTGCACACGAGTGTTTCCTGCTTCAAGGACAGAGCTTTTATCACTGATAAAGTCACAATGACATTCATCAACAACTTAAACACCCACATGCTGTGTCTTTGTCGTTTCTTCTATGGTTTTTAAACATTGTGACGTGCTTCTATTACAATAATTCATTGTCGTTGTGATTGGTTGCTACCATTTCAATTTGTATCGACATCTAGCATCGATACAAATGTCTGCTTTAAATGCTTCATGCACCTTTCTGTCTGCACTGATGTAAACATTGTGCTAAAGGGTGCTCAGAAGGCAGTGTTGCCTTGCCGGTCTTCAGTCTTGAGCTGCTCTTGCAGAGGCGGCCAGGTCTGAGCGTGTTTGCAGCAGTGACTCCCGATTTGTGGGGTTTGGTTGTGGTTTAAAACAGACTTTTGTTTTGTTTTGTTAGCAACCAGCTGTTCACTATGCCTGGGTAGGCCAATCTCGGACAGTCTTCCCCTGCAAGTCAAGTGGTAGCTAACCAAATAGGCAAAAGCATTCATTACAGCATTCAGCTGCAGGACAAAACCCTTCTTTGTGTTCAGGCAAAACACATCTCAATGCCCTGGTCACACCAGAAAGTGGCACAGCTCGTTGAAATAATGACCACTCGCAGAACTAGTTGGTTTGAAGTCGGTCAACAGTGTAAATTTGCTTTTCACCTAAGTTGAACTTGATTTACGAATCCACTGATCGTGGCAATTCCAATCTAACTAATTGATATAGCAACCAAGTTTCAGTTTTACATGCAGGCGTGACCATGCACTCTCTGCCAACTTTCCACATTTGAAAGTATTGAAGATGTACACACATCTACCCAGCCTAATCCCTAACTCAGTGTCAAACTTGTGTTTACTGCCAGTATACTGGCTGAGCAGGCATTGACGTGTTGCTGAGAGTAACTTCATTAATAGCCATGTTGCTGTACATCTTGTACTTCACTGGTGATGCGTACGTCATGTCTTACAGAACTCATTGTGTGTTTTCCGCTCTGTCCAGGTGGGGTTTGCCAGCTGTCAAATTCTCCAAGCAGAAAGACACTTAATTTGTTGTTAATGAACTTTGGAAATTGGAAGAAAATGTAATAATCAGGTTTCTTTGAACACAACTCACAACCCACAGGTTCCTGACCCCTGGGCATGATAGCAGATTGTGCAAAGTGCTTGCTGCTTTGACTGAGACACATGTGCACCTGTATCTCTGTTTTCGCAGGATTTACGGTTAAGCTAACAGTCATTTATATTTTGCCCTTCTTGCTCTTTGTCCTCCATATCAATTTTTACTCCTTTATCCTCTTCCCACAAACCCTCCTTCTGTTCTTTCACCATTTAACCTTTTACTCTCTTGCCAATTGTTTTCCACAATCTCTTTTGTACCTCTTTACTCTCCTCGTTTTACTCCTCTTTCCTTCCTTACACGCTCGCTCATAAACCAATCCTTTCTGTGTACGTTCCCTCCCTCTTTTTATTCATGTTCACCCCTTCCAATGACTTTATCCCGCCCCACTCCCTGTCTTCTCATCCTCATTCGCTGTCCTCCTCATCCCCATCTCAATCGTCCCTACGTCTTTCCATCTTTCCCTCCGCTTTTCCACCCTCTCTTCCTCTGTCGCCTTCCTTGCCATCCATCGTTCCCACTGTCCCTCTCTCTGCAGGGAAAAGTGGCCCAGACGGCTTGTATGTCAGCCTGCAAGCATCTGTCCACATCGCTGATGCAGATGCTGCTGGACACCGAACTCAAGCAGATCAGCATGGGGGCCATTCAGCAATTCAACTTAGACGTCATTCAGTGTGAATGTAAGTAAAAATACACGTCATTTTTTGTTTGTTTTTTTATTTAATGTTATATCTATAGGGCTGGAAAGTGTTCAAATAAATTGGGGAAAAAAATGGACGCCTTTGTTCAATTTGATCACAGCCTGAATAATATATTGGGAGCATCCCAAAATCAGTGGTCTTTTTTTTTATAGTTAATCACAATGATAATGAAAGAGGCTGATTGTGTTCTATTTTTTGAGGTGTATTTTAATCCTTCTTTGACCCAGCTTTGAGTTGAATGACTGTAGACCTCCACACTGTCCAGTGTGCTTATATGCGGTCCCAGGACTTAGAAGTGGATCCGGAGCCACAGGTTTTGACAGTAGCTATGTGTACTGTAGTCTATACATTTAAAGTGATTGTTTTCTGGTGGTATTTGTGTTTCCTCTCAGTGTTTGCCAGTTCAGAGCCGGTCCCTGGCTTTCAAGGAGACACACTCCAGCTGGCCTTCATCGACCTACGACAGGTAAACTGTCTCACTGAGTGGCATCGAAGAAATTCATTTACTTGTGTTCACAGACTTAGCCAGCACACGCGTAGGACAGCTTCATTTCCTGCGCCATTTTTTGTTTGATGTTTGTTATTTCATTTAAATGTCATGTGTTGAATGTATAGGTTAGGATTTTATGTGCATATGTCAAGCCTTTGGTTTATAGCATAATGAGACAATCGTGCTGCTTTCCCCCCATCTCACTCTGTGTCCCTGGGTCAGATAGTGTATGTGGGGGGACGGTCGTCTCTTTTGACATCACCACTGGGAGTACCCAAAGTCAGAAATGTTTTCATCCTATACATAGGGGCTTTAAACACCTGTCCGTCAAGTTGGGAGTTATAGCAGGTCCCAGTCCTGTGTTTTGAAATGCCCAGTGGCTCCACTGAGCAACATTTTCGATATCATTCAATGAATGGCATGCCACCTAAGTAATGACCTGTCAATCACAAATCAAAGGCAACGCCCTGTGAAGAGCAGTATTCTAAATATTCCATATTCAGAGGCAGGCACAAAAAAATCACAACTGTTTAGAGCTGAGCATTTCAACCAAGAAATAAAGATTTTAAAAAATGGCAAAACAGGGGAACATTTATTTATATTTAGTGACAAATACATTTCTGTCCTTTGAAACTTTTATCCCCTTCCCAGCCTACAATATTGCGTTCCCTGGCCGTTTCTTTTCCAGACTCATGTCTTTGTGTAACCTTTTCAACTCTCACCTGTCCTGTAGCTCACCTTCCCCAGAAAATGCCTTTTCCCACACACACAAGCACAAACCCCCTACCTCCCTTTTTGTTGTAAACACCAGTGGTATGTAAAGTGTTGCTTGGTCTCATTAACTGGATTCTGTGGTGACCTGTTAATCTGAGCCTGAGGTGGAGGCTTGGCACTCTGCATCCTGTCCAGGTCACCGCACTATAGTAAGGTACTTTGACGTTGAATACGCTGCAAGAATACTGAAAACTTAAAGGCTTTTATTGAAGCATAGGACTTGAACAACCCTTGACTGTGCATTTTCCCACCCTATTTATTAGTTTTAAATGTTAACACAAGACATGAAATAAAGAGTTCCTCTACTGCCAAACAATGGATCCAGGGCCAAAGCCAGGAGTTTATGTGTGGAAGTACCCCAGCATCCCCCTTCTCTAAAATTATCTAAAGTGTTCTAATTATTTTTCAGCTCAGCAAAGCTATCTAAACTCTAACTGAAATAGCTGCTTCGGAGCTCTGTTTTCACTATAATTAGTTCCAGACTACATAGCTCTTTTCAGAACACTCCCACGGAAACGATTATGAAATGACAATCCGTAACGAAGCATTACTGTTTTATTTCCCAACTTAAAGGTCTTAGTGCTATTTCAAAGCTCTCTTCACACTAACCAGAGGTAGATTCTGGTTGAAAAATACTGAATCATGTATTTATCTATTTATCTTCTTGCCTAAAAGTCATCAGATTTGGTAACTCATTTTCTATGCAAGGGTGATGTAATTTAGTCCTCATTATAGGGGGAACACAGTCAGTATTTAATTGGCACACGTCTAGTTAATTAATTCTAATTAATTGCTATGGCAACTTGTAAAATTAGGAAATCTCTTCTACAGGCAAACATACAATGCGACATGTTTCCTATTATAAATGAATAAACGTTTGTTCAAATGGAGCAGTTCTTTCAGAGAAATGCCCTTGGAATTCAACAATTGCTTCCAAATGCAACTAACTAAAATAACTGAAAGAAGGGAACTTTTTCACTATAATTTTGAACCAAATTATGAAGTTTTTTCCAAAAAAAACTTCAAGGAAAATTATTAGAAAATTACAGATTTGAAAAATAAAGGGTTACCTTAAATTGAAATATAAATTTTATTACTAAAAAATGTGTAAGTTTTTAACTGTAGAGTGTAAACGTTTTATCAGGTTGCGAAAAACCCCAAATTCCCAGACAAAAATACCGAGGACATGAGCTCCGTGTACCCAGTGGTAGCTACAGCCCTACCTGGGTCTGTTTTTGAGTAGTGCTTAGTTTCCTGCGATGCAGCTCATTAGACAAGATGTGTCCATGTCCCTTTTATACAGGCTGCTTGGTTGACATGTTAATCCTAGCCTTAGGTAAGGGGGGTGGGGGGCATCCACAGGCTGAGGTTACACAGAGGTCATCCTTTTACTTTCCCTTTATCTTATTGCTGCTGATTTCGTAGCTTCAGATTGTTATCCTGTAACCATTTAGAGTGATTGAAAGTCAAACATTTAGGGCGACTGATGTGATGTCAATGACGCAGTAGGATGCAAAAAGAACTTAAGAAAAGAAAAAGTAGCTCTGCTTAACATAGAAAGATTTGTGTGCTACTATGTTCTGTTGCTTGCAACAGAGTTAAGGTTTATGGACTGAATTAAAACCAATCTTGATACGCCTCAGTAATTAAATGCACCATATAACTTGTGAAAAGCCTTCAACTTGCTCAGTTATACATCATTTTGTTATGTGGCCAGTTTAACAATTTCTACATACAAAAACGTGAGTTTGAAATTGGCTTCAGGATCTATACATTTCATTATAGATTATTACACTGCCGTTCTACGAAGATAAGATGCATTTACAGTATTTTTCATGCAGCTTCTCATTTTTAGTGTGCTTAATTTTACCATTTTAAGCTACACAACATAATTTATAGAAACACAGTAAATACATGTATGAAATAAACTATACTGGTTCAGTTTATATGTGAGGGGTCGGCTTTACGTGAAGATTATATATATATATATATAATATGTCTATAGTTATGGTCAATGCGGTGCAGTGCGGAGAAGTTTACCGTTGTACATTTTGTACGTGACGTCAGTCAGTCATATATCAAGGTATTGTGGGATAGCAGGTGACACGGGAAAGTTGTGTAGAAGCTCTATCCATAGTGCTCCCAGGTTGACAGACTATGTAATGAAGACACTGTTTCTAAATCACCTCAAATCTTTAGTATTTCTGTCCTGCAATTGTTACTTATTGGCCGGAATTAAGACCAATACCGATATATCTGCAAAAAGATAATATCAGCTGGCAAATGTATCTGTAAAGCAATGCAACCGCAGGGGGGCACAAGCCAGTGTCTTCATGTGCCAGTCCCAAGTCTGGATAAATGCAGAGGGTTGTGTCAGGAAGGGCATCCGACGTAAAACACATGCCAAACTAAAAATGCGAATCACGACAATGACTTCCATACCGGATCGGTCGGGGCCCGGGTTAACAACGACCGCCACCGGTGCTGGTGACCTACAGGGTACCGGTGGAAATTGGATTACTGTTGGTCGAAGACGAAGAAGGAGAGGAGGAAGGTGTGTTCGTAGGCAGAGAGAGAAGAGGAAAGCTAAGAATGTAGGACTGACAGTAGGGACTTTGAATGTTGGAACTATGACAGGGAAGGCTAGAGAGTTGATTGACATGATGCAGAGAAGGAAGGTGGACATACTGTGTGTCCAGGAGACCAGGTGGAAAGGTAGCAAGGCTAGAAGCTTAGGAGCAGGGTTCAAGTTGTTCTTCCATGGGTCGGATAGGAAGAGAAATGGAGTAGGAGTTATCCTGAAAGAGGAGTTTGTGAGGAATGTTCTTGAGGTGAAAAGAGTGTCAGACAGGTTGATGAGCCTGAAGCTGGAAATTGAAGGGGTGATGTTCAGTGTTGTGAGTGGTTATGCCCCACAGGTAGGATGTGAGTTAGAAGAGAAGGAGAAATTCTGGAGTGAGTTAGATGAAGTGATGCAGAGCATCCCCAGAGGTGAGAGAGTGGTGATTGGTGCAGATTTCAACGGGCATGTAGGTGAAGGGAACAGAGGTGATGAGAATGTGATGGGCAGGTTTGGTCTTCAGGACAGGAACGCAGAAGGACAGATGGTGGTAGACTTTGCAAAGAGGATGGAAATGGCTGTAGTGAACACTTTCTTCCAGAAGAGGCAGGAACATAGGGTGACATATAAGAGCGGAGGGAGAAGCACTCAGGTGGACTACATCTTGTGTAGACGTTGTAATCTGAAAGAGACCAGTGACTGTAAAGTAGTGGTAGGGGAGAGTGTAGCCAGACAACACAGGATGCTAGTGTGTAAAATGACTCTGGTGGTGAGGAAGATGAAGAGGACAAAGGCAGAGCAGAGGACGAAGTGGTGGAAGTTGAAAAAGGAAGAATGTTGTTTAGTTTTCAGGGAGGAGCTGAGACAGACTCTGGGTGGTCAGGAAGTGCTCCCAGATGACTGGACCACTACAGCTAATGTGATCAGGGAGACCGGTAGGAGGGCACTCGGTGTGTCATCTGGAAAGAGGAAAGTGGACAAGGAGACTTGGTGGTGGAACCAGGAAGTTCAGGAGTGTATACAGAGAAAGAGGTTAGCAAAGAAGAAGTGGGACACTGAGAGGACTGAAGAGAGTAGACAGGAGTACAGGGAGATGCAGCGTCAGGTGAAGGTAGAGGTGGCAAAGGCCAAACAAAGAGCATATGAGGACTTGTATGCTAGGTTGGATACTAAAGAGGGAGAGGTGGATTTGTACAGGTTGGCCAGACAAAGAGATAGAGATGGGAAGGATGTGCAGCAGGTTAGGGTGATTAAAGATAAGGATGGAAATGTATTGACAGGTGCCAGGAGTGTGATGGGAAGATGGAAGGAGTACTTTGAAGAGTTGATGAATGAGGAAAATGAAAGGGAACGAAGAGTAGAAGAGGTGACTGGTGTGGAGCAGGAAGTAGCAAAGATTAGCAAGAGTGAAGTGAGGAGGACGTTGAAGAGGATGAAGAGTGGAAAGGCAGTTGGTCCTGATGACATACCTGTGGAGGTATGGAAGTGTCTAGGAGAGGTGGCAGTAGAGTTTCTGACTAGTTTGTTTAACAAGATCTTGGAGGGTGAGAGGATGCCCGAGGAATGGAGGAGAAGTGTACTGGTGCCAATTTTTAAGAACAAGGGAGATGTGCAGAGCTGTGGCAACTACAGAGGAATAAAGCTGATGAGCCATACAATGAAGTTGTGGGAAAGAGTAGTGGAAGCTAGGCTAAGGGCAGAGGTGATCATTTGTGAGCAGCAATATGGTTTCATGCCTAGAAAGAGCACAACAGATGCAGTGTTTGCTTTGAGGATGCTGATGGAGAAGTACAGAGAAGGTCATAAGGAGTTGCATTGTGTCTTTGTAGACTTAGAGAAAGCGTATGACAGGGTGCCGAGAGAGGAGCTGTGGTATTGCATGAGGAAGTCTGGAGTGGCAGAGAAGTACGTTAGAATGGTGCAGGACATGTATGAGAGCTGTAAGACCGTGGTGAGGTGTGCTGTAGGTGCGACAGAGGAGTTCAAGGTGGAGGTGGGTCTGCATCAAGGATCGGCTCTGAGCCCCTTCTTGTTTGCTCTGGTGATGGACAGGCTGACGGATGAGGTTAGACAGGAATCTCCATGGACTATGATGTTTGCAGACGACATTGTGATTTGTAGTGAGAGCAGGGAGCAGGTGGAGGAGAATCTAGAGAGATGGAGGTCTGCTCTGGAAAACAGAGGAATGAAGCTTAGCCGCAGTAAGACAGAATACATGTGTGTCAATGAGAGGGACCCAGGTGGAATAGTGAGGTTACAGGGAGCAGAGGTGAAGAAGGTGCAGGACTTTAAGTACTTAGGGTCAACGGTTCAGAGCAATGGAGACTGTGGAAAAGAGGTGAAGAGGCGAGTGCAAGCAGGTTGGAACGGGTGGAGAAAAGTGTCAGGTGTGTTGTGTGATAAAAGAGCATCAGCAAGAATGAAAGGAAAGGTGTTCAAGACGGTGGTGAGACCAGCGATGTTGTACAGCTTAGAGACAGTGGCACTGAAGAAAAGACAAGAGGCAGAGCTGGAGGTGGCAGAGCTTAAGATGTTGAGGTTCTCTTTGGGAGTGACGAGGGCGGACAGGATCAGGAACGAGTACATCAGAGGGACAGCTCATGTTAGATGTTTCGGAGATAAAGCCAGAGAGGCCAGATTGAGGTGGTTTGGACATGTTCAGAGGAGAGACTGTGAATATATTGGTAGAAGGATGCTGAGGTTGGAGCTGCCAGGCAGGAGGTCTAGAGGAAGACCAAAGAGGAGATTTATGGATGTAGTGAGAGAGGACATGAAGTTAATTGGTGTGAGTGAAGAGGATGCAGAGGACAGGGTTAGATGGAGGCGCATGATTCGCTGTGGCGACCCCTGAAAGGGAACAGCCGAAAGGAAAAGAAGAAATGTATCTGTAAAGCCCAAGTTTACACATACAATAGATTGATTTCTTCTTCATTTCACAACCCAGGCTTGTATAATGACATTTTGTTTTGTAGTTCCCTTTATGCTACTCAAAAAGAGCAGTGGAAATGGCATCCTTTGTGGATCTGTCGGTTCTGAAAGTAAACTGGTGAGGGTGCAGGCTGGCTGGGCTGTTGTTCTTTATGTGCTGGAGAACCAGTTTCTCAATGCACTTCATCAGAATGGGGGTGAGAGCCACAGGGCGGTAGTCGTTTAGACTAGACACTGCAGAATGTTTAGGCACAGGGACAATAGTGGGTGTCTTAAAAGCAGGTGGGAACAGTCTCCTGTGACAGTGATGACATCAACTAGCTGGTTGGCACGTGTTTTTAGTACACAGCCAGAGATGTTATCAGGCCCAGCAGCTTTACTCATGTTCTCTCTCAGCAGGATTCTTCTCACATCCACTGTAGATACTGACAGTGGCCGGTGTTCTGGAGGTGGAGTAGACTTTACAGCTGACTCTTTGTTGGGGAGATCAAAACGAGCATAAAATGTGTTCAATATTATTTACAGAGACCCAACAAATCCCACCATGAGCAAGCACTTGGCAACAGTGGCACTGAAAAACTTCCTTGAAGAGACACCTTGTGCAGAGGGTTGAGAGAGAGAGAGAGAGCAGGACAAAAGATAGCATACTGTAGCACAATGCAAATTCCACATAGAATTAAAAAATAATAGTAATATAATGGTAGTGGTAATACAATAATAGCTTATTGCCAGCAATAAGCTAACAATAAGCTTTATCACAGAGGAAAGTCTTTAGCCTGCTCTTAAATGTGGAGAGGGTGTCTGCCTCCACAGGAGAGGAGCTTGATAGCTGAACGCTCTGGCTCCCATTCTACTCTTGGAGACTGTAGGAACTCCAAGTAGCCCTGCATTCTGAGAGCGCAGTGTTCTAGAGTGTTCTAGTGGGGTAATAAGGCACTATGAGCTCTGTAAGATACGACGGTGCCTGACCATTAAGGGCTTTGTAGGTGGGGAGGAGGATTGTAAATTTTGACAGGATGCCAGTGCTGAGAAACTAATATTGGAGAAATATGATCTCTTTTCCTAGTTCCTGTCAGTACACATGCTGCAGCGTTCTGGATCAACTGGAGAATCTTAAGGGACTTTTTCGGGCTGCCTGATAATAAGGAATTGCAGTAATCCAGCCTGGAAGTAACAAATGCATGGACTAGTTTTTCTGCATTATTGTGAGACAGGAAGTGCCTGATTTTTGCAATGTTACATAGGTGAAAAAAGGCAGTCCTTGAAGTTTGTTTTGTGGGAATGAAAGGACATTTCCTGATCAAAGATAACTCTGAAGTTCATTACGGTAGTGCTGGATGCCAGAGCGAGGTGACCTGGAGTAACTATATCTTTAGATAATGTGTTTCTGAGATGTTTGGGGCCAAGTACAATAACTTCAGAGTTTAGCATCAGAAAATTGCAGGTCATCCAGGTTTTTATGTCCTAAAGGCATGCTTGAAGCTGAGCCGACTGATTAGTTTCATCTGGCTTGATCAATAGATATAATTTGGTGTCATCCATATAACAATGAAACTTTATGGAGTGTTTCCTAATAATATTTCCAAAAGGACGCATATATAAGGTGAATAGAACTGGTCCAAGCACAGAACCTTGTGGAACTCTTGACTAACTTTGGCCTGCGTGGAGGATTCATTATTAACATGTACAAACTGAGATTGATACAGGATTTAAACCAGCTAAGTACAGTTCCTTTAATGCCAATTAAAAGTTCCAGTCTCTGTAATAGGATGTGATGGTCAATGGTGTTGAATGCAGCACGAAGATCTAACAGGGCGAGTACAGAGACAAGTCGGTTTTCTGATGCAATCAGAATGTCATTTGTAATTGTCACCAGTGCTGTGTTTGTGCTACGATGCACTCTAAATCCTGACTGACAATCCTCAAACTATTGTTGTCACACAACTGATTGACGACAGCTTTCTCAAGGATCTTAGAGAGAATGGGGAGGTTAGATATACCCCAGGATCAAGAGTGGGCTTCTGAAAAATAATTTTAATTACAGCTACTTCAAAGGTCTGTGGTACATACCCTGTTGATCATATCTAGTAAAGAAGTGCTAACTAAGAGTAAAACTTCTTTAAGCAGCTTAGTTGGAATGGGGTCATCATCAAAATCATTGAAGTTAGTTGGTGAAGGTTGATGGGAGAAAGGCAGTCTGAAAATATATCCGGTTTTACAGCTGTTTCTAAGGTTCCTGCCTTTAAGGATAAATCGTTGCCGGTTGAGGGCAGGACGTGATGAATTTTGTCTCGAATAATGAAAATGTTATCATTAAAAAAGCTCATGAAGCTTGTAAGAATCATGCTTTCTGTTTGTTGATTCCTGAAGACCTTTGGACCAACTGCTCTTCATCTAGAGTACAGCTTTTCCATGTGTCAGTGCACCTGTGTAGTGTTGACAATGTAGCGGACCAGAGCTACACTAAACCGTGTGGCTACGGTTTACAAAAGACATGAGTGATTCAGCTAAATCAAAGCAGTGTGAAAACAATTTCAACATTACTTTTTTCTCCATATTTGAATGATATCTTGAACTTCAAATAGCAAGTGATAACTCTATTTTAATGTAGGCCTATGGGTAAATTGCGCAACTGTATTTCATAGGAAAATAAAGATGTCAGCTCAGGACTTCATATGAGCAGATACTACACTTTTCATCATAACTATATACACTACATTTTCACCATTGTCATCATAATTATATGTACTATGATTTTCTGCTATGAATCTATTCTGTACACACAACATCTGTTGCATGTCTGTCCGTCCTGGGAGAGGGATCCCTCCTCTGTTGCTCTTCCTGAGGTTTCTATCATTTTTTTCTCTGTTAAAGGGTTTTTTGGGTAGTTTTTCCTTAATCGAATCGACGGTCTAAGGACAGAGGGGGTCGGATGTTGTACAGATTGTGAAGCCCTTTGAGGCAAAATTATGATTTGTGATATTGGGCTATTTGTATCCATTTCAAAAGTCCAGGATCCATTGGCCAAAAGTGAGCGCACCTGAAATGTCACTAATAATCCCTCACTGCACAATAAAACAGTGTGTGCACTCAACTGTGTTATCATAACTGATAGAGCCAATGGCCAAACTAAAGACAATAAGGTCCAAGTTGTAATAAAGTGGAGTTTTAAGGAATTATTGTACCAAATCAGTTAGATCCTGTGTGTTGTTGATAAGAGTTCTTATCAGGGTAATATGTAGCACCCTGTGCATGGCTGCTCGTGGCTCATCACTAAGTTCCAGGTGAGAATAATGGCATTGTTACTAAGGCCTCTCTCTCTGTGTCGGAGTCTCTCAGTCTGCTGAATAATGCTACTCTCACTGAGCTGTTCTTTCACTGCTCTTTCAACGTGGCCCACACACCCAGCTGTTTCACCCTATGACATTAGCATACTCTGTGTGTGGGGGTGGGGTGGTGGGTCATCTCCATCAGGTTAACCAGGGGTCGTGGGGGGGGGCATTTTAAATGTTCCTGTTAACACTTAACACTCTCTGCAGCTCTCACTCGTCTGTTTTCTCTTTTCGTCTCAGAGTGGCACAGTGACCCAGGAAGGTTCATGCAAAAGACTTAAGTTTGCAGGTTTCTGTTACAACTACAGGCACCTATAGGTATTTAAAAACTTTGCCAGTGGCTCTGTTGCTGTTAAAAAAGAGCATGAGAGTCTGTCTGTAGATAATCATTTTCCAGCCCATACATTGTCTCTAGATAGCAGCTGAGTACTGACAGACAGCTGACACTAGCAGATAGTAAACAATAGTCAAATCCCGCAGTTCTGCTCTTAAGCACGTAGCATCTATATACCTGCGCAGCAGCTGTTAAAGCTATAACATTAGTGAACGTAATATTCTCTGAGAGCTGCCATCAGGATCACTACAATAAGTGAAGTAAATGTAAGTATGATTAAGTGATGTAGCTATTATTACTGAATGTGAATTTCAATCAGCTGGTCTGGTTTCCTACAGACAGATGAACTTCACTGGGTGTACAGTGTTAACAGTATTGTTCATTATCTCCCTTGGATGGAGCGTTTGAACACCTCCCAAACATTCCTGCCTTAAACACTGTATTCATTATGCCACATCAAGCGTACTGAAGTATTTCTATGTTAAAATGATCAAGTCTGTCTCTTCATAACCTTCCCCAATCAAACTCTCACCTGCTACCATCTTCCTCTGTTCCTCGCTGAGGTTCTGTCTGAAGTTCTCTAAAGTGGGGTTCTGTTGTATATCTGAGTGTTGTATATCTCTGTGTTTTGTAGCTCCTGGACCTATTCATGGTATGGGACTGGTCGACTTACCTGGCAGACTATGGCCAGCCAACCTCCAAATACCTGAGAGTGAACCCAGCCACTGCCCTGGCTCTACTGGAGAAGTAAGTGCATCTGATACGTACACACTTGTGCCGATCCGTATACAATATCATCACATCACTTTTTTCAAAGGCCAAGTAGCATTGACAGTTCACAATTGTGCTAGGGTGAGGCTTAGTATGTGGGAAGAGTATGTGAAGAGCCACAAAGAAACAAATAGGCTAAAATGTCTTTTGAACCTAAAACAGTGTCAGTGCTAGGATGTTTGACATCAACAGTCGTTCAGTTTCCATCCAAATGTAGCGCACGTTTTAACCAAATTCGGTTATTGCCCTCACTTCAGACACTAACAAGGCAAGATTTGGTGGCAGGTTCCAGGATTGCGCTTGAATGAACTCAGATCAGGTGTCGTGATTATGATTATGTATGAGAAATTATAATTTCACCGTCTTTTACCACAGGTATCCTTATGGTATTAAGAAAAACGTTAGTGTGCAAACACATAATCTTTAATCTGAATTCTAAGACGTTTTCATGAACATTTAAACATCAGAAAAATGTTAGTGTGCAAACACATAAGCACATATTCTATAGTCTGATTTGTAGGAAGTTGTTGTGAACATTTTAACCTTTTCTTTCCCATTAATAGCACGTAATTACATTTATTCTTGCATAGAACTTAGATATGAATGTGGCTGCTTTGTCTTTTTTTTCACCTCTCATGTTTTGGTTTAATTTTTTTGCTCTTCTGTTTCTCCAAATCTTCTCTCTGCTGTTAACTGCTGCTGCCCAGAGTCTACAGGGGGTAGGTGCAGCTTCCTCACTGCTTTTCTTTGGTCTTCTCCTAAGGGGGACCCAAACTGCCAAAATCAAAAATAGATAAAGAAGTAAATAAATCCCTCAATAAATTAATTAATATGCCATTATGCACCAAAAATAATATTAATATTAATTTAGGCATTCAATTATTTATAGAATGTGACACAAATTGATATTTCATTTGCTTCTGTGTTTATTTACATTTGTATCAATTTGTTATCATTATCATTATTTTATAAATTATAATAATTATTAATTCATCAATAATTATTCATTATGATTATTTAATAAGCTAGCTCACTATTCTCAGTAGGCGTCTATCATGTTTCAAACTTACGCCGTGTGTTGCACCAAATATGACAACTACAGTAGCTTGGAAAATAGCGATACGGGGCACTTGTATATGATGAACATACTGTTCCTCAGACCAGAAATGAGACAAGAATTCGGTTGGATAGACAATGCACGCTGCATGAATGTGGACCAGGCCTCACTGATTACTGTACTGGTGATTTCCGGAGTTTGCTGATGGACAGATGGCTTTAACTACTTGTTGTTAGCGGTTAGCTACTTTAGCTGTGGACGGGGCCCGGGCCGGGAGTTCCTGGGGGAGTGTCATTGTTTACTCCTGTAGTATAGCTGCTTTGGATCGCTGTTGCTCCGAGCTCCCACTCTGGGGAGAGTCAGGTAATCGGAGCACAGCTGCGGGGGTAACTAGCTGATGGCAGCTAAGTTTACAGTTAGCAGCAAGTGCCAGAGGACATCAGGAAAAACCAGAAAATATTTTCTCCATAAAATATGATCCAGATCAAAGTCCTGGTCGGTGCCAGCTATAAATCTCCTCGGTGTGATAGTTGCGAGCCAACTGTCCCTCAGCTCAGTGGCCAGAAGCCGTAGAATTAATTAATTCAAATGTAAATAAATACAGAAGCAAATGAATCATTTAAGTATTTTTGTTCCATTTAATGGCATATAATTTGATAAATGGGATGTATTTATTGAGTCATTTCTTTCTTTCTTTCTTTTTTAGCAGTTCCGGTCCTCCATATTCTCCATGCATGCTCTCATAATGTCAACACGGTTTTACCTTCTCTACAGTATAGAGTTTGTCTGCTCTTTAGCTCAGCACAAATTCTGAATTAAGGCGTAAAATTTCTGTTATGGTTGAATTCCATTATTGAATACATGAAAGTGAAATGTACATACACAAACTACACACATTAAAGAGCCATTACATTTTTACTGACTGCCTGCTTGAACCTCACCACCACCTTACTTAACCATAGTCGTGTGCACATAATTGGGTTAAACTGGAAAACTTGTTGTAACTTTCCCTAGTGGCTCATGGTTTAATGTTGCACGAGCTCATCAAGTCTAGCATCAAGAAAAAGTCTATTTTAGCCAAAACTGCAAAAGTCAAACTGTAGTGCGGCTTTTGAAAGAAAAGTTCAGGGTGTCTGTACAGTGGATTGTGGCTCCCTAAGCTGAACAGAGAACGTGTTCATGAGGCAAAAGGTTGACAACCAAAAAACCTATTACATGTGTGAAAACTCATGCTCCAGTTCACCCTAACTTGTGAACAAGGTTATGAAAAATTGGAAGTCCTTGGCTTCGGCGGGGGCAATCCACCATTTTCCGGCAGCGAACCATGCCCTCAGACTTGGAAGTCCTGCCTCTCAGACTGACCGCTTCAAACTCGACCGTAAACCACCCCAGAGCGCGCTGAAGAACGTGCTCTCGTGAAGCCAACAGAACCTCATCATCTGCAAAGAGCAGAGACGCAATTCGGAGATCCCCAAACCAAATACTCTCCTCCCCCCGGCTGCTCTTGAGATCGGTGCAGGATCGGTGACATGGGACAATCCTGGAGGAGGCCAACAGCCGCTGAAAACGTGTTTGACTTTGTGCCGAGAATACGGACACAGCCCTCTCTTTGGTTATCAAGGACCGGATGGCTCTTAGCAACGGCCCATACTCCCACAGTAGCCCCTACAGGACTCCCCGGGGGACATGGACGTACGCCTTCTCCAAGTCCACAAAACACATGTAGACTGGATGGGAAAACGCCCAGAGAGCTGATGTTGCACGTCCCTAGTTGAACTAGTCTCCAATTGCCGTGGTCAGCACGCCTATGGTCCCCATCTTTGCCTGCCGCCCAGCTTACAATGCACCCAACCTCAGTGCCTGTCCCTGCTGGTGGCCACAGGGATACCATTTTTATGAAAATAGTTTTTCACCATTTGTCATGTTAGCTGTTTACCTGATGAAAACGTTGCCTGTTCGGTCCAATTAGGATCAAAAGACATGCTGCTTAAGGCACCAGTATACTCTGTCATACATGCTTGTCGGACAGTCGAATAGCTTCAGAACCCCCAATTTAAATTATATTGTATCATTTATATGTGTTTTAACTCTTTTTCACTTTCTGATGTATCAGGGAAAATCCCTGCGCTTGGTTCGTTTTGCTTTCACACAGCAAATTAAATGCACCAGAGCCCACTTGGACCAAAATTGTAGAGAACTAAACTGGCAAACGCACCAGAGTTTGTTCAAACCAAACCACACAGGTTAGGTGTGACAGCACCCTCAATGTGCCCGTAACTCCCCCTCTGCAAAACCCAAGTCTTCCATCCCCACTAATTGAGAAATTGTTAGTTTATCCTACCAATCCCCATTGAATTCTGATGTATCCATGTCCGATGTCACTGATGGAAAAGCAGTAAGTGTCAAACCTAAATAGTAGAGATCTCGTAAATAGCAGCATGCAAGCGAGCACACCGCTGAGAGAATACATTTAAGTGACTTGTCTCTTTGACACTTTCTGTCTCTCTGTGTCCAGGATGAAGGACACCAGTAAGAAGAACAACATCTTCTCTCAGTTCAGGAAGAACGACAGAGACAAGCAGAAGCTGATAGAGACTGTGGTCAAACAACTGAGGAGCCTGGTCAACGGCATGTCGTCCTAAACACACAAACACGCACGAGTGACTTGTGTGTCACAAAGATATAAAGAATGAAACGTGCATGCGGTCACATGCACACACTGAACTGCCAAGACACTCCCAAAGGAAGGAGATCCTCACACATGAAGTGATAACACACAACACGACGGTGACATGCAGGAGTACCACACAGGGAATTCACACACACATGTCGACACAGAAAAGGGACTTATAGACCGCTTACATACATAACATGAAGGCACAGCAATACACACACTGTCCAAGGCATGCAGGGAACAAATATGTCACACACACAAAGTCATATCCTGTTATACCGGACTGAATACTCAATGTAAATACACTCACACACACACACACACACCCATATTAAACAGTTTACTGGACTCTTCACAGGAGTGAACAGTGAAACGTTTCTAAAGTCTTTTGAATGGCTATGACAAGACAAACATGTTTTCTACATCTGTGAGAGTGTAATGATTGTAGCTGTAGAGGGAGACTGGTACAGCGGAGGAAGGGACACTCGGTGACGGGTACTGGGGCAATGAGGTCAAAGGTCAACAGCTATCTGAAACCCATATTATACTTTCAACATGATAACCTATACTGAAAATCAGTCAGTCATTTTCTACCGCTTGTTCCCGTTTTGGGGTCGCGGCTGACTGCAGCCTATCCCACTAACTCCGGGCCTTAGGCGGGGTACACCCTGGACAGCGGCCAACTCCTCGCAGCTATACTGAAAATGACTTTTGTCCTCCATGGATGAAGGTGGGATATAATTTCTTGCATTATAGCCTGAAGAATAACAAATGAATTGTTAATCTGCAGAGATGAAGCTATTGGTAATCTACTGATCAAGTTAGTCAGGCAAAAAGACAACAGTTTGTCATTGTGTGAGATGAACGGCTTGTAGAGTTCATGAAACTACGATCGTTAAAGGGCGAAATAGCTCAATAATGACCCAGCCAACATCTCCACTTTAACCAGTCGTGCATCCATTTAACACGGGTCTCGTGTTAAAAGCACAGACTGTATGATAAATGGACGTGGTCTCCGTGACGTCACCCAGAGGTTTCTGAAGACCCAGCGGTCGCTCTGGCCGACACCATCTTGCCAGTAACCTGCCTCCGGCGGCTCGGGGCTAATCCAGAAATGGGCAAAGACGTGGAGCGTGGGCGGGCCGAATGAAGCCTGGTTGCCGAAACCAGCCATCTGCGACGGCACCCAAAATATGCGTAACTTTAAGCCTTAATGTAATCTAAACGATTGAGTTCGAAAAAAATTCACCCCCCTCAGAGTTGCCGTGAAGGGGGAAATGAACTCTAGAGACCATAATCGTTTTTTGTACCAGGCTGTAAACATGTTTATTTCTGCTATGAAGTTGGGCATTTTAATATCGGGGTCTATGGAGATTGAATCCGTTTTGGAGCCAGCCTCAAGTGGCCATTGGAGGAACTGCAGTTTTTGGCCATTCCGCATTGGCTCGATTTATCAGCACCAGAAGGTGCTGCTTGGTTAAAAGCTAAAAAAACATAGAAAGTCCATTTAAACACGAAAGAAACCAAGTTACCCCGAGAAATCCGGTTAACCAGGTAATCACACATCAGTTTGTAACTTGGTTACTCTACAGCTGTGCAGCAGATCGGAATTCAGGTTTCTTACTACTCTGTGTCTGAATTAGAAAAACCAGTTACGCATCTACCGTATATACGCGGCCAAAATAAGTCTTTCCCCCGGTAGATTTTGAGTATGACGTTTGCATTTTGAATTTTCGTTTCAAACCCACCTCCTGACAAGAAATAGATCAACCAATCTACTTACTTGATGGTGAGCCTAGTTGAATAGACACAATGTCACCGAGCTTCCAGCATCACCTACATCATTAGGATGCATAAATGAATTTGTCTTGAGCCACTTTCCGGTGTGACCAGGCTCTGGTTGCTTGTCTGCTGGTTTTAGCTTGATCCAGGTAACCATCATAGCAGTTTCTGTGGAATAACTATAATATCATGAGAAACGGGATGAACCATGTTCAGATGGTTACCGTGCATGAAAACAGGCCTCTGGTCCCATTTGGTGTTCGCCATCTGTCTGCTTCCACAGAGGTATGGGTATGGAAAGACCAAGTTAAACTCATTGTCCCAACACTTGAACCGTTGCTACTGCGTATGTGTGTGTGTGTGTGTGTGTCGAAACGCAGTGATGTTGAGGCCATGGGCGATGGCGTCTTTAAACGCTGATGTTTTGTTCAACTCCTCGGTGGCTTTGCTTGCTGTTTCTCTTCCTTTCTGCCTCGCATTGTACATTTGACCCGACCTCCTGGGACAGAACCTCAGTGACTGAGCGTGGAGGAGTTCAGCGTGTGCATGAGCACAAGCCAGTAAACGTGATTGGGGGGGTGGGGGGGGTGGGGCTGTAGTTGGAATCGTCACGTTCTTTGATCATGAGAATTTCAAAAACGAGGCTGAAAATCTGAAAAGTGGCCTTCTAGATTATTTGGTCCAACATAACACAACACTTTCCCAAATAATGCAGTCTGTCAGAACAGCACGCAGAGTCACGCAGACTGGGTCATCGCAGGTTGCCGTACTGGACTGGATTAGGTTGTACAGGTCTGCTGGGCAAAGGCTCCAAGGAGCTGATGAGGATTTTGGGTTGGAGTGTCATAGTGACCGCTGCATGAAGCAGTCCTAATGGAGGGTGTGCATGTGATGTCACCAAATGAGACATTCGCCACGGTCACGGGAAAACCGACCCCTGGTTATCAACATGCCTTCGCCGTCTGGATGTGTTCGGTGCAGAGGCAGCCAGAACACGTAGCTATCGGAATGTGACTGGGTCAGCAAGACCAGATAGCGTAAACAGGTGCGTTTGCTGTCCGTGTCAGTTTCGGAGTATACCGGCCCTTTAAGTAACTAGTTAGCAGCCAGATATAATCCAGAGCAGCCGCACACGTGCTCCTCTTTATTCTACATTCAGTGTCTGAACAGGCGGACATTTTCCCACGTGCAGTATGGATCGTGTGGCCCGCGTACAGCCTGCGCAAGCATTCATTTTGGGCTGCTCACGGACATTAGCTGTAATTGGATACAGGTGGTATCATGGAAACGGTGACATCGGTGCACGCCCTCTTCCTCCCTCTGTAAAGCCTGTCAGTTGTAGGGTTGCGGACATTAAATGAAGTTTTGTCTACAACCCACCAAAACTACTGGATTCATGCTTACGAGGAAACAAGGCCCACGTGGGGAATTGTTCTTAGTGATTATATATACATATATATTTAACAGTTTAGTAACATGCATTCTAAATTCTTTCTTTATGTTCCTCAGGGTGAAATGAAGCTTTAGAACCCACGTATATCCACAAAGCACAGCAATAATGAATTGGTTCCTTTGCAGCCTCGCAGGCTGGTCGATGCTCACCCGAATCCTGATGACAAACGTTTTCTAATGAGACTGTTTCTATTGTATTTATGTTTTGGGTCTGTGCTCCACTCTCAGCAGGCACTTTTGCACTGAAACTGATTTGAAGTTTTCTTTGAGATTCATTTCCTGCCTTTTTAAAAAAAAGTTGCTTGTAAATGCCACTGTATATACCGCATATTTTGTAAAGAAAATATTGCAGCAGTTTGCCTGCTACAAAGCGGATCGGAGGTTGACACTGTGCTATGCGCCTCCATCAACACCTAAAGTAAATATGTAATTAATAAGAGTTTGGATTTGCGTCTGCTGCTTACTTGGAGTACAGCGTGAAGAGCTCGGTGATTTACGTTGGTACCTTCTCTCCACTCATTTGCATGGTTAAGATATGAAAATGCTTTATTATGTTCTAGTGTGACCCTGAATAGCATCCCAATGTGAAGTATGTAAATACTGGTCCGCAACTGCTCATAGATATTCTCCAAAATAAAGGACCGTTCCAGATCCAGTTTAGTCAAAGGGTTTCTGAGCACACACCCTCTTTGTGGGATCCCTCTGATGAGAAACACTCCTGGTTTGGAGCTCCCCCTCTCCTGCCGTGCATTCATGCCCATTTGACCTTCAGTTGTCAAATAATAAAAGCCTGCATTCAAATAATCGCTGGGCCGGTCCTGATGAAAATAACATTGGGGATAGGTGGAATAGCTGTAGTAAAATGCCTCACGTAGCATCATGTTCTTATCGTGTCATGCTGCTCTCACGTTCTCCTCTTACCACCTATGCCGTTTTCATTCACTAATTATTTCCAATCCCTTCCACGTTGCAACTCAGGACGTCCTGCAGAGGTTTTGCATTGAAAGCCTACCAGAAAAAGGGGAGGAAATATGCCCTTTGAGCGACTGAAGGACTTTTAATTTGAAACCTCTTTGCAGGAGGCGCTGAGTTTCCTTGACGATGTCAAAGTAGAAGTGTTTCAGAATATGAAAACAGAAACTCATAGCAGCAGCATGGCATGACTCCGGTGTTGGAGTTAGTACTGACATGCACATTGTCCTGAATTTAGTAGACATGGAGGGAGTGTTGAGTTTGCATCAACAGCAAATTACATCAGAAAACAAGGTGACTCCTATACAACTCAACCCTGTCTCCAAGAAAGGATGCTGACATTCTACTCATTTATTCCCAGAGTTGCAGGGCTGTGACACCAGAGACACAGCCCTTGGCGTCCTGAGTCCTGTTAGGTTTGCCACACGTCCTGCTGTGTGCCTGAACACAACCATCATGCAGACATACTTCAGTCTGCTCCTGTGTACGTACATAGAGAGCAACGTCAAACCGGAGTCTAATTCCTTGTATGTGCTCACATAGCTGGCCTATAAACCTGATTCTCATACGTTAATTAGCAATCCGCTAACATTTTGTCATCGTGCTAACAGAAAACAGAATCCGGGCTGCATTACGTCTCCTTTAATTAGTTGTATATAAATGTCACTTCAAAACATGATCCAAAACACTTGGGAAACAAGGGGATCAGAAATAAAGGCCTGGCTCTCTTTGCAGATGAGGAAAGTATTTGAAAATGAAACGTCTGTGCGTTAATATAACACACAACGTGTCACATAATCTCACGTGAGGCACCGACGCACAACTCAAGGGCAAGCTTCGGCGATCCGTGGTCTTCAGAGTTGGGAGCTTTTCTGTCTCCTGGTTAAAAAAAAAAAAATCAAGGTTTTACGTACCACTGCTTGTCACGCCACTGATTACTCGTTTTTCTCGCCTTCCACACAAGTGGAGAGAGGGTACATTTTGATGTCCAAAGGAATCCTTGCTTTACCTTTGTCATTGTTCTCAGTAAGACACCCTGACGGAGACGTTTTCTTCAATGGGTTGTTTTTCTTTTGTGTGCCGTAATAAAGGTTCATTCAACAGTAGTGTCTGCCTGTTGTTCAGAATTCCGTCTGTCCTGCGTTTCTCTCTAGAACTAGATGTATCAGAGCAGCTACTGTCCGCACTGCCATGCTACTTGGTATAGGTATTCAGAGACGCCTGAGGAGTCCTTAATGATTTGGTGACCCCATGACTTTCTCTGTAGTGCTACCACCATGCCGGTCCATGACGAGGTCTGTCAAAAAGAACATTTCAGATTTCAATGAAATATACAGTGGCTATTAAAGGAGCATATCAGTTTGTGGTTTTGTAGTTTTGCCCATCATTCCTATACCGTTACATGGTTCAGTGCACTCAACTGTTCAGTACATTTTCTGTACAACAAGGGACACAAAACCAACATTTACTGTCATTCACCTTCAGAAGGGGGAATTTGAAATGGTGCCTCACTGGCCATAATCTTTGCTGCAAAAATGAAGCCACTGTAATGTTGGCATATGGTCAGTAATAAAACTTGTCAGCACTGCTCGAAGAGTACAGTCTAGACCTGCTCGGTATGACAAGCGCCCTGAGACACCTTCTGTTATGATTTTGCTCTATATAAATCAAATTGGATTGGTTATGACGAAAGGCTTTAACCTGCACATTCTCACATGTAAAGTCAGTTTTCAACAGGTCCATGAAGACAAGAATTTGAACTTAAATCGACTGTTCGAGCCAGCTCGAGAGATATTTGGCATTAAAAGTAACCCGTTGTCTTCATTTGATGCTCAGTCAAGACTATTCAAAGTTTTACACCGCAGCTGTCTGTATCAGTGGCAACAGCAACTGCCAGGGCACTGGATAATTCCTGGGCGACTGCAGGTTGTGCTGGTTTATACAGGAGGGGCACAAAACAGACTTAATGCACACGGGAAGGAACATTGCAAGCCCGGAAACGGATTCGTTTCAGTGACGCCGTCACAAATGGTTAGCACGTTTGATCGCTTCCAGATGCACACCCACCTTAGGTTGGACAATGTCGCCACAGTGTTCATCCAAAAATCCCCCCTAACTGGCCAAAACTTCTCCGTGATGCATTTGGTCCAACACTATTTCTGGGTTTATCTGTTTGTTTCAAATTACAGCTGGTGTGGCTATCGTGTTTGCGAGACTTGAGTGCATACGGTTGTGTCTTCCTCCACCTGTAGGACACATAGGTTGACGCGAGGTGCACTTGAAAGGGGAATAGGACAGTGGAGGAGAACAGTGATTCCTAACCTTGGGGTCAGGCCCCCACTAAGGGCTCGCAAGATACCTTTAACGGGCAGAAAAAACAATACTGCCACACAATATTATGCTACAAGCCATCAGTGGTGGAAAGTAACCCTTCTAGGCATTTGTACTTTACATGATTATAACCATACATGCTATTTTATACTTCTACTGCACCTACATTTCAGAATGAAGTATAATGGGCTTGTAATGTTGTATTTTAACTTAAAGGTGCTGCTACTTTTACTTAAGTGACGTGTTCCACCGCTGCACGTCAGAAAGGGGTAAACCACTGGGGGGAGTTTCCTCAGACGTGCTCCACTCCAACATCATCGCTGCATGGGCAACGTTGCACTCTACTTGCACGGAGCAGCACTATTATACACTTTAAGTGCAATTTCTTGGTGGGACTCTGGGTAACTTAATAAAAACACTCCTGGATCTCACTTTGAATCTCATCTCATTGTCTACCGCTTGTTCCCGTTGGGGGTCGCGGGTGACTGGAGCCTATCCCAGAGACTCTGGGCCTTAGGCGGGGTACACCCTGGACAGTGGCCCTCACTTATAATAAAAAGCCAATTTCACAGTTAAGTCACTATTTTTGCATTCCTGTGTCAATGTGTGTGTGTGGGGGGGGGGGGTCAGTGTTTCCTTCCTGCACGTCAACAACAGTGACACGTGTTGTGTGCGGGGATCAAACGCTTCAACAAGGCAGTAAACAGCTTTTACGTTCACTTCAACAAGACAGCAGGCGCTAAGAAAGCTAATCAGCCTTCTTCCTTCCATATATTGGAAGCTACATTAGCTTCTTCTCTTAGCCGTGGTTCCAGGTTGTCCTCTTGTTGTAGTCCTTGAGGTTCATTTTATTGATTGAAAATAGAATTCAAGGGGCACTCCATCAATTTTACACATAAACTTTAGTTTACTTAGGATTTTTTTCCACACTTGTATTTTTGTATGATATGGATTGGTATTTTAATTGTTGCACATGCCTTAACAGCGTTTGAACCTGCTGTGGTAAGGTGCCCCGTCCGCCGTTGGCCGAGCAGCTGTTTTAAAGTTTCGCCCTTATGGTGAAGTGCAACTATTCTGCTTTCTGCAGAATTTGCAAAGCAAGTTTAGAAGTCAGTCAAGGCCTGCTCAGCTGACAAAGGCCTGCTCAGCCAAATGTCAGTGACGGCTGAAGCAAATTAGGCGCCGTCGTACCCTTTGTTAGTCCCTGGATGTTGGTGGGACAGCATCCCCTTGGTCTGCGATGGTTAAACGGCGTTCAGTGGCCTCATTCACAAAGCAATTAGCTTCCCATCAGGTCACGTGTTCCGTCAACGTTTGTGATGGAGATTGACTACCCAAGGTGCTCGTCATTTCATTATTGTGGCTGGTATACCTGGCATTTTGAGGTGTAAATGTACCTGTATAGCGCCTTTCTAGTCGTCCGACTACTCAAAGCGCTTTCACACTACAGATCACATTCACCCCGTTCGCATTCATACACTGATGGCAGGAGCTGACTGCCCATCAGGACAAGTTAAACTCATCATTCACACACACTCAGAGGCAACTTGGGGTTCAGTGTCTTGCTCAAGGATAGTTCGACGCATGGCTGGGGGAAGCCGGGATCGAACCGCCGACCTTCCGATTGGTGGACGACCCGCTCTGCCACCGAGCCACATTTTGCCGATTGCGCGTCAGCTGATCTGCACTGATGAGTGGAGACGTCTTGCGTGTGCGCGTCCTTCCTCATCCCGCCACGTAGCTTCACACATCACACGTTCTTTTGATGCAGTCACGCTTATTCAGTCCCTCGCCACTTTTAGTAGTGAAAAAAGGATCAAAACTATACTTTCAGTGCTTGAGACTATGAGGTTTGTACACTGGACATACAAAGATAAGATTAGCAACAAAAGGATCTATCTCAACCAGTTCTGCACCTTTGCTGAGTTTAATACATTGGACGCCATGAGATAGTGCTTAACAGGGCCACCGCGTATCTGAAGGCTAAAGTTAGGAAGTCAGCAAGAAAACCTTCATGCGTGCTGCTCGGAGAAGAAGTTTGAAGGCAGAGCGGCTCATTCTCTAATCGAGAGCTGCATGTCGGAGAGTTCCTGGGCGAAGATGCTGAACCCCAAATTGCGTTCGGTGCGTGCGTGCGCGTGTGAACGGGTCGCCTCTGCGTAGATTTGCGGGGATGCCCGAGGCTTTCGGAGCGGACGGGTGGACGGCTGGGCCGCGCAGAGCCGCGCTCCCGCCTTAGCATGCAGATTACATGTAAAGCACGCCCTCCTTGCCCCCTCCCCTCAGACCCCTCCTCTCCACGCCAAAGTGGTGAGAGAAAGTAGAAACTGAAAAGGAGTGACATGAAGAACAAGTCCGAACGTTTTCGGTGAAAAACACATGAAAATGAAAATAAAACTTGGACTTTTCCAGTGCCAATGTTCTAAATAAGCTCAAACAAATCAGCCTGTTTGTAGTCTGTTTATCTTAGTTTGCCACAAATCTTCAAATTTGGCAAATTCTTGTTAAATTCCCGCCTCCCTCCACCAGGTTACTTACCTGCAGGTGAATCAGCAGCAGCAGAGGGAGGCGGACTGATGCGGACGGAAAATGTATCGAGTTAATCTTAATGATACCCAACCCTAAACACAAGTTTAACACTACAATTTGTGCCCGAAACGCAGCCGCTCAAAGGACCAGCCGTGGGTCGCGGGGGCTCACCACACTGAAAGCCCATCGCCGTCACTGAGAGCAGAGGCAGGCCCACTCGCCTAGCTGAAGTCATCTTCGTCACAAAGATATGAGGGGACACATGAGGGCCAGTTGTAGCATTTTCTTCCATACCCTGCATCAGGGAGACCTGATGTGTGTTTAAATGTGTCAGTGAAGCAGAAACATTACCCCCCTCGAAAAACTGACGTGGCTACCGTGTGAGGCCTGAAGCCCACCTGCACGTCCAGCAGACACAGAGCAACCTTCGCATCCCCTGGCACTCGTGTTTGCGTCCACCTGGTGAATGGCAGTATTCTTCAGTCCTGTTTAGTCGTGCGCGGGCGGCCCAGGCTGTCTCCTAACAACGGAAATATTAGGTTTTCCACATTACGGGTCCAGCACATTCATGGTCACTTCGAATTCAAGGCCAGACTGACTGCACCAGAAGGTGTGACACCGCTTTGTCTCTTATAACCGCCTCCGGTGCTTCAATTATTCAACTATTCAACCATCGTTTGATATTTGAACAGACAGATCAATTTTCTTCAGCGCTTTTAAGGACGCTCTGTCTCTCTCCCGGTCTTATCTCTCTCTCCCTCTCTTTCCTCCCTCTCTGTCTCTCTCCCTCTCTTTCTCCTCTCTCTCTCCATAGCCCTCTCCATTGTACGCAGCCTGTTCAAGGCGGGATTGTCGCGCCGTTATTCCGCATCTCCGTTCTGTATAACAGGTAGGCTACTAACACGGAATGGGGCGGGGGGG
>CM022492.1:864788-875583 GCA_011952105.1 Coreoperca whiteheadi | reverse complement strand
CCCCCCCCCCCCCCCCCCCCCCCCCCCCCTTCTCACACCTGAACAGCAGAATCCTGTTTCACACATTCACACTGTGGTGAGAAAAACTCCCCAGCTACAGCATGAGCAGCTGGAAGGCCCGTCACCCTGACGAAGCATCGCCTGTCAGCGGTCTGGACGGAGCGAACATGGACGTGTGCGGACATACGGGGGCCGGCGTTCAGCTTTCGGGGGCCGATGAACCGTAAAGCACACACATAATGTCGTTCGGTTTGTCGCCTTTTATCGCCAGACCTTTGCTGTCGTCGGCGCTCTGCTTTGCCCATAAACCCTCCTTCAGTCAGCTGACCGTCGCTTTGGCCACGCCGCAACGCCACATTTTCTGCGACGTTTTCTCCGGGCCAGAAGCAAGTCTTGACTTAGTTAGCCGTTTGATAGCTCTTTGGATGGAGTCGTAATAAATTAACTAAAAAGTGCCACCTGAACTCCAAACGTACAGTTTTCCCTGGGATTAGGGCCAGATCACATGGTTCTAGGAAACGATTGGACCCTCCCCGTGAAGGGTTAGGGTCTGCGTGCTGCCTCCTGGAGCTGCACGTTTACAGTTTGCGCTAGCTTCATTTGGACGCTGCTTGGGAACACGATGAACGCAGGACCAGGCAATAGTCCAGCGAGGACAAACCCTTTGAGAGAGGAAGGAAGTGGGGGGGGGGTCAGGTGGGGCCTTGTAGAAACGTTCTGCCCCCAAGCAGGGTAATGTGGCCTGTTCTAATCCCCCACGCTGCTAACGAGTTACGTTCAGGTGGAGAAGTCATAAACCGTGTATTAGCTTACTGTGTGAGTGTGGGCCTGAAGGTAGTCAGAACGACTTAAATCCCAGAGGACATGTCCCACTGTCCTTACCACAGGACATGTCCCACTGTCCTTACTGGGGGCTACAGTCCAGAGGACAGTGGGCTGTAGCCAGTGAGGACATGTCCCACTGTCCTTACTGGGGGCTACAGTTTAGAGGACAAGTCCCACTGTCCTTACTGGTGGCTTCAGCCCAGAGGACATGTCCCACTGTCCTCCAGAGGACATGTCCCACTGTCCTTACTGGTGTCTCAAGCCCAGAGGACATGTCCCACTGTCCTTACCGGGGGCTACGGCCCAGAGGACATGTCCCACTGTCCTTACTGGGGGCTACAGTCCAGAGGACATGTCTCACTGTCCTTACTGGTGGCTACAGCCCTGCTTCCAACCAGCAGAAAGTCAAAGGAAACGTCCTGGAAGCTTACGTCCAAGCCAGGACGGGAGGTCAGATTACAGTCCAGACTTCTGTGTTGCTGTGCCTTCCCTCTGCTGTGATCCCACACGGATCCATCCAGCAGCCAGCTGATGGCCCTGGCGCACATGAACACGCCTCATGGCAGGTCATAAAAACCGAGGCCATGTTTACTTCTCATGTGGCGCAGCCCGGGGACGCCCCCCTCCGCTTGTCTCTGCTGACCCAAGTTTGAACCCGCTGAGAGATATCATTTTTATAACACACACACACGCGCGCGCGGGGGGGGGCAGGTTAAAGTGTGCTTCTGGATTACGAAGAGGTTCAATCTGTTAACACGCTGATAGAAACTGTGAGTCAGGCGGAGGGCAGCGCGTCTTTCCAGCGAGGTGTTAATCATCATTTCATCCCTCACAGTCACTTCCCTGCAGCACTGTTCGGAGCCGCTGCTGCTTCGTGGAGCCCAGAGGGGAGGCCCGGGCCTCATGCAGCCACGTGCTGAGACCTGTCCAAACACTAAGGCGCATTCAAATCGAACGCTAGAAAGGCCCAGCCTCCACCAAGAACTGCAGCAAGACGCAGGGCTACCTTTGCATGGCACCAGTGAGACCCACGGGGAGAGGGATTAAGACATTCTTCAACCCGGAGCCTCTTTTCCATTTTCTGAAGCAGTTGAAATGTGCTGCTTTAAAGCGTTTTGCTCCTGAATGCAGGCCCCCCTGCAGGCATGATTAGCCCCTGAGCCTACAAGCGGGGCTTAAACCAAGGTAATGGGTGTGTAAACTAGCTGCCGTGCCAACAAAGGCGTCTTGGGACGCGCTGCCATTGTTTAGGAAGGACTCATCACCTTTCTTTCAGGAGGCAGGGATTAAAGATGCGGCGCCGGGAACAAATGGGGAGGCAGGTCGGCCAGCACAGGCCGGGGGCGGGGCCCAACGACACCCACAATTAAAGATGAACTTTGAGTGAACTAATTTATCTGAGGGAGGAGAAGGTAACAGGCTGCCCGCAGTCCTGGCAGCCTATAAAAGCGCTGGCTGAGCAGCCCGGAGGCTCCACAGCTGACAGCGCGTCACCTGAGCCGCAGCCCTCCTGCAACACGCCGCCGCATCATGGCTCTGAGCGCACCGCTGGCCACCGTGCTGTGCACCGTCGTGCTTCCCGTCCTGTTGTTCCTGGTCGCGCTGAAGCTGTGGGAGGTTTACCTGATCCGAGGCAGGGACCCGGGCTGCCCCAGCCCGCTGCCCCCCGGGTCCATGGGCTTGCCTTTCATCGGGGAGACGCTGCAGCTCATCCTCCAGGTAAAGCCCGACGCAGCTGCGGACACAGGCAGGAAATGGGGTTCTAAATGGCATGGCTTTCAGCTGTTCTGGTCTTGGGGCAATAGCACTGCTTTCAACTTTGCGCGTAAATATGCAGTTTAAATGTAAGTCTACCATTAGGCCAGTGCCGCTTGGAAGACTTAAAGATGACGTGCATTCCTCATCGCTGTAGTGGGGATGAATTTGAAACTAAAGCCGATATATTGCCTTGTCTGGAAGCTTCAGTTGTTGCTGGTAGTGGGAGCTACGACCCACAGAGCTGTTGGCTTACTCCGCAGTGTGTGTTGGTTTGTGCGCAGAGGCGGAGGTTTCTGCGGATGAAGCGGCAGAAGTACGGTTACATCTACCGCACACACCTCTTCGGCAACCCCACCGTGCGCGTGACCGGAGCGGACAACGTCAGGCACATTCTGCTGGGGGAGCACCGGCTCGTGTCCGTGCAGTGGCCCGCTTCTGTGCGCACCATCCTGGGCTCGGACACGCTGTCTAACGTGCACGGAGCCCAGCACAAGACCAAGAAAAAGGTGAGTTGGGCTTTAACTTGAAAGCCTCCTTGCTGTGCTCTCAATGGGATGTGGAGCACAAGAGTCGTAGAGGATATGATCCACTTTTGCTCAGCAACTTCCCTCTGTTATGGACACATTGTCCTTTCCAAGTAGAGAAACCTGTCTCAGCACATGGCACTGTAGTCGACTTAAAGTACATTCAGATTGGATGTGTAAGTTGAGAATAATGCAGGTTAGTGCAGCAGAATCAAGAAAAACCAAACCTGATTTTAGACAAATTCTTGAAATAAGTACGTTTGCGGTTGAAACAATATAATGTGCTGGCAGATTGTTTAACTTGCTCAAAGAAAAATCCACTTTAAGGGCTGAATTGCAGACAAATGCCGGGCATTTTACTGTCCGTGTCAACACAAATGCACTGGATTGCCTTTTGACCCATGTTAAGGGCTACAGTCTGGGATAAGGGGATTTTTGCAGTGCACGAAGACAACATAATAAGATCTACTCCGTGCCCACATCTGCGGGTTGAGCACATTGGCCAAACCGCAACTTACTCCGTCATTACTCAGATATTTTGTTTGCGTGGTAAATAATCCCAAGTCCCCTGCCCTTCTCCAGGCCATCATGCGGGCCTTCTCCAGGGAGGCTCTGGAGCTCTACATCCCCGTCATCCAGGAGGAGGTGCGGGCTGCAGTGAAAGCGTGGCTGGCTAAGGACTCCTTTGTGCTGGTCTACCCGGAGATGAAGCGGCTGATGTTCCGCATAGCCATGAGGATCCTGCTGGGCTTTGAGCCGGAGCAGATCAAGACCGACGAGCAGCAGCTGGTGGAAGCTTTTGAGGAAATGATCAAGAATCTGTTCTCTCTGCCCATCGACGTGCCATTCAGCGGACTGTACCGGGTAAGAGAAACCCATCACCCTTTAGGCATGCTCCCTTTCTATTTTAGCTTTAATCGCATGGATCAAATTTCAAAATGGCCCATGAGGAGACATCCTTAGATGTACGACTATAGCTGTGGTTATAGGCAGATCAATGAACTACGCACCGTCCCAGTAATTATGTATGTTACATCCATATTTAAAAGAATGACGACATAAACCGTCAAAGACATGATATTCAATGTGGTGGGTTACCTAAGCAAGTTCATCTAGGCTGTAATATAAATGGAAGCCAATGGCTGCCTGTAATGTAAATGGATTGTATTAAATGAGCTCAAATGTTCTGAGGGTCCTTTTTAAAACCAGAACAAGCACATTACATGAGGCAAGCGGCAAAGTGAAATGGCTGGTGAATGACTGTGCCTGTATAAACCCAGTGAGTGCAAAGGTCAGTCTAATTCATCTTCTTTTGTTGTCGTTACTCCCTTCCCTCCCTTCTTTCCACCCCTACTCCTACCGCCGTCTTCCTGTCCTCAAGGGTCTGAAGGCGAGAAACCTCATCCACTCCAAGATAGAGGAGAACATCAAGAAGAAGGTGCAGGAGTCCGACAAGGAGTCCCGACACAGAGACGCGCTGCAGCAGCTCATAGACAGCAGCAAGAAGAACGGGGAGCCGTTCAGCATGCAGGTAGAGACCCGCTCACGTCTGCCATGCATGGGGGGGGGAAAGCAAACATCTCGAGTGTCTTATCCTCATAAGCCGTTGTTTGTAGTCAGGGCCTGAACTAATACATTTCTGGTTCCAGGCCATTAAGGAGTCGGCTACAGAGCTGCTGTTCGGGGGCCATGAAACCACTGCCAGCACAGCCACCTCTCTGGTCATGTTCCTGGGCCTGAACCTTGAAGTTCTGGAACGACTGAGGCAGGAACTGATGGACAAGGTAATTATGGCTGCACAACTTCAGTTCTTTAAGTTCCAACACCTTTAGTGGCTGCTGCAATTTAGGTTTTATGCGGAGCATTCAACATGTCTGCTGGAACTTTCAGTTCAGCTTTCGCGTGACTATTTTAGGAAAAATGAGTGCCACGCGCGATCATATGTATTGATCATTAAGCGTGAGCAGGAAACCTCGTTCTTGACCTTGCAAACGGTAGCTGAGCAAAAAAGCTCTTAACTCAAAGTCAACATACTCCCCTTTCCCTGAGCTTTCATCCCCATCTCATGCTCAGTTGTCATGGACGTAGATCAGTTTTCATACTTACTGTAGCTCCCCCGATGACATCCGAGCTATCTCCATGACAACTGAGGAAAACCTCCATCTGCTGTGGGAAACCCCTGGGGGCAAAAGCTAGTAAGTGGACTATGAGCATCATTAAGCATGATAGGGATTTGGAAGGAAGTGCCTGCAAATGTAATACAGATACTATGTTAACTAGCACAGTAGGGCTAGTAGAACCTATAATTGCCATAGAGATATTAATCCACAGTAAAGCTCATTAGTACAAGATGTGTTCAACCCTGATCAGGAGCCAGATCACGAAGCCAGGTCAGATGAGTGAAGTATAGTTAGAATGTTTTCAGTTTGTAGCACCACCCCATTGTCCAACCATTTAAAATTAAAACCGTAGTACAAAATGAAGTCGGTGTGACATGAACAACCAGCACTCCCATCCCTCACCAACTATCATTACCATTTGCTTAATATCGTCCCCCGCTTCTCCTCACGTGCCTATTTGTCTCTGTCTTCAGGAGGATCAGGGGATGGACTTTCAGAATCTGAATATCGAGTCCTTGGAGCAGTTGAAATACACCAGCTGTGTCATTAAAGAGACTCTGAGGATCAACCCTCCGGTTCCTGGAGGCTTCAGAGTGGCCCTCAAGACCTTTGAACTCAATGTAAGTTGACCCAAATCTCCATGAACTACAAAAATCAGGAGATTGCAGAGACACAACGGAGAACCTGTATTAAACTGTGTGTTTACTGATCATTTCCCGTCACCACTTCAGGGTTACCAAATTCCCAAAGGCTGGAATGTCATCTACAGCATCTGTGACACCCATGATGTGGCAGAGATCTTCCCCAACAAGGAAGACTTCCAGCCAGATCGCTTCATGACCACACCCCCCGCCGACTCCTCCAGGTTCCAGTACATCCCGTTCGGAGGGGGCTCCAGGATGTGCGTGGGGAAGGAGTTTGCCAAGGTCCTGTTAAAGATCTTTCTGGTGGAAGTGGTCACAAAGTGTCACTGGACTCTTTTAAATGGGCCCCCCACCATGAAAACAGGACCTACTGTCTATCCTGTGGACAATCTGCCAACCAAGTTCACCAGCTATGTACAAAATTAAACCGAGATGACGCGGGGTCATGTTTCCTAGAAGCAGTGTAGTGTAGGGATCGGTTTAACCTCCAGATCCACAGGGGAACTACAGTATAATCAAGGTACCGGGGGAGTTTTCAGAAGCACTCGGGTGCTCTTAGGAAACAGATCCTTTACACATGAAAATATGTTGGTAATTCTGATCTTTTGGACTCGTGTCAATGTGGCGTTTTTGGCATGACGTAAATTGCACATATTGTAGATGAATTAAGAACGTATTTTATATTATGATGTTAATACATTGGATTTGTGTATATATATATTTTTTTTCCTAAGATATGAACAAACTAAACGAGAGGCACTATACACAGACATGGAACACTTTGATCCGCTCAGGTGTATCTGTAGGATTATGTACATTTGTAATGTAGAGTCTGTTTTATATAACTTTTATATCTTACCCTGACTTATTTAAGTGACTTATGTTATAATGTATTGGCTTTTTATTTAATAAAACTTTGTGGAGGATCTTGGGTTTTGTCGTTTCCTTTTTAAATGTTTAAACTGTAATGTATTCAAATCTCAACATTTTGAGAAATGCACTAACTTGCCCTTTTTTTTTTTTTGTGGGAGTGAGTGGGAAAGCTCGAGATTAGTCTCCGGTCGGTGTGTTAAGCACAGAGCTGGGGTCAGGTTAGCCTAGTTTAGCATGCTGGCTGGAAGCCGCTAGCCTAGCGCTGTCCACAGTTTAGCGATACACCGCTAAAGCTCCCCGACTGACACGAGTGGAGTTAGAAAGCAGTGAGCTGACAGACCTCTGCAGCCCGCTCCGCTCCAGATATCTCCAGAACTCAGCAACTCCCACCGAAACTATCTAGACGGATAAACCGCTCTGCAGGTGAGAGGGAAAACGTGCATTTTTGACTTTGCGGTGAACTGTCTCTTTAGATACACCACTTTGTTCGAAGAATGGGCGTGCGGAGAGATTATTTTGTCCTTTAATAAAAATGCAAAGAAATATGGGCTTTCAAACCATCCAACAATAACCCCAAATGGTTATCATTCCACAATACGACAAGAGCTACAATGAGAACTGAAAGGAAATGTGATTTGCATCCAAAATCACAGCTTTAGTGTGATTGTGTTGCCTGTCTTTTGGTTTGGGTTTCTTTGTGCTTCTCAGTTTTTCTGAGTTTGGTCTTAAAGGTAAATAGACAAATGTTCTCGGGGCGGGGACTCTGTGGCTCTGCTGCTCAAAACATGTTGAATGTCATCACCAGTTGGTTTGTTTGCTAAACTAAAGAGGAATAAGAAAGAGGTTTAGACATTTTCCCCACTGATTTGGTGTTCCAGTGTGGGCAAAGATCTTCACCAAAACAGCGTTTCCGGATTTAGCTGGCTTAGTCTGGATGTCGCTAGCAAACGAGCTTGACAAGCTTGCTCGCGTTTGCTCACACAATAAATAATAATTGGAGTACTGTGGACTTACTTGCCAGAAGGTTCCGTGTCTTTTCATAAATAACCAGAGAGTGGAAATAATCTCAAATTGAACTCTTACTACTACTGCCCGAATGCTAATATACCCCCGAAGTTCTGTGGTCACTCCCTGGCGGGATAAGGAATAACTGAGCAAAACAAGAGAGAGGCAAAAAGCTGCGATTTTTGATGCATTTCTTTTGCGCGAGAGACCCTGCTTACTTTAAAACTTTCACACACACCTGACCAATTGCTGCTTAAAGTCGGCACGATTATCAGCTTAATTGTTTCAGAAAGTCCAACAAAATTGTAGGATGCGTCTTTCCACCCCAAAGGGTTTAAGCTGCTGTTAGACAATATGACAAGCCCTTTGTTTAAGCGAACCGAAGCCTTTAGACATATTGTACAGAGGTAGAGAAGTGAAAATACAGGCTGCTTTCATTGTGCATATTGCATGTATTTGTGACAATTTATAAAAGTCTTCACCTATCTAAGTAAATGAACGCCCGTGGTTCTGCAGGCTGATGGCAGCTTTACTGGCATCTGGGCTTTGGCCTCTTTCACAAGTCGTTGCTCTTTCCGCTCCCCCTCTGATTTACATCCAGCCTCCCTCCACTCCACGTCGACTTGTTAGCATTGTACGGTTGTCCCTGGCCCTTGTTTATTACTGTGCTACTTGCAATTATTGGATCCACTGAACTGTTGTACTTATTGTAAGTGACTGTTGATAAGAATTTCAGCTTAATGGCCAAATTGTAATAGTAAATTGTAGCCGACACCTTTATGTCTGGCCATCCTATCCCCGCTGGTGCAGCCCTTGAACAATGTGAATGAACTTTTCTGAACTTTGCCTCCTCAGCTCGCTCTAAAGAGCGTTTGCTTCCCTCCATTGTTTACCATCACCCAATGGAGACAAAACGTTGCACGGCCAAGGCCATTTTCTCTAAATTGGTGACCATTGTAGTGAATTTACACCACAGTGCTGAAAGAGGTTTGAAACTCGCTTGCTTTCCATTAGATCCTCAGGCTTGAACATGGTCCAGAGTAAATCACGTATTGAAGGCAGCACTTTTATACACCAGACCACTTTGTTGCCATGAACAGTACATGAGCGAGGTGAGGGGTGGAGACTGGAGGAAGCAGGGACAACTGCGGAAATGAAAGGGGTGAGAAGAGGAGAACAAAATCTGGTCTGCCTTCCAAGGTTTTGTCTCTGTTTGGTTTCAGTATTTTAAATATTCCGGTAACGGCGCACTGTGTATCGTAAACTAGAGTATCTAACTGTTTTTCAGGGTGCAAACTTGATGTCATGGACCATCTATGGATTGAGTTTTCTAATGGATTAAGGGATGAAACCATCTCTTCCTCTGTCTCTGTGCTTTTACTACGGATTCTACTAGAGATGTCTCACCTTTAGGAAAACATGCCTGTCATTGCTCCTAAAAGTAAAATGTATCTCTGCTTGCACGACAGTGGTCCTAGCTCAGTACAAAGACTGCTACTGACCAGATAGCGTGGTAGGATAACTCGCTACGCTCCATTCCATCTTAAGGACAAGTTGAGCTTGTCCTCCATTTTGGCTCTCCCTTTTGTTTGAGCCATGTCCACCATTTTGGATCTGAGCGTGACATCCACCCACGTGGTCACGTCCGCCCCCGCCCCCCCCCATTGTCCCACACACACATACACGCTACAAACAAAAGGTTTATTATAGATAAATAACCTCCATGTAACATAATTATTACTATTAGTTGTACTCATACTTATCTAAAAACACTTTAGAATGTTGCTGAATTGGTTGATTATTAGGGGGGCTCTAAAGCTGTGCATTTAGGGGTTACGACATGGCTTCAGTGCTTACACACATAGATTCTGTTGCTATCCTGTAGATGAAGTGCGCCTACTAATACAGCTACACGTCTGCGCTACTAAGATAAGCTGAAGGAAGTTGAATTTGGACTTAACTATCTTTTCTAGCAAGGCCGTCGTTACTGCAAAGCTTCTGTTTACTGCTCGTTATCACAGTGAATGAAACCATGTGAACACAGCGATTACATTGCACTGATGAGACAAGTGATCCTTCCCATTGTATGTGTAAGGGATAATACCCGCCAAGTTGTACCTTTCATGATTGTAATTGATGACCGAAAGCTTAGAGCCACCCGACATGAAGCATGATTCAACTCCATTACAATAATTGAAGGTCAAAAACTTGGAGGGAATTAATCCACTTATAACATGGCCACAAAATGTAACATGTCCTCAAATTAAAAGTGTCAATCTTTCAGTCAAATTGAATGTATAAAGTAATCAATTACATTCTTGTTAACAAGGCCTGACAAGATACAACACAACGGGTGAAATCACAGGACTATAACTCAAAACTAAAACTCTTGTTAAACTCTGGGTAAAGTATTAATTCAGCTTTAGTAATAACAATAGCCAGTCAACACCTTAAATCATTGTATGATTACATTTTAAGTGTGTAAAAAATAATAATGATAAAGTAATTCTTCTTATTTTTTCATATTTCAGATTTACGAGGCACTGTGTGCGCTCTGATCAGGACCTAAAATGACTGTTGCATCAAACAAATCACAGCAGATGAAGAAAAGAATCTAATCAAATGAAAATTACTTCTTCTTCTTAATGCTATCATGTGTGCTTAATCAGGAACAGGAGGATGCACTTCAATGGGAAACTATTTGGTCTGATGATCAAGGTAATTGAGAGTCAATCAGCTTAGGGTGTCTGTGCTGGACAAGTCAATGTAATGAATTGCTCAAACTGCGCATAAGAGATGCTAATAGCGTCGTTAGCATGGCTGTTGGTGGCTCACTGTGAGCATTCATAATTTGAGAGACTGTTGACGAGTTCAGCAGGTCAGATAGAGTTCAGCCCCATGGGAGAGAGTTGTTAATTAAATCAACACTTCTTTAATCATACAACTACTCTTTTTTGTTCAATATTGAGTCACACCAATCCAACTTATAGCAACCCTCATTGCTTGCAAAACTCCAGTCTTTCAGTAATAATTGAGCAGTCTCCAC
>CM022492.1:824594-854883 GCA_011952105.1 Coreoperca whiteheadi | reverse complement strand
AATAAAAATAATTGAGATTAGCCCGTGGGTGTTAATCATTTTATTTTCCCCCCCCCTCCCCCCCCAGTATCTAGAAATAATATAACATTATTGATACAACTCGTTTTAACATCAGAGGCAAAGCATATGATTAATATTACAATCACTCTGTTTTTGAACCCACTAACTTAATTATGAGTACTGCCATTTTTTCAATGTTACTATTTTGATGCATCACAATTTGTCAAATTTTATTAATGTTTATTTTAAGACCAACCCCCAGGCGAACATGTGCTAGTGGGCCACGAGGAAATAATATGATTTGGGAAGAAAAAGACTAAAAAGGATACAACTTTATATTTTAAAGTTAGCTATTTTTGTGGTAGTTTCCTTAAACGTGGTGCAGTCTGCTCTGCATTTTTCAGCATTGCTCCCTGTCATACCCACAGCGAAGAAATACAGACGTTTTATTAAATAAAAGTCATAAGTACCACCACCTTTCAGCATTCAGCAGTACATCAAATCAGTGTGAGGACACCAAGTTTCACTTATTAAATATTTAATAAACAATCTCCCTCCCTCTGTCTCGCTCTCTCTCATGCCTGAACCAAAGCAACGCCTCACACGATCTGTGAACCTGCATGTGAACCAGCAAACAGACGGCCGCAAGGCCTTTTCTTCCACTGCGCGTAGGTAATGCCCACCATCTTAGTTTAGCATGTTAGCATGCAAACATTTGCTAATTAGCAACAAACACCAAGTACAGCTGAGGATGGTGGGAATCTCATTCGTTTTGCAGCTGCTACATCATCGCCTGTCCCCACTGTTGTGTTGCATGTGGGCATGAACGATCTCAAGATGCAGAAATCGGAGAAACTTAAAGAGGATTTTGTCTGCCTCATGGACAGTGTCTTAAACACTGGCAAACAGTGCATCATTTCACGCCCCACCGCCTTCCCCTGTTCTGGAAACGTAAAGATTAGCAACTTGTAAAAATGGGGGCTGATATACAGTACTTCAGTCTGAACCAAAGTGGTGAAACAACACACAGACAGACAGACAGACAGACAGACAGACCGACATTTCCATCCCTGCTGCTAGCATGGCTACAAATAAAAAGGCCTCCCAAAGTGACTGGGAGAAAGTTTGATCACCACAAAGTACTCACTGTAGTGGGGGGGAGGTGTGAGGGGGGATGTAAAGGTGAACATCAAATGATCATCACGCAATGAAACAAAGGGTGAAAGCAAGGCAGGGAGGGAAAGACAGAGTAGGCGTGAAAGAATGCCTGGGTCTGGAATGCATTTGGAGGTTACCATCCAAGCACTTTCCACAAAGACCAGCACTTAGCTACATGTACTGAAGGTGTAAGGGCAGGCTGGTGACAGACAGAGAGCATTAAGATGGAAAACAAGGCTGGTGTAAGCTTACAGTTCAACCAAGTTACACCAGCTGAATGAATAAACAGGCAAAACTAAGGAGGAAGAAATTAGAATGAGGCCTCGAATTTACACATTTTAAAGGGACAGTTCAGCCCAAAATCACAAATACATAATTTCCTTCTTGCCTGTAGCGCTAGTGTTATGACGTCATCCATAGCACGTTTAGGAATTTATTGCCTTAAAAGTTAATGAATCACAGGTTTTTGTCAAGTGTTTTGATGCATAAAAGCCAGTTCTTTTCCAAAATGTTCAAAATGAAATAAGTAAATTAGACATTATGAAATAAGTAATCATATGAATACATATGGACAAATTCTATTTAAAAACACATGATATTGTGAAATAATCAATATTCGAAACTTCATCCTGCTTATTTTCACTACAACAGAGTTTATTGCACATGATTTTTATTTCCCTCTAGCAGTGTTATTTCATTCAGTAATAAGTGCTGCTTTATTTCAAAATGCCAAAGTTTATATCTGCCAGTCAAGAAAAAGCAGGGCAGAGCCGGTTATACGATTGGCTGTTGCGTCAGTCTGAATGAGTGAACAGCCAATCATATAACTGGCTTCCAGTGACTGTGTCCTTTTGTACACATTGTGTACCTGGCTAGTGGTGTAGCCGTAAATGTGCAGTGGTGGTGTCTTCACCACTTCTTTTGGCTGGGAGTGTGTGGTCTCTTTTCGGCAGTAGCCCAAGCCTCGTCCCCACAGTATATGAATCACTCTGACACTGGACCACATTGGGCCACCAGCAGTGTTGGACAGCCACAGTGGTCCGCCTGTAGCAGGTTTATTAGGTTTATTGTGGATAGATACCCAGATCGTAGCATGTGTGGATGTATAATTGGGTTTACATTCGCCTGGTTATCGTTCCGCAGTGACGTGATTTCCTAAACAGGCTGTATATGTTGTATGTAATTAGGCTACGGTTTAAAGAGAAACACATCAGACATTGCTAGATACGTGTGTTAAAGTAACGCAAGCTGTTTTGGTGGGTGTGTGTTGCTTCAGGTACTGGTAAGACATGAAACTATTTGATTGCTGAATATTGTGTTGCAGCAAAAATTGGGCATGGATCAACATTTTAGCCGGACGGCCTTATGTTTTCTTGTGTTTGGCACAGCCAGACTGGCTCCGTTCAAACGAGTGAGAGGCCTGGGTTTTTTACACAGAGCAAAGTCAGCCTGAGCGCAGCCTAACAGTGTTAGCAGCTACCCCACAGATCGAATCAAAAGTGGGTCACAGCGGTCACTCGGGACACATTCTGATATAAGGTGTGAGCTGTCCCAGCTGGATTTACACACGGGATACACCTGGATGCAGGATAATGGGTCTGAACAGGGTTCTAATTGTCAAGTTGCCATGTCCTGCACACACACAGACACACACACCCACACCCGCAAATGCACATTTGTGCGAACACATTTATCATCCAGTTTCACTTTCTGTTGGCTCTGTGTATTCCCATGATCAATCATAGTCCCAGTGTTTGCTCTGCTATCGGCCATCTTTCATTGTCACCTTCAAAGGACTATCTTGTCTTCTTTGTAGAGTGGTGTAGGTGTGTGTGTATGTGTGTGTGTTTGAGAGAGACGGAGGAGGAGTTTTCTTGTACCTTTTTCAGTGATCACTGGTGCTCGTATTTCGTCTTTATTCTTCCATATAGTTTTAGAAATACAATACAATTCATATTATTTTGACATATAGTGTGGTTTTATGTGTACTGTGAGGGATCCATATCAAAATGTCACAAACAGGAAAACGTTTTGGAAATTAAAGTGCCTTTTCACCAATGTCACCGTGTAATGGAGGCACGGATCCCGTTCATAGCTGAAAGTGTTTACATTGCAGCCATATGGTTCACTAAATGGTACGTAACCAAGCAATGTTTTTCAGTCTGTTTCTCGCGGCGTCAAGGAGACAGAGGGTGGCGTGAGGAGGAGGGAGATGGAGGGTCAGGCATCCCATTTTGCTTGATTGAAAAGCAGAAACATTCTTTTTTGTCTAGATTTTATTTCTAGCTTCCATGCTTACTGCTGAATCATTGTAGGGTGTGTGTCATGTGCTGTGCATAGCTTGTAGGGAGTTGTTGCTGGATACAATTAATCAATTCAATTCAATTCAATTCAATTGTATTTATATAGCCCAGTATCACAAATCACATTTGCCTCAAAGGGCTTCACAATCTGTAACATACGACCCCCTCTGTCCTTAGACCCTCGATTCGATGAAGGAAAAACTACCCAAAAAAAACCCTTTTAACAGGGGAAAAAATGATAGAAAGCTCAGGAAGAGCAACAGAGGAGGGATCCCTCCCCCAGGACGGACAGACATGCAACAGATGTCGTAAGTACAGAATAGATTTATAGCATCAAAACTATAACATATACAGCCGTGATGGCAAAATTGTTGTATATATATATATTATTATGTTAGAAATGTTTAGGTGGTAAAACATAAGGGAAGATGATGGGTCCAGACGGACAACCGAGCAGCTCCAGGTGGAGCCCAACGAGCAGGACCCGAGCCACTCGTCCCACAGCTGAGTGCGAGACAAACTTCTTTCTTTCTGTTAACACTACATTTCCTTTGATTTTTCTGTTGGTAATCATCTACCATTAGCATATTTACAACAATCATTTACGACATCTATTGCATGTCTGTCCGTCCTGGGAGAGGGATCCCTCCTCTGTTGCTCTTCCTGAGCTTTCTATCATTTTTTCCCCTGTTAAAAGGGGTTTTTTTTGGGTAGTTTTTCCTTATTCGAATCGAGGGTCTGAGGACAGAGGGTGTCCTATGTTACAGACTGTGAAGCCCTTTGAGGCAAATGTGATTTGTGATACTGGGCTATATAAATAAAATTGAGTTGAATTGAATTGAATTGAATTGAATTTAGCTCAGTAGCAAAAACATTCCAATGTCAAAAATAATTTTAGGTATGTTTCCTGTAAAAAATATCCATTTTATTGGTAGTGAACCATAAATATGGCCCCTTAATTAAACTAGGAAATCAGCTCCGTACATGTGCCTAAAGTTTGCACTTAAATATATCCAAGGGGACCCTTGATAGTTGCTGTGTCTGGTATTTTGGATTATCTTTATTCAGTGTAAATTTCATGAACCAAGTATCATTTGGAGCTTTCTAGCAGCAGGTTTATCACAGTCCTCAATAAGAGCTTGCTCACATCCAACCCAGGCAAGAATGTCTGTATTGGCTGATTTTGCCATGCCCCAGATTTGGCATTCAGTTCATTTTTCTTTTACGTTCATTTCCAACATTTTTTAAATGTAATGTATTGTGAAAAATATTACAGTGAAATAGAACATTCTCAAGGAGGAACTGATCCATTTGAAACAGTCTACAACATGAGGGGAGTGGCAGGGTAGCAAGAGAACGAGACTGTTATAGTGCATTTTTTCCACGTGTGACAAAGCAAGAATCAACAAAATACCCCATGCAGCCTGTGAACTGAGATCAGCGTTCGTGCCAAAGGCCTTTTGCTGATACAAGAAAAAGGCAGACGCTGTGACAGTCCTCCCCCTCCCTCCCTCCATCTCATACTGTCATCTGGCCTGCACATGAACCCTGCTCACCTTCTAACCCCAAAGTAGCAGCATGCCTGGCTGTGTGTGTGTGTTTCTCTTGCCTATCACATACAGACAGATCAGACACAGGTTTGGGGCGTGGATAGGTGAAGACAAAAGGTCCCAAGGATGGGAGGCTGGAGAGAGCATAGACAGACTGAATGAATTCAGCTGAAGAGGAGGGAAGATATTTTTAATTCTAGGGAATAAGCCATTTAAAAAGAGAGGACAAGAGGTGAACGTTCTGGAGTGAAGCTGACAAAAATGATGTAGACCTCTTTCTAACCAAATACAGTAGTTCCAGGAAATATGGAGCCACAGAAAGTAAACTCAAGACCTAAAAGTCCTGTGTGTGCAGTCATGTTACAGAGAAACTAAATGTAGATGCTGATTACTCCAATGGACATGCAGGTAAGGAGTTAGTGAAATGGTTCCTGGGCCATGGGAAATGCTGCAATGAAAACAGTGTAAATGAGTTTCGCTGCTCACTCACATCGCAGTAGAATCTCAGGCAGACGTTAGCTGGAGCTAGCGAAATTGCTGACTGGAGTAATCACTTTGAGAACTAACTGATGAGCATAACATCAGGTAGTTAGCTGCTAAAATAGCCAAGTAGCCATTTTAGGCCAAAACGGTCCAGGACCTATGGCCGGATTAAAAAGTAAGAAATCCAGTGCAGAAGGGCTAAAACGCAGGGACAAGTCTTAGAACAAAATTAAAACACAGACTAAACAGACAATTTCACAATAAGACAATAACTCAAAACCATGAACATACAAAACTCAGAATATAATGACGACAATAATCAAACACACTCCACCAAATCTCAAACACACCCTATACAACCCAAAACCATAACAGACACAGATGCACAACTGAATAGTTTTAACTTCTTAAACACATCATCTGCGATTCAGCTAAAGGACCTTTTCTTATTTTAACCTCTGCATTCTCACCTGTTAAAAATACTGAGCTTACTGGTGTATAATCGTGAAATTGAAAGCCAATATTTAGAGCGTTGTAAATAGAATTTGAATATGGTAACATTTCATAAGCAATACGTGTCTATTTAAGGTACAAGGTTATTTATTTATCATTGTACAATGAAATTAAGTAAGTAGTCACTTCATGCTATACACATACAATTTATATAGCCTACAGTTTTTTATATATATATATACACTCAGGAAATAATTCAGTGCATTTTCGTCGGTTTGCTTTCTTAAGCAGCACATAGTCCTCACAGGCCATAGCTGACATGTTTGTTTTGGTTAGCTTAGCCACCACGCTAAAAACAGGCCAAAGCCAAACAGTAGCCGGTAAAACAGGCAAAGTGTGATCTAGAAGGAAAGCCAGCCGGGATGTCTTCTTAAAACCAACTGAGCTGAGGTGGAATGGTAAGATACTGGTAAAACCTCAAAGATCACTTCTGATCAATGGGTTAAAACAAATCTTTTAAACGACTGACGACGCTAAAAAAAAGCCGTGGCCACTATTCTCTTCTCACTCACTTAATTTAGACCCTGGTCCCTGTGATGGAAACCCATTGACTTCCTCCAAAGGTTCCTAGTTCCTGGGGAAAGTTCCAGTGTTGGAACACGGCTTTAGTTGCATATAAATGTAATTTCTGGGAGACAGAGTTGGAACAGCTGTATCCTGAGGCTTCTCATAACCTGAACGTATAAGAACCTTGTGAGGCCAGTACATGGGTTGGCATCAGTCATAACTGTGTCTGTCTGGCTACTGGATTTGGGGTCTCTGTAACTGGTGGGGGAAACACTTCCTGCCCCTGGTGTACTTAAAAAGAACGAGCTACGACATCACACACTCTAATACACACCTCCTAGGGGGTCACCAGGAAGTAGAGAACAATTGAAGAAACCTGACGACCGGACTCCTGGCTAATGGCTCACCACTTAGAACTGACACACATGCACGCACACACACACACACACACACACACACACACACACACACACCAAAATTAACCAGTTAAATGAAAAGCTGGCATCAAAGGATTTCTATACACCTTTGCTATCATACATACATGTGTATGTGTGTACAGTATGATATATTCATATTCAGTGATGGTGACAAACATTCACTGTGGCTGTCTGTCATCCCTCCACATATCTCCCCATCTAGCCACACATCCATCCATGCCCTGTGTACCGTCACTGGGCAGCAAGTGTGTGTGCTCTAGTAACATGCTGTGATGAATCAGCCTATAAATCAGCGTTGTCAGGGTTCGAGTGAACTGTTGGCCTTTAATGGCCAATAAATACAGGTTAGCAGGACAGAGGTTGCCTTCAGGTCACAGAGTGGAGGTGTGTGTGATAATGTGTCGTATTCGCTGTTGATGGGGGGGTTTAGAGGGTTCACAAATAGGACTTAAACAGAGAAAATTAGAATTGCTGATTTGAAACACCATTTCAGTCAAAATAACTCAAGCAGCTGAAAACATCCTAGAATCACTGTCCCCAAATATTACATGTAAATCATTGATGCATCCCAACATGGACATTCCATTTTTCCACTGTGTTATTCAACATTTCATATCCTAAATATTTTAGCCATTATTTTTAAACCAATAAATTAACCAATTTTTGAAGGAGAGTATTCCTCCTCTTCCTTCGATCCCCTGAGCTCTCGGTCTTCCTTTCTGACTGGTTTTCCAGCTGGAACCGTCAGCAGCAGCCTTCTCCTCCTCCTCTCATCTGTCCGTGTCCGTCTCAGTGAGGCAGCGGTCACCTTTTAGCCCTGTCTCGGCCTTCAGTCCCACCTCCCGCCGAGACGATGGGGGTCAAAAGCGATCCAACCCAGGAAGTGATTTTCCGCCCTTCACACGTGAGGAGCTTTGAAAGAGCAGAGGGCGAGGACGGGACGCTGGAGGTGTAGCGATAAACACCACAGGCCTCAGATCTTCTAACTACCAGCCATTTATTCGTCATTCACCTCTCATCTCCCTTACTCCCATTCCACCCTTCCTTCCCTACTACCACAACCCCCATCCATTCCCTTCCTCCCACCATCTTTTGTCATCACTTCCTTTCCTTCAAGCTGAGAATACAGTTGATTAAAGGTCAGATACAAATTGAATTACAATTTAAAATGTTAAAACAGGGTCAAATGATATATACATCAAAAGGATTATTAATGTATTAGTTTGGTTTTGCACGTCTACAGCATTGCAGTGTATACACACACACACACACACACACACACACACACACGCACACACAGTCCGTATACACACTGCTATGTTGTATCAATATATTTAATTAACAGAATAACAAACTAAAATGGGGCAGTTTCTGGACATTTCTGGCGAGACGTCCACAGACACCGATGAGGTAAATTATCTTTTCGTTATGATATTCTATAACAATACTTTTGTAATCTTTTATTTCAATGTATTATTCCAGTTCACTCAACTTCGTTCTGTGTCATCAACATTATCTGTCAATTAGCACCTTTCCATGAACCATGTTATGTCTTATCCTGCTAATAATCATATTCAGGTTATGATCTACATTAAAAAGTCATTTTTATACTGAGCTACAGGTTACATCAATAGACTCACTTCTGGCTGTCCTGACCACATTTTACATTTTTGACTAATTTATTCCTTCATTACACATTTGCAGTGCACATTGTAGGCCTGCTTAAAATGAATGAAGCAGTTTAGACATGTTTTACAGCTGAATAGCTCTGCATTAAGAACATTTCGTTTGCACTACTATACAGTGTAGTAGTGCATCTGTTGCAGGACAGTCTGTCTTTAGACAGACACTCACCTCAGGATGAACAAAGTACTGAAATCTTCAACCAACAGCAACACTTTAGAGGTGTGGTTCACCCGTAAAAGGTCTCTAAAATCAGGCAGGTCACGCGCTCACAACTCTGTATAGACAGTTTTATCAAAGCACAGTGGGGTGTTCTTGACAGCTTTCATCCCAGGAGCAACCTATTTAAAAAAAGAAATGCCTGGATTGGTCCTAATCTAGAGCCTGTGGATTGGCTTTAGGACATCCTTACTTTGCTTCTTTTTTTTTTCCACCCTCAAGATTGTTCCATAGGGTTACCCCTTTTACTAAAGTGCATGAATAGATGCACCTAGTCTGCTTGAAGTGTGATTTTTATGCATAATTTCTGGTCAAGGGTATATCTTGTTTCTCCAATGGAAGAATGCTTTTTTAGTGGCCGTGCTGATGTGGGTTTGAAACGTAAATCAGAATCCAAAATGAGCCCTAAACTATGTGTGACTGGGGCACTTAAAAAAAAAACCCAACAACGCCACTCTGGGAATTTCACCCAGAGAATAATACCCAACAAATACACATTTTCTTTGGTAAAGAGAAGGGGCGGAGACATGAGTTTCAAGTTCCAAAACAGAATACATTTAAAATTCATAGAGACGATATTTGATGCTTTGGTTGGAGAAGCCAGGGTAAAAAATAGATTATGTTCTACAATTTTAATTTACTACTACCCTGACAACATTACCCGTAGAGGGTAGGATGCCAGGCAACCCCACAGGAGTAGGGGAGTAAGGGGAAGGGTCCAGAGTACTTCACCACCACTAGTATTGTGAGAAGCATGCACAGTCGCTTACACAGCAAGACAAAAAAAAAAAACAGCACAGGGGGGTTAAGAGGACAGAGCGAAATAGCATGCAATAGAAAACCCAAGGAAAAGGAAAAAACCTCCACCCAGTAGCCAACCTGCACAAATATAATTGCCCAGCCATCCTGTTACCTGGCAAAAAGCAAGAAACCCAGCAATATAAAGCCCCCCCTTGTTACTAGCACAACAGTCTGTTTACGAGAAAATAAAAGCCCTCCTTTACAACAAGTAGCCAATGCTGAGGTTTAGGCCCTCACTGCAAACAACACCTGCCAAGACGCCAGGGAAATACTTAACATGCACCAATAACATGTACAAGGAAAACAGGTAAGACACATACCTTGGTCTGATGTTCCTGTCCCTCAAAAGCACCAACGAGGCCAGGACAGAGCAAGAATTCTAAATTCTATTCAATAAATGATGACACTGACGAGAAAATGTATGAAAGGAATGCTGGGTTGGTTAGAGAGAAGCAGTGTCCCTCACTCTTACAGCGGTCATAAGTCATTCCTTTGTCGACAAAATAGCATTAAACCCATCAGTGATGCGGCCTGTGAGAGGATCATTCAATAACTTTTCGACTCCCCGCTGTTCTCAGCAGCGTCGGTGCAACCCTCTGTGGACCTGCATACAAATATCACCCAGCATTCAGGCTATACATTTGTGTAACAAAGACCTAGTGTGTGTGAATGACAAAAGCCATACATGAAGAGATAGATGAAGCCAGCATTATTAAAGATTCCATGTCAGAGAAGGTCTGTGTCCTTCTCTTCTTCTCTCGCTGTGTCCTCCTTCCATCCATCCATCCATCCGTCCGTCTGTCTGTTTCGCTCTGTCCATGCTTTAACCTCTACTTTACCTCTGTCCCCCTGTTACCTTTGTCCAGGGCTGTGTATGTTTGGAATACAGTGTGTCTTCAGACTGATTAACAAGGCTTACAATTCTGTCTCTTTCTGGGTGTGTTTATGTATCTGTGTATGGGTGGTGTGTTACTATGTTACTGTGCGCATGTATGTGTCTGTAAGTGTGAGTGTTAAGACAGCAGGGCACCACCTCTAGACTTAAACCCCCTGTGTGACCCCTGGATGATCATCCCAGTGTTTTAACGCGCAGTCTCAGTCCACATTCCAATCTGCTCTGTGTATGTGTGTGTGTGTGTGTGTGTGTGTGAGTGGTGGCTCCCCATTATACCTGGTTGCATTTACATGTCATGCGTTATTAAGTGATACTCTGGCCACTCCAGAGCTACACTGTATCCAGTAGAAGAAGACTAAATTCCTTGACACCACACACTGACATACACATGAGCAAGGAGGCTGTATGGTGGCCATTGAATACATGCAGAGCTGTACAACATACCTGTTAACCGTGAGATTTCTCACGACCATGAAAAGAAAATCACTCATCTTACAGGGATAGTTCAACATTTTGGGAAACGCCATTATTTGCTTCCTTTCCGGGAGTAAGATGAGAAGATTGATAGCAGTCTCATACCTGTGCCTTTAGTACAGAACTGGAGTCAGGATGTGGGTAGCTGAACTCAGCAGAAAGACTGAAAGCAGGGGCAAACAGCCACCCTTTCTGCTGCCCAAAGTCCAAAAAAAGACACCATCATGTTTAATTCATAGTCAAACAGATATTTAGAGTAGTCATTTTTGGGGTTTAGGGTTAAGTTTCGTGTGCTTCATCAGATGGTCGACTAGCTTTCCAACATTGGATTTGGGGGGGGGGACAATCTGAAACTGTGTCCCTGTGTTTTCCCCTGTCTGTCTGTCTGTCTCTGTGTGTGTGTCTGTTGGCGTGAGCACGGCTGCTCTTCTTCTCTTTCTCTCCTGGCTCTCGGCTATCGATACTGCGTCCGCTCACCTGGATTCTATCACCCACTCACCACGCCCCAGTCTACTCACCTGCCGCTCATCAACTCACTTCCTGCAGTATATCTACCCCAGCTCTTCATCCACGCATCGCCAGATTGTTGTTTGAACCTCCGCGGTAGTAACCCCTTGGCCACGTTTTGCTATCGTAGCATTTTGTCCGACTCTGCTTCCTGTCTGCTTGCCACCAGCTATCTTGTGTTTTGTGTCCGGGATCACCTGGACGCGCCTGCCTGCCACCCTTCATCCTCGTTCCCTCTGCCATGCCACCGCCATCATTTCCTTTCTCTCCCTGCCAGCTCTGGGAACCCAACCCGGGTCTACATTCCCACCTTCATTCCCCTTTTATCAATAAAACCTTTATCTTCACTACTCCCTGTCTGAGTCCTGCGTTTGAGTCCAATTTTAAAAAAAGGCAACACCAATGGAAAAGTACATTCATGCTCCCAGAAGATGAATCCTTTCTATTTGAACACTCTATAAGCTGTTCTCTGGTACGATATGTTCTAAGAATAGCTAAATCCGTATGTTGTTTGTTGTGTCCAACACTCTCATGTCAATGATTCATTTTGTAACACTTCAGTGAATGGTTCCAAATCCCCAGTGTAAATTCCCCACTGTTCCAAGGATTCATGTAGTTCATGTAAGATCATTGTATTTTTTTGTTAACGTGGATGAATAACAAACTGGTGAATGATGTGTGGTGACTGCAGGGCCAAAGCCTCTGGATCAGCAGCGCAGTGCAGGAGCTGCCATTTGCTGTACACCTAAACACTCCCTTCACATGTACATAACAATCAGACACACACACACACACACAGAATGACTGTGGTCATGAAAAAGGCAGATGTCCCAGTGAGGGAACCCCGGAACATGCACACGCATGCCTGTGTGTGTTTGTGTGACTTTTTCATGACCACAGTCATGCAGAGGTCAGCAGCAGTTTATCCAGGGTGACAGGGTTCAGGGAGATACGCGCCATTCGTTCTCTCCCGCTTTTTGTCAGACACACACATGCACATTGTTAATAGATTACCTTAATTTAATCAATTAATTGGAAGGTGTGACAATGTCAAATATTCCTGTGGAATATTGTGTTGAATTGTGGCAGTTTCTCAAACTTTTCATCCCGAACTGTAAATACAAAAAAAAAAATCAAGGATGTTTCCTTTTGAGTGAATGATGCACCCACACATCCACACCAAATTCGATTTATGGCTCGATCATAATTCCATCATCGACCCAATTGGCCCTTTCAAGGCCAATTGATGTCCATGAAATCATCATGTTTGTCATGAGAGGAGGTGGCACTCTCTAGTTCCGATAAATACAGGTTGTAAGATCACATCAGGCTACACAAGTGGACCTAATCACGATCTCCTTCTATCTTGCTGTGACTTTTACTTTTTACCTGTAACTGACCTTCTGTTTTAGCCCCGCCTCCATGAAAGCACTCGCAGTACTTGCATGTAAATGAGGTTTTAATGGGAAACATGATTTGCTGCCTGGCTTACATCCACTGGTAACGTTTTGCTCTTGTCAAGGAAGTGCTACATGTTTGAATTGCACTTAAATTATAGGGAGGAGGTTGTGGTGGATGGTGGGCGTTCAAAGCACAGGACTTTAGCACCAGAGGCTTGGCTTAGGGATGCAGTAGTAAGGGGAATAGTACTCAGGGCCCCAACATGGGCCCTCAAAAAGCCTAGAATTAAAAGTTTGTTTTCATCTGCTACTTAGAATTTTTACTTTATTATAACTTATTATATCATATTACTTTAAAATAATTTATAAAATGTGTGATAATTATATATCTTATAATGATTACTGTTGACTGATGAATAGCCTATTTCTTTCATCTCTAGACGTGACGCTGCTGGGGACTTCAGGTGGACTTTAAACAAAAAATCAGGCAACCAAAAGAGACAAGAAAGACAGGCGCGAGAAAGACAACAATCAGAGGGCAAGCAGCTTCTTCCTACAGTTTGCTAGTAGTGTTTTAGAATGGTTGCTGATAAATGAAGTAGCATGGAGAGAGAAAGTGGATCAGGTGCAGGTCCATCATCACGCATCTCATGTTACTGAGGACAGGAGACAAGGCGGGCTCAAGTGTTCCCATGAGTTGCACTGTTGGGTTTACGAACATTACTGATTACTAAATAACCCTTCAGCAGCATCAGAAAAGTCGAATGGATATTATTTTGTTAGTCAATCAGTTTGCTTTCAGTTTTAATAGTGAGGCGGCCTTTTTTGATATATTTCTAGTTTTATTATGCTACTTCTATGTTGCAAGAGACTGGGCAATCACTTAATTCACCAAGTCTACAAATCAGACATGAATAACATGCGTTGAATGAATAATCCTTTCTCATTGTAGGGGGCAGAGTCAGCTGGCTTTAGCCCTTTTGTCTTACGTCCAGGGTATAATGAAGACCCAACAGACTGTGACGGAAACAATCTCCTCTACCGTTGTGAAGCTTCACACAGTCATAACAGAATGTCGACAAAAGAGGGCTGAACATGCCGAGATTTCCCATTCAGCAGACGTTCTTAAATGTGTTCATTACTGACAAACCTAATAACCATTACAGATGTTTTCTCATCAGTTTTTAGTGCAGTCGAGACATGGAAAGGGGGGGCCACTGAGACCACATTTGTATGGCGCCCAGATTCTTTTGCTATGCCACTGGGTTAGGCATCAAAACCACGTAGGTTAGGGTCGGTGAAAGATAAATAAGTAAACTCAACCTGTCTCTCACAATCAAGACTTATTCATTCTCCAACAAAGAACGTGATCTCTCCCAAACCTGTCCCAAAGCGTCCACAGCTACGCTAGCAGCTTGGCGAGGCTGTATTTAGGCACAGCGGGATTGAGATTATGTAACATTTGAACTCGAGTCACCTCCTCCACGGTCAAATAGAGTTCCCCTCACATCGCTGCCTAGGCCACAGTGACAAAGCTGTCAAAGTTCAAATCCTGCATACTGGCTCACCTCTACACGGCAGATTGTGGGTTTCAAATAGTTACAAAAAGTGTAATTGTGATGTGAGAAAGGCGTGGGGGGAGGGGGTTTGACACGATCTGGCAAAAAGCCAAATTTGTTCAAAATCAAGAAAACTTTAGTCAAATCAGTGTTATTTATACAGCCCACAGTCACAAATCACCCGTTTGCCTCAAGGGGCTTTTTCAAACTGTACAGCACACGACCCCCTCTGTGCTTAGACCCTCGATTTGGATAAGGAAAAACTACCCAAAAAAACTCTTTAACAGGGAAACAATGGAAGAGCAGCAGAGGAGGGATCCCTCTCCCAGGACGGACAGTAAAATTACAGTGTGGACAATCACGATGACAAAGTTCTGAATAGATTGTAACATCTATGAAGAATATGGATCCTGGAGGATGTCGAGCGAGACGTCAAACAGACCTGAGTCACATGAGCTCCTCTCCACCATGGAGACCTGGACACTGGAGGCAAAAGTCAAGCGTGCCATTCACACAGGGAGGACAAAGGGAGAGACACACAGAGGGCGAGAGAGAGACAAGGGGAGAGGCTGAACCTCCTGGAGGACCAAGATCCAAGACATCTGGAATGAGGCACCGACAGCCAGGAGAGAGAGAGAGGTCCCAGGAAGGCCGGCGGTCCAGCACAGAGAAGCCTGAGTGAAAAGCTAGGGAGAGAGAGAGAGAGAGAGAGAGAGAGAGAGAGAGAGAGACAGCTGTGCTTGTGGGACACAAACAAACAGAGGCTTAGAGAGATGCTGTGGTTTTCTGGAAGCTTACAGTTTTGTCATTCTCCGGACAGCATGGACTGTAAGTACTATCCTTATCGGAAGGATAATGTTACGGTACAAGGCCTCAAGTCTCCAAAGAATAAGCACCTAGCTGAAGGTTAGTTAGGCGAAAAGGTGAGTGTACAGTTTGGTGTCAGCAGGGGGGTTATTCCAGAGGAAGGGGGCCCTGCAGCCAGCTGGCTTCTCTGTAACTCTGGGGACAGACAGGAGGCCTGCGTTCTCAGAGCGCTTATAAGGTGTAATGAGATCAGACAGGGATGAGCCCATTTACAATGCACCTTCAAGTGCTTTCTAACCTTTTTTAAATGAAGTTAACAGTATGCACACTTTTGAAGGAGCTTTGGTCCAACATGAAAGGTACCCGGTGGAGTTTTTGACCACTAGTAGCGCTAAAGAGCTGTGTTCTACGAGAGGGTCCCTGTTCTGTTTGGATCACGTATGTGCACAAAGACACACATGCGTGAGGACATACACACTCCTGTTGCCATGCTATTCTGCAAAAAATTGGTGCATCAAGGACCGCCGCAATGCCAACAAAGGCAGTGAAGAAGACGACTGCAAGCTGGCAAACAATGGATGGAAGCACTACCGGATTCAAAGTACTCAAAGAAATCAGCTTTGCAAATGTCTTTGTTAGACCTCAAGCATACATACAGTTTGTTCTGGCGAGAAAAACTGAATGGATCGCTCTGTATCTCTCAAAGTCATCTTGGTTTGTTGACAAGAAAAAACCTCCACACAGGAGCTTTCAATGTGCAAACTGACAAAACGAAGCTTAAGTATGAATCTCAGTTTTCAAGCTCGCCTCCATGAATTATTGAATATTGTGCTTCCCCTGAAAACGTATTGTCTGAGCAGGAGCTCCAGTAAATGTGATATTCCGCAGACTGCTGGATCACAACAGCAGTCACACTCGTCGTACATTTCACCTTTGAAGTACCTTTGTGTACTCTCCGATCGAAATCAACACCCACACTCTTCCTCACTCTCTGTCAAACACATTCATAAGAAACTCCTACCAAACCTTACAATACATGCACATGTTCTCAATTACAAATCCTCTGCCTCTCTGTCTCGCACGCACACACACCCACGCACACACTCTGCCACACCTGTTCTTCCTGGTCTTGCTGCCAGCTGGAGTCAGAGTCCTGCAGAATGTTCCGGTAAAACGTTGTGGAGCGTGAAACCGGCAGTCTGGCCGGTGGCTGCCAGCCCAGCACTGCAGGTGTTGGCGGGACTGTGGAAGATGTGTGTGTGTGTATTCTATGGTGTGTAGATATGTGTGACGGCAGGCAGTGTGTACTGTGCGAACTGACTCAAGACCGTGCCCAGACTTCGAGGGAACAATCATAAACTGACTCTATGTTTCCAAAGTGAGATCACTGGAGTTTTATCTCATCCTTCCTCCTCTCATGTCAATGAGTTACTCATCAGTTCAGTCATACTGTAGTTCCAAATGAACTGCTAAACCACCAGGTCTTGTGAGGTTCACCAAACCATTTTAGTAAACTGAGCAAGCATTGCTACTATTGCTGCTTGCTTTTCAATTTTATTTAGACAGCCCAGTATCACAAATCACAATTCACCTCAAAGGGCTTCACAATCTTCACCACACGACCCCCTCTGTCCTCAGACGCTCGATTCGAATAAGGAAAAAAAAAAAAAACCCTTTTAACAGGGGAAAAAATGATAGAAAGCTCAGGAAGAGCAACAGAGGAGGGATCCCTCTCCCAGGACGGACAGACAGGAAGTAGATGCTGTGTGGACAGAATAGATTCACAGCAGAAGGTCAGAGTATCTGCCATTCTAATGACAAAATGTAGGTTGCAAAAAACAAGTGAAGAGGACGGATCCAGCAATCATAGTACATACAAATATGATGGAAATGACGAAATTGTAGTGTATATAATTATGATGAAAAGTGTAGTTTGCAAAACAAAGTGAAGAGGACGGATCCAGAAGGACAAGTGAGCAGCTCCAGGTGAAGCCCACCGAGCACGGCCCGAGCGAGGGTTACAGTTTAGTTTAGGTTTAGAGTTGATTAATAGGCTTGAGGATCTCCAGCCCGTCGGCCGGGGCTTTGAGGAATGTGAGCATTAATATGGCTGGGCGGAGTGGATTCATTTAGGCTAAAGCTACACGCTGAATAAGTGGGTCCATCACTGCAGCACACTGGCTATGAAATGTTGGAATGTGGTGGAAAAGTGCACATTCCAGTGTGACGGGATGGAACATGGCTTTGTTAGTGTTCTGTGCTTCAGCCATACATATCACACACAATGCTCTCACCTGTGCTGCTCCCTGTCACAGACACACACTCGCACACAAACACATGCTAAGACGGGAGCCTCCCGTTCATTTGTAGAAGTAAAGGGGGTCGTTCAGAGGACAGAAACACACAGGCAGTCTCTCGTCTGCCCTTCACTTAAACCCTCACACACACACACACACACACACACACACACACACACACACACACACACACACACACACGCCTCCTCTCCTCTCTTTCCCCTCTGCCCTCAACTTAAACCTTCACCCCAATCTTACCCCAACCCTCTCCACGTAGCCTTAGCCCCCACCCAACATCCAACGCCCACCGCCCCATTACCCTGTTACCTCTCCTGCCTCCTCCTCTGCCACAGCACCCACCCACCCCCCACCACACACGCACACGCACATACACACACACACACACACACAGAGCAAGCCCATTCCAAATATCTGCATATATCAGATGAAGACAGCACATTCCTTTTCTCTGATCTTCCAGTTAGTGTTTCACTACAGTATAACCCATTGCTGAAATTTTAACTTGGTCCTTTAAAGCTTTTTGCTCAATTCAAACTTTTTTAATATTATAATATAAACTTTACACATGCAGACTTGTTGTTTGTTCGTTGGGGCGACTCCAAGGTGGACGTCCAACTACCCTGCAGACTTGGCAGTTCATCCCGCTACAGATTCGCTGAAAGTTACAGAAGCGAACTGGTTGACAAAGTCTTTCACTTACAGAGCCAGCAGAGATGGACATCAAAGCACGCGTGGAAACCCACTGGTTTTCTTTAGCCTAAACCAAAGTGTTGCTATCTGGTTCACACTGTCAAATACAAATAAAACAAGGTCTTAAAGCAAAAGTGACATGGTCTCACAAGATACAAGCATACACAGACAGCACATTCATTAAAAACATAAAACAAAACTATGTAGAAAATGAAATAGGTTTAGGTAAGGTTCATTCTTTGTTGGCAGCGCCTCAGATGACTGTGCTTCTGTAACTTCAGCAATGAAATGTTCTCTACGCGGACTCAGAAACGTCGTCCGGCTGATCTGCGAAACATTTTCAAAGAGTCAGGGTCCCTTACTGGCTCACCCATAGGGGAAGCATTTCGGCTGGCCCAGAAATGTATGGCCTGGCTGCGGTGCAACCCTGATGTGACCCAAAAAAGGCCATTTTCAGACTGACAAAAAGCAACCTCTGCACCCATTTCCATGAAAAAAAAAATCAACGCAGGGTCACCCAGCAACAGAGTCAAACCTGAGCCAACGACGCGATGTCATTTGGCAAGGCGCTGCGTTGGCCAATCAGACTTGTTGCTAGCACACATTATGGCAGCTTACTTTGTAACACGAACAGAGTAATTGCTACTGTTTACCTGCCGATTGCGGAGGATAAAGTGGTTGTCACAGTGAGAACTTTCCGGAGTTAAATCCTGTCTCATAAACCTCTGTGTTTCGGCGCTGATACGCCTTCGCACTCTTGTATCTGTTTCTCAACCTGGCGATCGTCTTCACCAGTACCTGAAACAATACCCCCTCACCACCACAGCCCTTGCATTGTTTAAACAGTGGGGTTTGAATGCCCAGTGATACAGCTGTCTCTGCTGCCGCTGCCTTACTGAGCTGCCAAAATCCCAATATTTGTTTTTTACAACATCTGTTCATGCTTATTTTCTCATCCTCAGGCTTGAACTTCTGACTAAACAGCTGATGGAAGGAACGGCGCTCAGTAGCTGAAAAGGTTCAGAGATGAGATCCATGGTGCATTTTAAGGTCATGTCATGTCTTCCCAGTTGAAATACAGTAAAGCAGTTCCTTTTTTCAGTGTTTCACTAGTCCAGGTAGGCAATTTATTGCATGTTAAAATGTTTAAACACGTGGAATAAACTGACACGCAGCAGGAGTGTGAGGCTGAGGTCAGAAATCAGTCTTCGAGAGCTAGTTTGTCTGTTGGAGTGTGAGAGACAAGCCCCCGTGGTTCACTTTTACCTCGGTCAGCCAAATGGAGGCGCGCGCGCGCACACACACACACACACACACACACACACACACAGCCAGCTGCTGTTAGCGAGCCCTGAGCGAGTGCACGTTGGTGAAGGCCCAGCAGGAGCCTGTGACCTCCACACAGTGATCTGATGGTGGAATCAGGGACGGAGGGCTGCGCATCTGATGCGGAACCCCACTCTGAGTCTCAGAGCTCCAGCAGAGCAGCAGAGGGAAGTTTAACGTGGCAAGCTCGAAGATTTTCATTGAAATATGTGTCGGTTAAGCGGTGACACATGGCCCACTGAGGAATGTCCTTGCATTTGCATTTACTACGAACATGGGGAAAGTGTGACAGTGGTGAATGTCCCCTGTATATTAATAATATTATATATTATTAAATATGACATTATTTATTAGATTGGTAATACTGATGCAGCAATGTTAGAGCAGTGTTTCACTGTGGTAGCTACTCGAGGTGGAGCTAGTTTGAACTGCTTTATATACAGTTAGCTAGTTTAGTCCAGTGGTTCCCAACCGAGGGGGCGGGGCCCTCCAAAGGGCCACAAGATAAATCTGAAGAGTCGTGGAACAATTCATGCAAGAGGAAAGAAGAAAAACCAAGGCGGTGCCACAGAAATCCAGTTAGAGATTTTGGACTTCTTGCTTTTGTTGTGAAATATTGGACATTTTTGCCTCTTTTAACCTCAAACAGTTATTTAAAGAGTAACTTAACGCCCCCCTCAAAATCTTGTTTTTGCTGACCAGAGCACACTTCTGACCACACCCAACCACACCCATCAGTGACTCCTGCCAGAGGTAAGACAGGAGATGTTTGGAGGAGAAATGTCTCTTTGGTGGAACCGCTAACAACTCATAGACAACTGAAACATGACAAGGAGACACAACCACACACTGCTTTTCTATAAGGGTCACAAGCCAAAAGGTTCTGGAAACAGGGTCCAGATTTGTGTGCAAGCCACTGGCTGGGACTAAAAGTCGGGATATTTCTTCATTTGTGTCGCAGTCACTGAGCACTGGCCCTTCTACCAGAAGAGAGCCTCAGGAGTCTGGAGGAATCACCTGACACAGTTCCCACGCTGCAAACCTTTCAGATGTATGATTATTTACTCAACATACTGTGGAATTTAGATTTCCATTCAGTTATAAAAGGCTTCTTACCTACCCTCAGAGGAGTGTTTGTCTCAGTGTGCTACCACGCAAACACATTCTGAGTCATATCAGTGAAATTCATCATTATTTGCATTATACAAAACTACTTGAAGTGGCTAGTTATACCCAATAAGTTCCTGTAACATAATATATAGAATACTATATACATTATCTTTAACCTTTCAGACATTCACACCTGACGATGCCCAGTACAACCACAGCCGTTGGGGGTTAAGTGGCTTGCTCAGTGGTGATAACGAGGGAGGGGCAAGTGCTACGCTTTCACTTTCTCCACCCAGACTTATCCTGTGACCCTCCAGTCAGAGGTCCTTCCCTCTGCCTCTCTGTGATAATTCTGTGTGATTCGAGGCCTTGAATTCCTGCTTGCTGTGGTTACAGTTGCAGTCATTTTAGCTGAAGCAGTGTGTGTGGTCTGACCATGTTTGCAGGCCCACGTGGGGCTCTGTGGTGGATTGTCCCGGATGTCTCCTGCTTGTGGCTCTGCGTCAGCCTCAGACAGGGAGGAGCAGCAGGACGCTGCCGTCTGTCGACACACACGATTCATGACACCTCGTCTCACGTTAAAGAACGGCTTCTGTTTGTACACACTGACTGCTGCGGCCAGTCACACACACACACACACACACACACACACACCTTCACAGAGCGAGACAGCAAAAGGGATGCATCTAATGGCGCTTTTCCACTCCACAGTACCAGCCCGCCTCGCCTCGCCTCGCCTCGCCTCGGTTTGGTCTTCCACTGTGTAAAAGTTGGACCTGTACCTGCTTCCAGGTACTTTATTTTGTACCGGCGAGACTAAAATGTGACGTGAAAACACGGCAGGCTGCTGATTGGTCAGAGAGAATCGTCACTATTCACTGTGTCATCATTGCCCGCGCCAGACGGAGTATCCTGAATAACCCCGCCATCTTTAAATAGTTTGGCCAGAGATGGCGTGATGTACCCGTTACTGTAATGGGAACTCAGGAGAACACGCCGCGGTCAAAGGAAACACCGTTTGTCTTCTTGCTCTGAGAAACAGCCACATCCAGAGGATCAAAAACAGCACACACTCCATTTCCTCCATTGTCCTGTGTGTGTGTGTGTGTGTGTCGCACAGAAGATTACGTCGCGGCAGTTTCCTGCAGCGTCGCTATGACGGCCAGGTACTATTGTGGAGGTACAATCTGCAATGGGCCGAGTCGAGATGAGGCGAGGGGAGTCGAGTTGAGCTGGTACTGGTAATGGAAAAGTAAATTGCTGTGCCCCCACACACAGAACACACACACAAAGAGGATTGTCATGAAAATGGTCCAGTTTAAAATATCAGTTCCATCGGCACCAAATATCTGCAATTTCTGTCTGCTGTAAAAAAAATATACAACAATAATAGTATATAACTCAATTCAATTTTATTTATAGAGCGCCACATCATGACAGACGTTATCTCACTGTAATTTTCCTACAGAGCAGGCCTAGACCGAGCTCTTTATAATATTATTTACAGAGACCCAACAGTTCCCACCATGAGCACGCACTTGGCCACAGCGGCGAGGAAACACTTCCTTTAAGAGGCAGAGACCTGGAGCAGAACCAGGCTCAGGGTGGGCGGCCATCAGAGAGAGAGAGAGAGAGAGAGAGAGAGAGGGAGAGCGAGCAGGAGGTGGCACAAGGCACATTCCACAGGGCATTTTAAATAAACAATAATGTAATGGTGCTAGTAATATTCATATTAATAGTAACAATCATGATATGAATATTAATTGTAATAATAATTGCAGCAGCAGGTGTTTAGCAGGGACATGGGGGCAGCAGGGGAAATTAGCGAAGGAGTCCTATATTGAGGCATGGCATTGTATTAAGTGCAGATGGAATCCTTTCCTAACATCAGATAGACATCCTTTGTAGGAGCTTTTGCCTAATGGCTGTAGTCCAGTAATAGGAGTTCATAAGTAATTTAATAATGGTCCAATAGTGGAGGATTCTGTGGAAAGACTGTTAAATGTTCAATTATAATGCCACACACCAGAACAAGGTCGAGGGTGTGGTTAAAACAGTGAGTGGGTTCATGTACTCTGACAGAAGCCAAGTGACTCTAATAATGAGCTAAACTCAGTACTGAGGCCGTCATTATCATCGACCACATGAATATTAAAAGCACCTCCAGTAATGACTTGATCTGTTTTCAGGACTAAACTCTGAGAACACACTAACACAATAATCCAAATAGGATTGGCTGCCGTGTTTTCCAGGTTGGGTGTGAAAGACTTAGAACAAGGCTTTGAATTAGTTCTAATTCAGTTTAGGCTCAGGGTTGATTAATAGGCCTGAGTCGAAGATGGCTGCAGCGCCACCTCCTCGAGGTGCCTCGAGGAATGTGAGCATTGATTATTACTGGGGGGGCGGACTCATTTAGGCGAACACGTTCTTCATGACCCCACTAAGAATCTCGGCCAGATTTCTGGATATGAGAGCTGCTCCATCCATAGTGGGATGAATCCCGTCTCTCCTAATCAGACCAGGTCGTCCCCAGAAAGTCCGCTACTTATCTACGAAGCCCACATGGTTTGCTGGACACCACCTCGACAGCCAGGGACAGAGTGAAGACATGCGGCTAAACATGTCCTCACTGGTCAGATTTGGGCGGCTGGGGCTTGGTGGCAGAGCGGCTCGGCCACCAATCGGAAGGTCGCCTGTTTGATCCCGGCTTCCCCCAGTGTGTGTGAGTGTGTGTGAATGGTTAGTTCCTTTGATGGGCAGTCAGCTCCTGCCAACAGCGTGTGAACGGCGTGAATGTGATATGCAGTGAGCAGAAAGGAGCTATACAAGTACAGACCATTTACCATTTGGCAGGGGCCCAGAGAAAACTAGAGTCCAATATTGTCTTTGCATATATATACTACAAAAAAACTATTTAAAAATAAATACTATATAAAATACTGCTGTGAAATATATTGTACTTCAAATATGATGGTATCGTGAAATATATTATAATAACTGTACTATAATAAATGCAACATATGGTCTAATCATTGAAACCAGTAGTTTGCATGTGGTGTGTGTATCTGGGGGGGGGGCGAAGTTACATTACAAGTGACCTATGGCTGAACCCTGAAGACACTTCCTGTAACTGCACTTTGGCAGAGAGGTCACACACACACACACACACACACACACTATTGTGTAACCAGTAAGCAAATACTAACAATGAGAAGAAGAAGAAGAAGTAACTAATGAACCTGGTTGAGAAGACATTAACACAGAGAGACAGACAGGCCAAGAGGGAGACGCAAAGGAAATACAGATCTATACTGTTGCAGTGTGCTGTTCAAATATTTGGACAAATTATAGTTTGAAGCGCGGGTAGCGTTGTCTTTGAAACTTTCATGCCAATAAAGCCCTTTGAATTGAAATTGAAAGAGAGAGAGATGCTGAGACAAGAAAGAAAGAAGATGGAAGCAGCAGAAAATTAGAAAAGGAAACAACCAGAGAAGAGGGAGCACCAGGGAGAGCAGGGCGAGAAAACAAAGACAGAAATAAGGAATAAGAGAGGAGAGAGAGTGACCTCTGCCTGAACTCACTGCTGAACTTCTGGCTCAGTGTACTCCAGTTAACCTGTCACACACACACACACACACACACACACACACACACACACACACACACACACACACACACGCACATGCCAGGAGGCATAGTTTCAGCTTATATAATGGGGAGCGGGAGGATAATATGTGTGGTTCCAGTTCAGCTTTGGAAGCATGAATGGGAGCTGATCCCAGCGTTAGTCATGTCAGCACTGGCTCCTGTCTCACGCACACACACACGCACACACACACACCGCAGCACAAACGTGACCTCCAGTGTGTCAATGCAAACACGTCAGCGCAGAGAAGACATGAACACAGGCAGCGTGTCTGTCACTGCCTGCTAAATGAGGTCATTTTAATAGCGAAAGAAAAATGTGTCCTTAAAAAAAAGGTCCAATGTGTGGTCTGTGTGCGGGGACAGGTGTGCTCCAGAAACCAGTAAACTGAGACACATTACAAAGCTTTTTTACCTCTTACACAAAAAGATCAGTTTATATATCCCGGGTTGTTCTTGTTTGCACCAGCTGCAACACAAAATGAACTAGAACTATAATATGGTTAAAGTTAGGGAAAGATGGTGGTTATGGTGCTTGCTCATGGTGGGAACTGTTGGGTCTCTGTAAGTACCATTAGAAAGAGTTCAGTCCAGACCTGCCCTGTAGGAAAGGTGCAATGAGATCACTTCTGGCACTATATAAATCAAATACTTATTGCTCTAAACACAAACGCTTCCACTTTCAAATCTGTCAAATTTCATGAACAGTTTTCTCACTCGAACCCAGCCGCCACCAAACCTCTGTGTATTTACGCTTCAGTTTACAGTCCTATGGTCCAAACGGTTCAGTTTGCGGTCTTTCACGGTTACGAGCTCCTTCAACACAACACAAAATGACTGCACATTGCAACGCGACATTCTGCTACAGCCACATCTAAAGAGAAATCCAAAATTAAATAGCATAAGCTCCTAATCGGGACACTGAGGGCATTTTTCCCTTCCTTGACGGCCGCCATGAAAGACTTGAGCCAGGTGAGGAGGGGGCGTAGGAATTGCACGAGACGATGTGGCGTTTTCACAGCCCCTCCCAGGAAGGTGTCACGTCCTTCTTCCGCCTCACACCTCCCACACGAGCAGACTGGACACGAGGAGCGCTGAGGACGGATCAGGCGCGCAAAAAGATCCGATTGCAAGAGAGGACATAAGATGTGATGTGGATGAGAACTTGTGGCCAAGCGCAGAAGACAGGGTTGAGCAGCACTGCTGTACCTGTAGCTATCCTGTACACAGTACGTATAGTGAATACGTGTAGTTTTGTGCTGCCTTGCTTTAGTTTCATGGTGCTCCTGACATGTGTAGCAAGTGTTTTGGCTGCATCAGTTCGTTTTGGATGTGAGATGAACTGAAGCTGGGCTGCATGTTGGCAAAGTGTGCGAACAGTTTTGAAAAAGTGAACTCCGTCGAGAGAAATGTGAGTCAGCAGCTGTAAAATGCTGAAACACACACACCCGCCTTAGTTCACATTGTAACTGCATAGTATAAATTCCCCAGCAAAATCACAATGGATCAAATGACCAAAATGAGTTGAAATGCAGTGAACCTGGGACCTTTCGGGTCCTACGACGTCTGGGGCCCCAGGGCACTTGCCTGTGCCTTCGCCTGCCAATCCCGTCTTGGTGGTTACGTTCAGCCTCATTTATAGAAGATGCATGAAAATATTTCAGGTCTAACTCCAGGCCCCTGTGAATCGGATCCCCTTCTCCCTGATTTGTGACACATGTCGACTATCAAAGCATAAACATCATTATTTAATCAATAAATGCACGTAGATATGAAGTTAAATTCAAAGAAAGGTCAGTTCTGTTTTTAAGACATTACATCAACAATTTGAGAAACTCAAGAAATAAATGCAATTACTTCCAACTAAACGAAAACAAGAATGACCCATGGAGGAGTTTCTACAGCAGTTTATCAGCCGACTCTTCTTACAATAACCGGAAAGTAACATCCGACAAAATGGAATTTCCAGCTGGGGGACGCGGGCAGCCGCCCGATGGTCACAGAGATCCAGGGGCCCTGCAAGCTGCTGATTGAATGAGTTTTCACTCAGTTGAACTTGAGCACAATACCGACTGTCTTGAGAGGAGCCTTCAGGTGAGTCCTTGTCTTCAAAAGGGTTCTTGTGGCAAATTCCAGGTTTAGGACTTTCATTATTTCAATTCTATGCTAGCGGCAGGTATCATTACAGCTTGGAAGAGCTGTGCACATTGCACAGAATGTGAGAGGAATAGGGGGGTTGATAGGGGGCCCATCAGCTCATTTGTGCCCTGGGGCCCCCAGCAGATGTGTCTGCCCATGCCCTTTGTTTCCTGAAACTGTAGGTTCCTCTCAAGTCATATAGATTCTCTCATATTAAACAATGTTGGATACATTCAGGTAAAAATGTGTCTTTGACTTTTTGCCATTGTGGCTTAGAGGCTGAGTGGGGTGTCCACCAATCGGAAGATCGGCGGTTTGATTCCGGCTCCCACCAGCCCACGCGTCGAGGCGTCCTCGGGCAAGATACTGAAGCCCAAACTGCGCCGGAGGGCTGTGCTGTTCTTTCTGCTGCCATACGTGTGGCTGGAAGACAAGTAAAGTCCATTCTACGTAACTGTACATGATCCTTTAAAGGTTTTAAAATGTGTCAAACTGAATTTTAGAGCCTTCTATTTAAGTGTGTCGGTAGCTCTTTTTTACAGTGTGTGCGGCCCTCTCGTGAAGTATGAAAGCTGGATTTGGATTTGTTTTTTACGTATTGTAGTAGTAATGTGTACAAGTATAAGTGAAGTGTAGAAAGTGAATAATGAAGCTTTATTCAAGAAATCTTTGACAGAATCGGTGACCTGGTGTTTCCTTTGCCCCCCCTCCAGCTCTTCAGAGGATCCAGTACGCCTTCATCGTCATAGTGTACTGTTTACCGGTTCGTATCAACATTGCCATCTTACACTAAGAGGAAACGGTACATGTGACGCCGAATGAGTCAAACTGCAACGTTGGAATGTTGAAATTCACAGAGACGTCAAAACGCTTTTCCTAATATTTCATTCTTGTTTTTTTTGTTCAACAAGCATTAAATATATTTTTTGTGGTTGTTTTCCGAAATGTTTTGCACCAAAACCACCACCATTCATTTATTAAAATTCCTTTCGGCTGCGAGCTGCTCCTCCATTTCCATTGTGCATTGCATTGTGGGAGAACAGTGCATCAACAACACACTTAAACAGTGACCATATGTAGTATGCACACTGTACGCTTCCAGTGTGAACATCCTAAAACCCTGCTTAGAATCAGTGTGGAGTATGGATTTTGGACAAAAGGAAACAAGTCCACACTCGAGGTGTGAAAGACCGGTGGTGTCCTCCAAATCTTGGCAAAGGATGGCTGCTGTGATTGGTTGCACTGGCCGTCAATCACTGCAGATGTGATTTAAGAATTCCTTGTTTTCTCAAAATGGAACATCGGCACCATCTAGCGGTGATGATCACACAGTGCAAGTCTCATGAACTGTCATTTACTTCCAGTATATTTTTAAGTTTGTGCGTTCAGCTGGAGACATTTACATTTTATTGCTACCCAATTGTCCGGTGGATGGATTCATCAGTAACTCAGTGAGCCTGACCCAGAATCACCAGTTTATTATGGCTCACCGGACATTCATTCCTTTCAGAAAATGTGATCTTTGTGATGCAGGAAACCGAGTATATTACTGTATAACGGAGATTTAGCTGAAGTGAATTCTTATTGTGGGAGCGATTTGAGGACTTTTCCATGACTGCATCCATGAGCTAAGACTGTTCTTCCTTTCAGGTCATTTTTCAGTCCGCTTTCGTCATCCAACATACTGAAAGACCGTAAGAACCACTGAACTCGTTGAAGTCCTCGTGTCTTCCTCTGAAGGGTCCAGGAGCGTGGGAATCACCAGCAAACACCAAGCGTTTAATAAATCCATTTTAATGGAAAATGTAAAACCCTTTTTGAACTTCAATGTACAAAGCATGTGACACTTGCACTTTAAAATTTGAACTTGAAGCAAGCCATGTTTTAAAAAAATACCTCCGTGAATGTTTATATGTATATATTTACACATTATAGTTTTCATTATTTTATCTTCAAACTTCAAAAGTTCACCATAGTAAATCTTAACAAAACAACAAGACAATTCATTCTTTTGTTTAAATAAATTACAGCTTTTTGTAAATGTCTCAATGTTTCAGCAAATACCTTTTTTCATAAAATGCTGAAGAGTATAAGCCTTTTTTTCCATTTCTTTACATAATACAACTGTACACAGTCTTTACAATAGTTTGGCAGTTCATTTTCAAAAAATGTATTTATGGCATGAGGACTGTAGAGCATCAACATTTCCCAAAGTTACAGGCATCAGCTGGTGTGTGTGTGTGTGTGTGTGTGCGCGTGCGTCCTCCATCACAGTAGAGCCGTATTACAACTGAAAAATCACATAGCAAAAGGAAAACAAAAGAAACTGTACAGGTCACATTTACATTAATGCTTTTTTTCTCTCAACAACATCGCATATCATAGAGCTATAAAATAAATACATCTTCACAGAGGAAATAACACAATGTTCGTATGAAAAAGAAAACTTAAGATGAAAATAGCATCAGACAGAAGTAGAAAAAAAAAAAAAAAAGGACGTGAACAGAAAAAAAAAAAAATCACAGAAGGAACTCCAAACGAGGGCGCGGCAGAGGGCCTGCTGACTGAAACATCGGAGCTTTGGGTTGCATTCCTGCCCCTCAGATCTTTCAGAGGACAGTTTTGCTCCCGATGCTGCTTGCTGCTGGTGATGCGGTCGTGGTCAGCGACTTCTGCTGTCCAAGACGTCGTGTGGGCTGCTGCTACAGACAGGGATCAAACCTCCCAGGCCTCTACGGGGCGCAGCACATTACAGTGAGAGAGCTGCAGCGTCTCCGTCACCGCTGCCATCAAACCTGGGACCTTTAGTTTACAGGACTGTCCGCGTCTCCATGGAAACGGGATCTTCGCAAAACGCACCATCAGTCCCATGAAAGGAGGCTTGTAGTGGCTTCTTTGAGGCTCTCAACCAACACGCTGCCCTCTGTTTCCCAGAATTCCTCCGTCCTCCCTGTGCTCTACGAAACCCACAGAGGCGCTCGTTGAGGTTTAATCCCAGTCGATCCAGTGGCCCCTCTGCTCTTGTGTTCATCTCCTCTTGGCACTGAAGGTTTGGGGTGATGATGGAGGTGGTGGGGCCTCTCGCTGGCCCCCTGACTGTGTGACGCAGGTGCAGTTCCCACCGCGAGGCCCCCTGGGTCCCTGGCCACCTCCTGCAGTCACGGGACACAGTCCTCCCCGGGAGGAGGTGGGGGCGGCGAGAGCGAGGTGCTGACGGACAAGGCTGGGGGGGTGTCATGAGTTCTCTTCCTGGTCGTCTTCCTCAGAGCTGCCCCTCTTCAGGGAGCTCACCGCCTCCTTTACACAGTGGTACAGGATGTTCTTCACCTGAGGAGGAGGAGGAGAACACGGAGGTCAGCTCGTATGTAGGGCTGCAGTATCGGACGCGCCTCACAGCCCCGCAGTATTACTGTTGAAAGGACAGGTCTGTCCTGAGTCAGGGGCCCACACGGACAGAAACTGCTTTTGCATGCTGTATTCAGTCCTCCTGTTCACACTGGACATTAAAAGATGCTTTCCTAAAGCGCTTCCAATAGAAATAAGGCAGAATCTACAGTCCTGGTAGTTTATCTGAAGCTAAAACGAGTTCGATAAATCCAGTGGAAAACGTCTGTGCTTCCACAGACCGTGGTTGCTTGCTGAGCTGCAGTGGAGGGACAGTGGTACAGGATGTTCTTCACCTGAGGAGGAGGAGGAGAACACGGAGGTCAGCTCGTATGTAGGGCTGCAGTATCGGACGCGCCTCACAGCCCCGCAGAATTACTG
>CM022492.1:661195-824569 GCA_011952105.1 Coreoperca whiteheadi | reverse complement strand
GGGGGTAAAAGCCAAGGGAAAACTGCGTGGCTTCCCCCGACCGTGGGTGTTGTGGGGGCTGCGGTGGGGGGGCAGGGGTCAAAGGGGGGGTTTTAGCCCCCCCCCCCCCCCCATCACTTACATGGTCAGAACAGGCGGAAAGGTTACAGCAAGCAAAACCTGTTTCTGTGTTCATATGTGCACCTTCTTCTCAAACTGAACATGTCCTTTAACAGCATTTATATACACGCTTCCTTTGCAAACTATGTATGACATCTTTGTGAAATTATTCAACTTGAGGGAATAATGTGTGGGGTGCAGAGCCGGAGCTTCTGGAGGGGTCCCACCGGATTCTGCTCTGATCCGGAGCCGTTTACCGGCTGGAGGAGAGCTCAGTTTCTTTTTTGAAACTTTTAAACACAAACTTGACCTGCTCTTCAATTCTGAGGGACTGACAGTAAAACCTGACATTTAACCAGATACAGGTGCTCTATATCCGACTGATAATAAATACACACACAAACAGCAAAGAATCAGAAACACAAGCTTTATCACAAGTTTAAACAGTGCTTCAAGTTGGATGATCAAAGCGATGTCGCACTGCTCTGATCACTGTAGGCCTGATTCCAGTCTTCAGCGAGGCACGATGTAAACTGAGAGCTGAGGTCCACTTTGACACTGCTAATGAGGTTCTGTGTTTGCACCCTTACCTGCAGAGAAGAGGGGCTGCAGGTACTGGAGAGCAGATCAACACATTTCCAACAGACTCATTTCTCTACAATCAGTAACCTTTAATGATATTTTTAGAAAATTACAATCCATTAAAATGGGCAAACCATAAATACGTCTTCTAAATATGGCTCATTTAAACTGAGCTCAGATGGTTTAGTGTCACCATTCCTAAGACGTTTCCTGGACGTGATTTGAGTGCACCTATGTCAAACGGGTGATGATGACTGGCCATTATTTAGAAGGGCTCACAGCAGTACACACACACACCTATCGTCAAACAGGGGTCTGTATGGGTATAGATTCGGGGGAAAGAGATTACAGACAGGATAAACCCTTGAAAGCTCTCGGGAGACAGTGGGCTCCATCATTGGAAGACGGAAGACGTTCGGAACCATCCGGACTCCTCGAGTAGAGGGATCCTGGTCAGGGAGGGGTCTCCGACTCCAGAGCTTCAGAGTTCCTCTGCAGTGAAACCACAGGAAAACCCACCTCTGCAGCACGCTCTTTCAGGGACAGTGGAGCGTCTTCGGCAGAGGTCACCCCTGAATGCAGCTACATGACAATACGACTGGGTATGGAAAACTCTCAAACTGGCCCCTTCAAATAATGGGTGGGGGGCAATCAGTCTGACTGCCGTAAGCATGGAAATGCTGTGGTGCTGCACTGCAGTGGGAGGATTAGGAGGGAACCACGAACATCTCCCGGCCCATGATGATTACTGGCTAACAGGCCCATTTAGATTCCCTGTCGTGCTCTGGGCTCTACGTGCTGAACTGGGTCCAGCATTACACCGAGCGACCCGGTGGAGCCGCGCCATCCCGGTACAAATACAAGTAGTTTATCAACCTCTCTGGGCATTCTGGCAACCGGCGGGGATTATCCAACAGCTGCGTGCTTGTCATTTTTTAATCTTCCTCTCGGCTGCCGTTGCCATGGTTCACCGTAAGCCGGCTCATTTCTATGCACCAACATCCGTGTGGTGCTTTGCCTTGACCATTTATGGTTGAATGTGGCCGTGTAGAGGGCGGGACATGCGTGCGTAGGCACAGTTTTAGAAACCGGAATTTCTTTTTTTTTAGCGCACGCACACTTTTAGGAAGGATCCTGCACTGTTTTATAAATGAGAGGGGATCTGTAGTGCAGCCAGTCAGCGTCAACACCACCAGAGTACAGACACACACACACACACACACAGACAGACGGACAGGTGACGGGCGGTGACTCACACCTCGTTTACAACCCTGCCTATGGGAGAATGGGTGTGTGTGGAGTGTACTCCGAGCACAGGGACCGGATGTCCAGAGAACATCACTGATGACTCACTCTGCCATTCTGTCTGTCCCTATTTTGCACACACACACACACACACACACACAAATGTTCTCTAAGGGAAATGAGCTGCTGCAGGGAGCGAGACGGGAGGAAGGAGAGAGGCTGACTCGGAATCAGTATGGTGTTAAATGACAGTTGACTGAGCTGTGTTCCATCACCTGTAGTTTATCCTCGTAGTTGACCTCCTCTTTATTGGGCCGCAGCTCCTGGGTCAGGTGGAAGGAGTTGGCCACGTGCTCGGGCGACACAAAGTCATTGATGACCTGAACACAGCTGTGGAGGTTCTGGACCTGACGGACAGGACGGAGGGAGGATGTGAGGACACGTCACTGATCCCAGAACTCGGATAATAGCTGGATACAATCAAAGGGTCAGGTCAGATGAACGTGACAACTGAATGTTGTTACTTACATCTGAGAGATTAAAAGCAGATTTTTGCACCGTGGCTGTGAGATGCATGACAAGTGTCAAAAAGTCTTACTCAAACATCATTTGAAGAATACGCCTGATGTTGTCCTATATTTTCTTATTTTCAATAAATCTCATTAGAAGACCAAAACCACGGCGCGCCTCTCACTACCTGCCGGCTTCCCTACCCTGTCTGCGGCTCTCAGCCACGAGCCCACCGGTCCCTTCTGAAGATGGAAATCTTTAAAAACACCTCACAAATATACTGTTTCACTGCTCACTGTAGTTTTTACCAAACCTTATTCAAATAGGAGGAAGGGGTGCATTTGTTGGGGACTATTTTCAGCGGCGGATTAACATTTGGTTCTCTGGTGAGTGTTTCTGACCGCAGGACTGTATATGTGGACTTGAGTCAAAATAAACTACCGCTTCCGAAAGCACTTTAGCTGATTAACTGATAAAACCTGCTTTTCCAACTTGGGTCTTATTTTCATGCATAATGAGCGAGCTCCGGGTTTCCAGGGGCTCTGCTCAACATGGCTTTGCAATGGAGTCTACGGCACTCGAGCACTCAGACTGGGTTTCAACAAGTCCCGTTGAAAGCCAGCACTGAAACCTGACACAAAGAGCCAGTGGATGCCCCATCTCAGTAAGGGGGGAAATAAGGTTTCAATCTGAGCAGTGAGGGGATCTGTGTGTGAATATTATACATACCTGGTGTATGGCCCCTGCTGGTATGAGTACAGAGTCTCCCAGGAACTGGACTACAGTCCAGCCCTGAACTCCATGTTCATCCAGCAGCCGCTGACGCTGCTTCCGGCTCAGGTACAAGCTCTGCTCTCTGATTGGGTCCTGGTCCAGCGACACGTCCAATCCCTGCTCAGTGCAGAGCTGAGGTGGTTGGTGAGTGGGGAAAGAGGGAGGCGTGAGTGAGGCCGTATGTGTACTGAAGCCTACTACATGTTCAGTGGAAGCTCTTGCAGTTATTCAGTATCTTTAGCAGAGGGCTGACCTTGTGCAGGAACTCTCGGACGTGCTCCATGTCTCTGTTGAGGTAGATGTGCCACAGCGCCCCCGGTGTCTCACTGGAGTCTTTGAGCCTTCTCCGGACCCCCTCATCTAGATCCTCCTCCTCCAGACGCTTCAACACTCCTGCGCACGCACACACACACACACACACACGTTTCTAAGGCTGCATTTCATTATCGCTTTCCGTTTTATATTTTAAATGGACAGGTTTGTCCAATTTTTCAACCAAAAATACATCATCCAACACTCCCTAACTGTTCACAGTCCTCACTATGATACATAGAAAATCATATCTAACAATGTCTTTTCGCTGAATAAGTGACTTAACTGGATACATTTCCTTGATTTTGATTCTTAGAAAATGTTGTTTTAAACATTATTCATGCAGAAGATAATGTTTTCTAACGGGGCAAGGCTGAAAAATGAGACCCCCCGAAGAAACTGAGAAGTAGCTGCTATTTTGGCAATTAAGCTGGATTATTGTGTCGAAGTCAAATCAACTCTTTGAAGAGAAATATTTGGATATTTCCAAAGAGCTGCGGGTCAGTGTGTGTCTGCGAATTATGATGAGCGGGGGAGGAGAGCAGCGGTGAGACGATAGGGAACACTAAAAAGTGTCAGCCCTTTAACATTCAGGTACGCACTGAAGGCCTGTACACACCGGGGCAGCAGCGATCTCAATTCACGACAGCTGCGACACCTGTTGCTCGCACCGAAACTCCCTTAGGCTTGGAGTTCCAGTAGACCGCTGTCTGTCAGATCTGATCTTCAGGACTCTCAGGACAGGGTGGTGGAGTCTCTCTGTCTCACTGCGCTGCTGCTGCTGCTGCGGATCACTAACAGCTCAACTGAAACAGGCCGCCCGGTGTCATTAGGAGCCGCTCCGCCCAGCTTCATCGGCTGATGCCCTTATTCACCGCGCGAAAACTCAGACAACTCGACCTCGTTCCAAAAAAACATTAGGCCGCTTCCCCGCCGTGTAATATTTGCGTTCTGTGAATGTACTCTGACAAAAACCACAGCTCGGAAAATTCTATTGACGTGTGAATTAACTGCAGGAAAAAAAGGCCCCGGTGTGTAAAGGCCTCCAGGTTGTACTCCAGTTTAGGTTAACAGGGTGATGAGGTCTGACACCTTCCTCTCAACTCTGTCTCGCCCCTTCATTCCTTCATGGTTTCGTTTGAACCCTTTCCTGTACACAGTGGACGACACGTTAGTCCACCCACTCTCCAAATTGCTGATTTAAGCCTCACCAGTTTTGGACAGGACTCCGTTGCCTTTGGCTACTCCTACATAGACCAGCACAGAGACAACATCTGAGACCTCCACATGAAGGTTGGCAGTCCCAAAGTCCTGGTCCTGAGACGCAGCTACACCTACCGGGAGACAAACAGCAGATTCATAAGAAGAAGGGCAGAGGGGGATTCTTCCTGCATAAAACATTTCAAATGGAAACACACGGACGAAGGAAGGCAGGATGCAGCTAAGGACGGCAGCACTAACGGGTGAGCACAATGCAACAGTAGTTAAGGCAGGGGACCAGAACATTTACTCTACTTGATATTAACTGGAATCCTTGGATCAAATCATTGCTCACTACATACAAATCCAGGGGGAAACACAGCCAGCACGTCATTGAGGAGCTGTAATTACTCGATAGTTCAAGCTACCAATAGGTCAACCCCAGTATCCAGATGTTTGTCAGGTGCAGATTTACACGTCGAGAACTGACTCCAACTTGGTAAACTACTGATTACCTACGAATTATGCTCGTTTTGTATTAGCAGAGCGTTCATGTACAAAGAATTAAAGCTAGGGTGGGTAAACGTTGCAGAAACTAGCACGGGCAGACAGGTAGGCCAGCCAATCGTTTCATTCGGCCGCGACAGCCGCAGATAGCACACTTTGTTCTTTTTTCTTTCACAGCTTTTGATTGGTTGATTGCTGTCGGGATGTAGACAGAATTTCAGCCAATACGACCAAAAATGCTTCTAGCTTTAAGAATTAAGAGATTGAAATGACGGATGTTGCCAGGTGAAGTGAAACCACGGCTGCTGTTCATTTCCTTCCTACCGTAGGCACAGCATAGTCTGGGCCCAAGATCGGGCCTGACAAAGAACGATGGCAGGTGGGAGGCCAGGTTGAGGTTGCCCTCTGGGTCGGAGTACTCTGGCAGGGGCAGGTTCTTCATCAGGTCATCATATCTGCAAAAAACCCCTCTTTGAGATGGGCTCACTATCACTTTATGCATCTTAGGACCTATGACCATGAAATGCATTTTTAGCTAATTGGAAGTTTGCTTTATGTCTTGGGTTGTAAAACTAGAGCTCCAACAGAGTGTCAAAGAGGTGAAGCGTGTGTGTGCGTACCTCGTGGGCATGAGGGCCATGAACTCCTCTCCAGACGGCCAGTCCTTCAGTCTGTAGACCATAGGTTCTCCGTCCTTGGACTTGGGCCGCTCTGAACAGGTAAGACGACTTTAGTTAGAATTAATCAACAATTGTTTATCGCAGTTCTCTCAGCGGTTCCTCATCCTGCTTCGGTGACGTGTGGAAGCAGCTATCTAATCAAACCGTGAGACCAAGTGGAGATGAACTCACTGGTGAGGTCCTCAAATCCATCCCAGAACTCCTTGATCCCGGAGTTGGACACCACCTGGTCCTTACAGTTGAGGAGGTCTCCCTGATGGTCTGCAAACTCCTGGTTGAAGGAGTCAGCTTTCCACAGACTGGCATTCAGTCGCTTATGGATCCCTGACACCAACACAGGCTGGACAAACACAAAGCCATTCATATGTCTGTTTTTAATCACTAATGACTTTACTAATTCCTATTAGTACAGTACTGTTGCTATAGAGACAGAGCGCCAAAACCACGCCCACCGGCAGGGGAAAACAATCGGCGCTACGATATGCAACCGAGGGCTGAAACGCTGACAAAATGCCTGTAGCTAGCTAGAAACATTCGATTTCAGCATGTCAAAGGACTATTTCAGCACCCAGGCGCTGTTGTCGGACTAGTCTCAGTGTCGTTGCTTTTCGTGAAGAAATGCTCCCGTACTTTGCTAAAGCACTTGCAAACATAAAACTGCACAGCTTTCTGGTTTATCCACATTCCGCTAGAACACCAGTTGCATCGTGTTCAAATGCAGAAATACGGTTAGCCGTAAACGGACATCTGGATGTTTGACCAGTGCCGCACACATAACTGAGGGTCAGGATCCCACGGTCTTCCCACTCTCACGTCTTATTGCCTGGATCCACTTTAGTCCTCTTTAGCTCAGCTATTCGGTTCGGCAGCTTAGAAACCTTAGCTCTGGGTTCTTCACCCTGCTGGTTGTGCATCCCACCACACAGCAGCTTTCGGGCATTTTTCTGGTGTTTTTATTGGCAGACCAAAGGCACAAGGACGCACCTTCCCGCAATACCAAGTAAAGGGAGAGCGATGAATGGTTTTCCCCTCCTGTGTGGGCGGGACTTAGTAGAGCTCTGTCTCTATGACTACCGCTGCTACGGTATACCTGTCCGTGTTTCCAGCACTCTCTGAACAGCTTCCAGTTGTTCTGGTTGCGGTGATCTTTGAGCCACAGTAACTTTCTGTTGTTTAACCAGCAGTGGGAAATATCTGGGTACTGATTGGTTGACTCCTCTGGCACTGCTGCAGTAACGGGCGCTGACTTCTTCCTGTCTGGTTTGGCGTCATCAGGGGCAGGGTTGTTGTTGTCTGGGGTGACAGGCTCTTGCTTGATTGACAGTTTGGTGGTGATGTTCTGACGGCTGGCGGGGATTTTATTCTCAACTACTGAAGCTATGATGTCATCAAGGATATTGGGCATGGTCCTTGCACCTTTCCCAGTCTGCAGAAAAAGGAAAAACACTATTTTAAGCCGGATTCTTTTGGAGAAAGAATTATTGATATATAACAGCAACAGCATACTCGGGGGGGTAAAGCCAAATCAATTCATTTCCAAAGCAATGATGTTTAAAGCTTTGATCACACCATAAACGTGCCCATCTGTGTACCTGTGAAGCAGTCGAGTAAACTGGTGCAAAGGCAATTCCTGCGTCCGTAGAGCCCAGCTTCAGCTTCCCTGCTGTGGTGGTGAGCAGATCTCGGAGTGTGGAGCCCTGCTCTGTACTGTTAGCCACCAGTGAGCTGGTTTTACACTGCTGCAGGACCTCCAGGCCGTCTCCCCTCTTGTCTTCCTTCACCGATTTGCCCAACAGCACTGACTCCTTGTTTTCTGTTAAGAGGGAGGCAGGGTGACAAGGAGGTTTTAAATCAGTGGAGGTGAACTATATAAGAGGACTTCATGAGGGAACCGTACAACTGTACTGATCATAAAGTTAGCAACAATCCAACTGTCTCACCTTTCTTTTCCTCCCTGGATTTCTGCTCTGCCAGGTCAGCCAGGAAGTGCAGAGGGGACTGGGATTCTGGTGGGGTGACAGCAGCACTTCCTGCATCGCTGCCTGGACTGCCTCCTCCACCAACTCCCCCGTTAGTCTCTGCCTTGGTTGCTCCTTGGTCAGGGCCCGGCTCGGCTTTCACCAGAGACAGTTTGTTACTGTGGTTGAGGACGTTCTGCAGAACCTGGCGAAAGGTGAGCGTTAAAGGTGAACAGAACACTGACGAGTTCAGCTTGTTGTACGAACTGACCGTGGCCATTCTGGTGCCTTTTGGGGTACTCCTTTGTTTGGCTCGTGCTGTTACGAGTTTTGCCTTGCTGGCTGAATTAAAGGCTTACAGTGAATCAGGCTGCCATTTGTTGTACTTAGGACCTCACAATCATTTCAATAACTCTTCTACTCAGTAGGTCTGTTGTGGCCCTCTAGAAATCGACACGTTACGTGTCTATAGCTCCATTTACCGTAAATTCCAAACAACATAGTAGATCATTCTAAAAACAATAATGAATAATGTGAGTGGAACAGTCGATAGTACCTGTGAGACTCCGTTGGTGGCTGGCAGTTTGGTGAGGAGGTTCTGTTTGTTGGCGCAGGGACAGTGGGATTTGATGTCGTGTTTTTCTCTCAGAGAGTGCATAGAAGTCACCAACTCCGTCAGCGCTGAAACATGAAAAAGATGGCGCAGACGTTAATCATTTCGGGAAAGAACCTCGACCTTTCTCAAAAAGGAACAGGACCGAGTCAGCAGGGATGTGACAGTTACCGCACTACTGCAATAACGTGATGCCTGCCCCTGGCTGAGCTCATCACCCAAGAAAACGAAGAGATGTTTTTTTGTGATTGACGGCTTCAGTCCAACACTATCAGTCTTTAACGCACATCAGCTGTATGTGTGTTCAAGAAATGAGTAGACGAAGCCGCTACGAACGCAGTCATGGTGTAAACAGGAAGACAACACGACAGCAGTGTGTACTGTACCTGTGCCAGGTATGATCTGTGTTGGCATCAGGTGTTTGTGATCATGGGGTTGGCCTTTCACACACTTCAGCCAGCCGTATAGTTCTTTATCTGATCACAGAGGGAGAAATGCAAGTCAGTTGCCGTAATAATACTCCCAAGTGCTTGCCTTTCAGTAAATCCTGATTTAACCGACTGGGGTCTGATGCATCACTGTCACCTATAAGGTGTAAAAAAAAGTACGTTCTAAAGAAGTAGGTGAACTTGACATTCACATGTATCCTGCTCGTCTGGCCTCTCATTTGGCTCCTAACTGCCCAAACATACACAACACTGACCTTTGGAGTTCCTTCTCTCCTTGGCCTTGTAGCAGTCCAGGCAGACAACAAAGCCACATTTCTGACAAACCCAGTGGATGTTGAAGAGTGTTGCCTCGCAGGCGTCACACATCTCCCTCACCCCCCTCACCGCTCGCTTCCACGCCAGCTTGGCTGAAACACACGAAACAGGTTCACTTGAAAACATAGTTAGGGTTTTTTTTTTTTTTTTAAATCAAATTGTCAGCCAGTCTTAAAGACACCTTACCGTCCTTCTTGACCCAGGTGGCCGCGGTATTCTCAGTCACAACCATCTGACAGAACTTGTCTCCTATGAAGCTGAGGATGTACTTGGCTGTGGTTTGGTCCAGCTGGCTCTCCTCTATCACCCCAGGGACCCACAGGGCCAGCGCTTCATCATCAAACTGGTCTGGAGTGGAGAAGCCATCCATCCGGATGACACCATTTTTACTGTAGGAAAGCCTGGATGGGAGGAAACGGGTTACTAGCACACAGTTTGTCCAGTAAAGGTAACCAAAGGAGATCCTTCAGCACTGGGGACCCCTAGATATATGGATTCTCTTGGACTCATACAGCATGATGGAGAACTCTTAAAGCCTCTTTTGCTCACTGTGCACCACATAACATGTTTGCATGCTGTTTAAATTGCACTTGGACTAGGGAAGCCAAGGCAGTGCTGATAAATTAGACAAGTTAATAGTGCCACATACGTTATTAAAATTCCAGCAGACACCAAGCACAGCTAGGCTACTTTTGCTTCACAAACGTACAGTATATGAGAAAGGCAAAACACATTCTGCAGTCAGAAACGGAGATTAAAAGAAGCCGCCGGTCAATTCTGGATGTAGCTGCTTAGTTTATCTACCCACATCACCACTCTGAAGCTGCCCACTGCAGATTGATTATGACTTAAGAGTAAACAGCAGAAAAATGCTCAGTATATATTTTTTGACCAGAGATTTGGTAGGGAGGGGCGAGGCGCTGGACGCCAGCACACATATTATACAGATGAAGGAAGAGGAATGAAAGCTGCCTGGTGCTGGATCAGGGGAGACTTCAGAGGTAAAATCCAAAGTATACTGGAGCACACGGACGTGAGGCAACAAACTTTATTAAGTGACTAACGTTTCGACGCCAGGTGTGTCTTCATCGGAGCCTTTGGACTCTCTGAAGTCTCTCCTGACACATATTTAAAGCTTTCCCTTTTCATTTCAAAATATTGCAGCCATTGGAAGTAAAAAAAGAAAAAGAGAGAGTGCAAAACACAGTCCCAACAATCCTTACTCCTGCTCCACATTCAAAGGATTCAGAGAGATATATATATATATGTGTGTGTGTGTGTGTACTGGATGTGTGTGTTCAATGTGCACTCACAGTAAATGTGCATGTTTGAGAGAGAGCTACACAAACAGAGGCAGTACACACTGCACCAGCCATTCATAATCCGTGTGCTGTAGCTAGGGCAGGGTTTTTGAAGACTGACCTTCCTTCCTCTCTCAGGTCCCTGTTTAAGAGGTCCAAGGTATTTGTTTTTTGAGAGAACATGCTGTGTTTGCAGAAAACTGTAGTGAAGGTGCCTTGACAATGCATCATGGAGCGATCGTTAGTCCTTGAAGTGCAAGAACGGAGCAAAGCATCCACAGACATGTGTTTGAGGAGGAACTGGGGGCTGATTACATTTGCAATTACCTAGGGTTTCGGGACCACACAGGATCTTTAAGATTAATGTATGTAGGGTGAATGTGTAGAATTGTAAGTTTACTCAGGTCCAACAGTTAGAGTAAAGGAAACGTAAGAGAAAGGAAACAAAGTCAGGGAAAGTTTTACCGTCTGAAGTAGTAGAAGCGACAGAAGACAGGGGAATGTGCGGGTTCCTCGCCCTTCTTGCTGCGGACCACCCTGCACTCCCGACACTTCTGCAGGTTGGGTCCTATTTCTGAGCACGAGTCATCCTGCAGGAAAGACTCCCCCGTCTGCTTCAGCTTCTTCACCTTCCTCCAGTCCTTCAGGACGGAGCGGGGGATCCCATCTGAGAAGAGTTCCCATTATTAAGTCATTCACAGTACCGACCTTCCATTATGAGATTAATAAAGAGCTGCTCATAATCTTGGTGTCAAAGACGTTAAAACATCCTAACAGACAGGAAAACACATCAGAGACTTGGAAAATGAGAGGTTGTTGCCTGAAAAGCTAAATATTTGAGCTAATAGACTGATGATGTTCTATATGTTTCTCATTGTCAACAAATCTCATGTTCAGACCCAAACCAGCAGTGAGTGTGTGCACTGACAGGTCCTGAGAGCATCACCGGTCTCCTTCCTCCGTGGCGTCCAGAGACTATCCAAACCCCTCAGAGAGCCTCACGGCTGCTCCTCCATCCCCACGAACACACACACACACTGGAGTTTATCCTGACTCGGCCCCACACACACACACCGTCCTGCTGCCCCAAACCCTCGCTACAGCGCCACATGTGGATTCACCTGCTGCTTTTTAAAAACTACAGAGGCCAGCTGTTTTTAGGAAATTACTGAGCCTTTTTAATAAAAATTAAACCATTTAATTGTGAGCTGTTTCTTCGGTAGGACCCAGTGGGCTTGGGACTGAGAGCCACAGACAGGGTAGGAGGAGACTGACTAACACACTGTTGGGAGGCTTTCAATGAGATTTGTTAACAATAACAAAGGTATAGAATATTGCAAGCCTTATGCTTGAACTGCCACTAATGTGTTCAATCGTGTTGCCTGGGAACCTATTTAGAAAAGACTTACTGCTGCTGGCCAGCTTGAGTTTGGTCTTCTCTCTGGCTGATCTGAAGATGCCATTGGGCTTCAAGTCATCTTCGTCCTTTTCATTGTCTCCTTTCTTCTTGGCCATGTCATTCTGTTTCTTCTTGTAGGTCGGTTTAGGCTGACGCTTGGCTCGCCCCTCCATTTTGCTCTCACTGACGTCCGAGTCATCTCCCCCGCTCTCTGAACCCGACTCGTATTGCCGTTTGTTACCTCGCCTCGATGAAGGAGCGCCTTTTCTCTCCTCCCCTCCGCCACCCACCTTCTCCTCCGGCTGCCTCTCTCGCTCGACTTTGCTTCCACTGTCTTTGCTCATCTCCACCTCACTGGAGGTGGAGGCGCTGAGATTGACTGTACAGGGTTTGATCATTTCGGACACGGCTGTGGTGTTACTAGTGCTGGTGGTGGTGCTGGGCGGCTTCTCTGGTTTAGTACTGGTGGAGCTCGTAGCAGCTGTTGTGTTTCGGTCCTCCTCTGAGTGCCGCGTTAACCAGGCTTTCTTCAGCTTGTGGTAGTTACTGGGCTGCCCGCTGCTTGTTGAGGCGGACCCAGAAGTATGGCCGTTAGGCAGGGGACTGGACTTGCCTGGCGTTGTGCTCCCGCTTGCCGAGCTGCTGCTACTGCTGTCGACCAAGGATGATGAGGCTTGGCTGGAGGAGGGTGGAGGGGGAGAGTTGTGAATGGGAATTTTGTCAACTGAATCCACAGTTTGGGAGGGGTTTCCAGTTGTGATGGATGTGGGAGTAGTGGAGAAGCTGCTTCTGGATTGGGCTGCAGCCAAGGCAGCTTTGTGCTTCTTAAGGTGGACAAAGGAGGAGGAGTAAGGCTGACTGGAGCCAGAAATTGAGCTAGGTGTTGGGGTGAGGCTTGGACTGGGCTGGGGTGTCCCTGCTGGACTAGGGGGAGGCAGAGAGCCCCCTGGAGATGTGGTGCGTGAGCCTAACCTTTCCTGGTGCTCTCCTGGTCCTGAGTGGCTCAGCAGCCAGCCACCAATGCCAGTTTTATGGGATGAAATCTCTCCCCAAGGTGAGACTGAGAAGCCCAGCTCAGGGATGCATGTCCCACTTTTCATCTGTATGCCAAAAGCTGATGCAGCTGAAACGGCAGTCCTGCACACAGAGTTGGTGGTGCTGGCTCCCATGGTTCCCTGCAAGCCACACATGGAAGTCTTTTTATACTGGACACACACTTCGTCCAGGTTGGAGTTGGGTTGGATAACCCTGCCAGCTCCGGGTTCCCTAACACACTCCCCTAGCCTAGGACATTCCCCCTGAAGCTTAGATGGGTAGAACCTCCCCTGGGGGAGCTCCTTCTTGATCAAAGCACCAGATTTGTTAGCACCAACAGGACTGTCATACTTAATAGATGTCGATGGACGCACAATGACTGATGCCACTGCGGCTTGAGTCTTGGCCCTCGATACTCCTTTCTCTCCAGAGAATGAGCCTCCTCTGTCCTGAATCATCTCTCCACCTCTCCACACGTCTGTAGATGAAGTCATAGTCTCCCCACTGATGGCTGAGGCCACAGAGGTGATAGTGGCAGTGTTTCCATGACCTTTGACGTCCCTGAGTTCCGGCAGCAGCGTGGGGGGCTTCTGCTGCTCCGCTGATGTTTTGTTACCAGCTGCTGCTAAGCTAACTGGCTGGATGGGTGTGAGAGTTGGTGGAGACAGGCGCCCACCATAACCTGCTCTCTCCCTCTCTCGTTCTCTTTCCTTCTCCCGCTCCCTCTCTCGCTCCGCAGCCTCTTTGCGTTCCAGCGCGTGCTGTGTGGGCGGATGGAAGACCGGCGCTCGGTGAAGAGATGGCATGGCCCTAAGCTGCTGCTGCTGCTGCTGCTGCTGCTGCTGCTGCTGCTGCTGCTGCTGGTGGTGGTGGTGGTGATGATGGTGGTGGTTGGGAGCTGAGGAGAAGGCGGAGGACGCAGTGGAGGAGGAAGAAATGGCAGGGCTGCAGCGTTCTATCCTGTCTGTACCTGCGTGGTGCTGATGTTGCTTTTGGCTTAGTGTCACCTGCTGGCTGAGCTGCTCATTGATCTTTCCTGCTAAACCCTCTCCTCCCTCTGGCTGGTGCTTAATGAGGGGAGGGGGCTTGGAGAGGGAGGCTTTAGAGCTGTAGCTGCCCTGGCTTGGCACAACAGCCCCGACACTGGCCACAACCCCTGCAGGTCCGGCGGACACTTTCTCAAAGTAACAGCTGAGCTCCTTGGAGGGGTAAAGTCTTGGAGGCTCATTCACAACACTGTTGGACAGTGTGGTAAAGTAGTTGCTCTTTTCTGACTGGATAACATGGGGATGGGCGTGGCTGGCCTTGGGGCTTGGGGAGGCAAGAGATGGTATTCGGACAGGGAAGGCAGGATCTCTGCTTCTCTCTCTGTCCATCCCGGGGTCACTGGAGCGCTGGATCTTAGCGGTGAAGGGCGCAACCTCGATGCTCTCTTTCAGGATTTGCCGATTCTCCTCTTTGTATTTACTGGCTCGGTCTGCTGCCTGAACTGCATCCTGGGAGAGAAAATGCAAACACTGCTTAGAACCGGTTATCTAATTTTCAGACACACCGACCGCAGCACTCCTGCTACAGGCTGATCATTTAACACTGAACGTGAACAAGCGGTGTCCATCTCCAGTTTGAAAGTAGAGATCACGGTCACCCACGACAGGTATGACTGAAAAGGCTGATTCACATTTATTAAAAGAAAGACGTTTGAAGAGAGAACGTATGAGCCATCACACTCCACCTTACAGATAGATCAAATAAAGCCATATTAATAAAAAAGACATTATAGATAGTTCATGTAAGTGTGGATATTTTATCCACTATTTTTTTGACAAAAGATCGTGAACCCCTTTCATGCTATATTTACATTCATTCAATTGCACTGTAAATTCACTATAAGAATAATAGTAGAAGCCGAATATACTGTGTAATACTACTACTAGTAATGACAATAATGATGCTAATAATATCTAAGTGGAGGGGTTTACCGGTGTATTTGCCATGCGAGCCTTGCTGTGGGGGTCTAGGTAGAGGCGGTGTAGGTGGACATCTTTTCCTGCGGGGCTTCGACTCAGGTCTGTCTGCTCCTGTTTCAGCTGGGCCAACGTCAACGTCCTGAGTGGGTCCAAAAAGCCTTTCTTATCTCCATCCCTGCACACAGAGAAGTCAAACGTTTAACAAGTCCCTACATCTCACAGGGTTTTACCATATATTTCAACGAACCAAAATGGAAGCCAATTTAAGACATTTGTTTGTTCTAAAAAGGTAATACCATTATGGTTTGCTCATGCTTTTCTTCCCTGTCTTTCGTGTTATGCTAAAAAACATTTTACTCTACTATAGTATGAAACAAGCTGAAAATGATTTTTTCTGCATCCATTAAAATCTGATCCTGACTGTCAAACTTTAAAGAATCCCATAAATACCAGGACCACACAGAACCCTGTAGAACATCTAAAAATCAGCTCGAGGCAGTGCTTGGAGTCACCCCCGTAGTGCTGCCCAGGAAGAGGAGATGAGGGAATGGCCCTTGATATTAAAAGGCAGAGGCAGTCCTCATGACCTGTATGCCTCCCCGTGGACCTCAACAGGCCACATGGAAAGTCTCTGAACAGAGTGTGCCCTTTCCTTATCGCCCCCATAGTCGACCAACAGGCAAGCCGAGCCAGCTACAAAGGCACGCTCCACTCCTACAACAACATTTGCAAAGCGAGACGATCCTTTTTCTGCAGTATCAAACACAAATAAAAGTGATGCACGCACCCAGTACAGAGACGGACTAATCCCGCCCCGAAAACAGCTCCTGAATGTGTCACAGTTGATAAGTGCGATGAATTTGCGTCCTTTTCCAAAAAATTGTCAGACATGAAATTAGCTCAAGCCCGAGTCAACTTATCACGTACAAGCACAAGGAAACCAGTCCAGAGGTCCGAGTTCAGCCCCATCAACCGAGATACTTTATTGGAAATAGAGAAGCACATTATTTCATCTACTTGTTGTCTAAAAAGAAATGTTTATAACCTAAACCAACATACAGGTTGCTCAGATTTTAAACTGACCTTATACAGAGCAAAGTCTGGAGCTTATTTCTGGTAGAGAGTTTGCCTGATGCGCTGTCACTGTGTGTTCTTATAATTAGGAATGTCTTGAGGATGACAGACTGTGCACACCAGGGAGCAAAATGGACCTCAGCGTTGATGGCAAACATTTTCGTACTAATGTTATAGGGATTTATAAGCAAACAGCTAAAATGCCATTTTACAGTTCGGGGGAGAATATCTCGAGGGGGGAGACATCAGTATTGTCCAGACATCTCCACAAGCTGTTCAGAAGTAGCTTGCGCGCTGCTTCAGCGTAAAAGTCAGTGTCATCAAAATCCACGGCAGTTCCACCACCGCAGGGTCTGCGGGGGTCATGGTTCATAAAGCCACCACAAGGAGTCCTAACCACAGCTGCATGAGTTCAAACAAGCTTTACATGGTTAAACATAACTATTTATCACACTCTTAGTTTAGGAAGTCACTCGGCCAGTTTCAAAGAATTTTTTTTTAATCTAATATCAAAGGCTTTTAGAGTCCTTGAATTTCTGTATTTTGTGCAAGAATAGAAATGGAAGTTCTTTTGATATTTTGAGAACGCAGTCTGTCGTCACGGCAACAGGATTATTGAGAAGTGCTCACACACTCCAGCCCCTCTCTGTCTGTAACTGTAGTATGTGAGCCTCTGTAAAGCCTGTAGTTCTAATGAGGATTCTCAGTGTCGTAGCAGTAATTATCCTTGGTCCGTGTCTTTTTATTGATTCTCTTGGTAAGTGATTCGTGCACCCCCCCCCCCGTCTCTCTTCACTGGGACTATAAAATAAAGTAGAAATGCTGAAAAAAAAAAGGAACCAAAATGTTCAACAGAAGCAGTTTTTCATAACTTTTAGCAAATGCTACAAACTTGTTCAGCATCCCCATCTGTACAAATTTGGTTACCATGGAAAATGTCATTAAACAGATATGGCAGTTAATGTGGTATGGTGGCGCTTTACTAATGGTCACAAGGTGGGGCTATTGGCACCATGCTTAAATAGGTCATGCACATGCTTTACAAAGTTTAATTTTACTAAAGTCAAGAAAATTGTAGAAATAGCATGTTTTAACGGTACTGTAGCGCCCCCTGTGGGTAGAATCGTATGAAATGTTACACACGTGTGCAGTGTGGCTGTGTATACAACATTCCCAAAGTTGGTTGCAATCCAGTTTAGGATGGAAGAGTTACGGCGTGTGAAGCCACGTCGAGGGCAGTTGGGAGGGAAATGTCCTAATCCAGTATATTCTAAACATCCCAACATGCAACTCAAAATCTAAAGCTTTTAAACCACCTTTTCATAACTAGCTGGGATTTAAAATATAGTTGGTTTTATTTCTCCACATAAAATTTAAATCTATAGAATTAGCACAGTCTACTGTCTCTGGGGCAATATTAATAAATATGTTAGCATAATGTGTTTCAACATGCCCCCCCCCCATGTTCTTACAGTATTCATGGAGTCAGTAGTGGCGTAATATGAAAGGATTCTGTAGTGGGAGCATTATTTGACATTGGTCTATCGAAATACACTACCCCTCAAATCCTAAATAAAATGTAGTATTTCAACATGCTCCCCATATTCTTACAGTGCACTTACCCCTGTTTGTAATCTAAAACATGAATAAAGATGTGGTAATACTGTGGGGAATTATACCTGGATGGGATATACACAAGTGGAAATGGAAACCCATCAGGTGGCATAAATCAGGAGAACATTCCGATGCAAGCCTACACTTAGGTAACAGAGAGGTTTAGGCCATCTGCAGGGCATCAGGGTGTTAATGCCTGTTCAGCAGATCTGAATGAACATGACATAACTAGGCTAATGAGGGAAACGAGCGATGTGTGAGGTTTCCTCTGTGATGCAGCAGGTTTGTGTGTATGGGTATTCAGTGGTGTCTAAAGAGTGGCCGGTGGTTACATAAGGAGAGCGCAGGCTGCTGTCTGAACTGCTTTAATACTGTATTAGTGCCGCTTCACTTCTTCGGACCGACCTGGCATTGCCGGTCTGCGTCTCAGGGCTAACTCTGCTCTCTTGCAGCTCTGTGTGCGCTCTCTCAACACGTCTAGCCAATCCAGCATCTTGGAGAAGTTGACATGTTGCTACTCACTCCTTATGAACGTCCACATTGGCCTTTGAAAGCGGAGGGCTTGTGTGTGTGTTGATCTTCACAGGGGCACGGTGGGCGTCGGCACTGGCTGGCCGGACGGGAACGTGGCTCAGCAAACCCAGACCGTCACCAGCACTCCCAGCAGCCGGGTGCAGCCATGGACTGGCTGTGTTCTGCACACACACACACACACACACACACACACACACACACAGTACAACGTCAGTCAACTAATACACCAAAATGTCAAATCCACACACAGAAAATGTGGTCAAACACGTCATGGTACAAAAACATGCAAATGCAACAAAGTCCAAACAAACATGGTCAAGCTAAAGTATGTCACCATAAGTTACACCTCCGTGCTCATTGAACAACTTTGTCTTACACCGTGGACACATGGAGGGGGAGGATTATTTTCAGACAAAGAATGGCTGACTTTCACACTGCTGGTTTCCCACAAGGCCCCCTTCCTTAAAGGGGAAGCCTCGCCCGGTAACGCAGGTGCAGTTAGCCTGTGGTGTGCTAACCAGAGGGCTTACTATTCAGGAAGTATTCGGGTCCATTACTGAAGCACCAGCACTAACACCGACCCCACCGTGAAAACACTCCACTGCAAGTAACGTTACTCAGTGAGCTGTTCCTGTTCTATCTGAAGTCTTGGGATTAACAGCACTGCTGCATCAATGTCGCATTTTACTGCTGAAGAGGTTTCAGGCTGAGCTCATTTAGCTACTTTAGATGCTGTTGGGTAGGAGCGTTTATTGCTGCCGATAAGTGACCAGACTCATCGTAGAGAATACAGAATTTTAGCAAATGGACAAAGTTCTTGACCCCCACTACAATGTGCCTTCACGTGACTCAGCTTTAGTTTGTGCTGGAAAATGCTGACTAAGCACATAGAAGCTCTGTGTGATAGCTGCTCCCTGCCCAGGAGGTCCGAGGTTGGACTGGAGTCTGTTGCACTTTTGATGATGGTAAACCATCCAGCCTGGGGTCTCAGTTTACCACCAGCACACTGTACTTAGAGCAGGGTGCTTTAAGTTAAGCCGAATGCTTTGTTACATCCTGTAGGAGTCAACTACCGCGCTGATAAGAATTAAAAGGAAATACTTTCAAATGAAAAGTCATCACATCGAGCTTTTATGTCACAAATCCTTGAACAAGCATTACATGAATTTCTTTTAAAGATGGACCGTTCCATTCTAAGCCCAGCTACTGCTGATCTGGTCTCATTCCCCCTCGACTTCTTCTCCCTGCCTGCCAAAATCTCCTTTCCCCGTCCATCATTCCCTGTTCTCCTTTTCCCAAGAACGTCAGCTAACTATCAAACAAAGAGACACAATCACATGTGCATGCAAAATTCCTCCAAAACACACACACATATAGAGGGCAATATGTATACACCTACCCTCCTGAGAGAGGCGTCGGAATTCACCGTGACAGGATTTTCCGGGTGGACCCACTTAGCTGTGGGGGGCAGGTTGAGCCCTGGGTTGTAGGAGGTTGGGGTTCCGTTGGGGTACTGCCAGATGATGGGGTATAGGCCCAGACCCGCTGCCCCACTGTGAGCCTGGGCTAGTAGAGAGGGCGGAGGGGGGCCCTGACCCTGAAAACAGGACACATGTATATATATTTTCTTTTTGAGTAGATAATGTTCAGCTTCAAACTGTCATGTTGTCATGGGATAAATAAGGAGACGAGGCAACATCACTCTCCTCCCCCACCCCACCCCCCCAGAGCTGGATTCTGCAGTATATGCTAGTGCGGCTTTAAATGGTGTGTATGAATCTGACCTGTAGGTACTGCTGCTGCTGGTGTGCGGCTGCCGGGTGAGGCAGGGCGAGGTGGCCCAACCCGCCGGGGGAGTCGAGCTGAGGGTGGCCCCCGAGGAGAGATGCTGCTGGAGGAGGCATGGCAGAGAGCACCCCGGGGGGTAAGAGGTGCGGGTGGGGTAGGGCAGAGGTGTGAGGAGGGGCGAGGAGGTGTGAGGCGGGGGTGAGGCAGGGGGAGTGGGGGGAGGGAGAGTGGAGGGTGTGCAGGTGGGGATGGAGATAAGCTGCCACGTGGTTGGAGGAGACGGTGGCAGAGGCAGAGCTGTCGGCGTCCGAGCGGACCAGTGCCGGGTCCCTGTAAACAGTGAAGGTCTCATTCTTGTCGATGATCAGAGGGCTCTTGGTGCTGCTGCTCGTACTGACTCCACCCGACTCCGACCGGGCCGGCACCGGCTTGAAACCAGACCGTGGAGGTTCCGCTAGGTCTACTTTAGCGGACAAACGGCCTGTCGGAGGTGGGGAGGCATCAGAGTACCTCGATATTTTATGTTTAGAGACTTCTGGGGAGGTGTTGGGTTTCGGTTTGGAGATGTCCAGCAGGCCTGGGTGGGGCTTAGCCTTTAGAAAATCCGCTGGGGTTTTGTTGGGGTAGGGCTGACACTGGGAGTTTTCAGGGTGCTGGAGTTTCTGTTTCATGGAGTCGAGCTGAGCTCGGATGGGGTTCATTTTGGATTTTGCCAAGTCAGGGGGGAGGACTGGGTTCATCTTGTGCGGGGGCGGCTGTTGCTGTGACTGTTTTCTCGTCTCCTCGGACTGAGACGGACTCTTAATGCCGGCGTGGATAGATGTGTAGTGTTGCTGTTGTGTGTGCTGCTGCTGCTGTTGATGATGATGAGGATGATGATGATGATGATGATGATGAAGAAGATGATGATGATGATGATGATGAGGAAGGACAGTTTTCTCCTTCTCCACTAGCACCGCATTTTCAGCCATAGATGTGACAGGCCTGAAGAGAGCATATAAAAAAAATTATTTTACACATGTACATACAAAATGATCTATATTTTCTATTTTAAATGAGGAAAGATGATCTCATTTAACCATCATGGCCTCGTTTGATGACCGAAAACCACAATCACTTCTCACAAAGTGCTCACTTATTAGCCGTGACCACATACTGCTTGTTATTTCCATTCTTCTGGTGCATAGTTACAAGCATGCTACATGCAGAAGCAACCAACACCGAGTGTAGAAGGGGAAGTTTTGTGTAAAATTAGGGTTGGTTAGTTAAAGTTAGGGTTTCTACATTAGCCACTTTCCAAGAAGTGTTTGAACAAAAAGAAAAGTGGGAAACACTCATTATTTCTGTTTGAAGGCCAACATTTGTTTCACTGCTTGCTGACTTTGTAGCCTCCGTACAGCCAAAGCAACATTGTATTTCTGGTACATTGTCATTTTTTCCCACGCTCAAAAGGACCAGGCTTTTTCGATCAAGGTTTCTAGTAAGGCCAGAAGTCCAGATCTCTTTAAGGAGTTTTACGCCTTTTTTCAAAATTTGACTTGAATTCCTCAACTTTCAGCATTTCTTTACTCCTCTCTACAAGTTAGCCTTTCGTTTTCATATTTCACTAATTCTACTCCGATGTTCGGCCATTGCTGCTGTAATACTGATTTTAGTCAGCTGGCCTTTTGACACCTTTTGGTGCTATAGAAATGAAATTCAGCTTATTTTCTAAAAAGGATGCAGTGTGTTTACATGCACTTAAATTACACACATCAAATGTATCCTTGCATTTAAAATAACTCAATCCAAACTCAGACCAAAACTAACACAAACGTCTGGATTAGTCCGTTTCCACCACGGAACATTTGACTATCTGTCAAATTCTGTCCCAATCACACAAAGAAAAGGAACCTACAGAGTGTCCTCTCACTGCCCTGTCAGCGCTCACACACACACACACACAAATCAGGAAGTGGTGTACTGCATCCCTACAACAATCAAAATAAGCAATGGTTCCAAAATGAGGTCAGGGCAAGCGGTGGAATCTGATCACTGACCTGCTGCGTGTCTACACACATCTGCAGCGAACAGGTTATTGTAGTGCCTGTAAACTCGTTGTCTCGGAGGAACATACTGCGTCTTATTAAAGGACAACTGGATGGGACTGTTGCAGAGATCACATGGGGACCAGATGGTCCATCTAGTATCAGAACCTGACTTTAACAAACACACTTGAAGCCCTCTGTTCTCACCTGATGACCTCGGAGGGAGCAAACTCCATCTTGTTGCCTAGGCTCCTGGCTGCGGTCATGCCACCTCCCATAGTGCCCTGCTGCTGCATGGGAGGCTCAATATCTGTCCTGCGGCCTCCTTCTGACGGAGAGGGAGATGGAGGGACGGGAGGCGAGGACACGGGAGACGGGTTGAGGGGGAGATAGGGTGAGAGGGACGTGGACTCGGCCTTCTGGGAGGCGAGCAGCGCCGACACTGCCTCTGAACTCTCCTGGTGCACCGTCGCCTGGGCCTCATCTGTGATGTCGATCACACTGCCACCGTGGAGGTGGGACAATGATGGCGTCTGGGACCGAGAGGACGCTAAAAAAACAGACAACTTCATGCCGTAAGAACACTAAACGTCCTGATAGTTATCACACATACGAGGGATGCCGGGCATCAGCCGACCGTACCTTTCACCGTGTTCTTGCCGCTCTCCATCACGCCGTCCTGGGTGGTGTCCGACATCACGGGCGGCTGTTGCAGCGGGGACCGGGTGATCTGCGTCACAGCGACCAATTCCTCCTCCTCCTTCGTTATCATTTTGCTTGGTTCCTTAACCGGACCCTTCTCGCTGTCCTCTGCTACCTGAAGCTGCGCCCACGGGGACAGGCAACCAATGAGAGAAGAGGAATCGTTCACTTTGGTGCCCTGCATCAGCGGCTTCTCGTCTTCCTCCTTTTTGGAAACGCCACTTGGTTTCACGTCGCTGCTGCGAGTCTTTAGCTCGTTCTCAGAGTTGGGCTCTGAGGAGGAGGAGGAGGAGGAGGAGGAGGAGGAGGACGAAGACGAGGAGGAGGACGAGGAGCACGAGGAGTGGGTGGTCCTCTTGTTGTGGGGGTTTTCTGAGTCGCTGCTCTCCGACAGATCGGACGTCATGTCAGTCTTCAGTCTCTTTAGACCTGCCTTCTTCTCATCTTCCTCGCCTTTCCGGCGCTTGGTCACCGCCTGCTTTGCCTTAGACTTGGACTCTGGACAAATGAAAAGAAGACACAGAAGTCAGGTTTGATTGCGGTCGCTGCCGGCCATCTTCGCCACCTCACTCCTGTTGTGGTGTTCATTACGGACTAGGAGTGGTAAACATTCCCTCCAGAGAATCATTTTGGCCCAACAGTCATGTTACATTTGTGTTTGAAAGAGTGAATCAGAAAACCTAAAGCACTACAAGGTCTCATATGCCTTCACAGGGCCAAACGGATACAAATTCAAACCCAAACTTTCAATTTACGTTTCTGCATCTCCATTCGATCGCTGCTGTGAGATGGGCCGGACATGACTCGAGCGGCTTCCCGCATGCACCCGCCTTCTCTTGGATATTACCTCGTGCCTTGCGGGGACTCCCATTCCTCCGGTGGTAACTGACAGCTGATTAGCAAAGTGCAATGTAATGCAGCACTGATATGAAAACACTCAACTCTACACAATAAAATGAGGACAAAAAAAGAAAGAGACAAAACCAAAAGACTGTGCTCTGCGCTCCTTTTTTGAATGACCAAAAACAGGAGCTCTTTTTTGATCAGTTAAGAGCAAAACATTCAGGTAGCAGATTCGATGTTTGGTGCTTTACGTTCGCTGGTCAAAATGACAAATGTGGATGGCAGCAGATTATTTCATCTGGAACTTCTTAACGTTAATGGGATAAATTACTGCCCACAAGGCCAAACTTTCTGTTTATGGTTGTAAGTTGGTGTCTGTACTTGGCCAAAGACTCTGTAACACCACAACTGTCTGTGTGTTTTTGTAGTTCAGCGAGGCCAAGCAAGATCTTCTGCAGTGAAATGATCCAGCTGATCAGCACACATCAGGATGTCCTCCATACGAAGGCGGGAGGTTGGAATGAAAACGGTTTTGTCTCTTTTGTTACTGACTAGCAGTCTGAACAGGCCAGTGTATGAGCCACTGTTTGCTACTACTGTCCGTTTTACAACAGGTTTGTCTCACCTCCAGGGACCAGGGGCGCTGGTCATTTGTAATGCTTGGAATAGGGCCCAATGTGCCACTGCAGACGAAAAAGCCTGCACTCCAATCACTCGGTCATGGGAACAGAAGAGTCGCAGCATATCACTAAAATGGCAGTGCTGCCTTAAAAGTGTGGATGTAGAGTGTTTGGACCTCAGCTCCACAGCAGTGTTTGATGGGGACTGTCCTCACCTCTCCCTGTGGTCTCTTCTCCCCTGTCCTTGTCCTCCTCTGGGACACTGCTATCGGACCCTTTCCTCCTGGACGAGCGAGAGTTGCGCTGCTCTCTCTGCTCCCGCCCACTGCTGCCGGGCGAGTTGTGTGATTGGCTCTGCTGCTGAGAGGCCAGCATCCCCTGGGAGCCTTTTGGGTTGGGGCCTGCTGAGGTCACGACGGGGCGGGGGCTGTTGGCTTGGGCTCGTGTGTAATGACTCTGTAAGAGTGAATAGTTCTGCGTTAGTTCATGCAGAGAAACATACAGACCGGTGGATTACAGGTCTGTCACTCAGTTTTCAGCGAGACGGTTTTAGAGAGGCGCCGATTCAACTGTATGGTCATTTTGGAGGATGAAGTTTGTGCTGCTGCTGACTTGGATCCTGCACTGATGTCACCATCTAGCACCAAGCGCCTATCGAAGGGCGGAAGCAATGCACAAGAAACATAAACAACAATGGGTAGTTGACCATGTTGTCAACAATCAGTTAGTAAATAGTTTCAGTTTCCACGTACCCACCACCTGCCTCATCTTGGCTCTACAGGGCCAGGTACTGTAGAATAACCGAGTTGAACGTACAGGACATGATGCCTACGCTGAAGCTCGTCAGTTGTTTATACGCCTACAAAGAGCAGCATATCCTCACACGACCTCAGCCAACTCCACTGGCAACCGCTGCATCTACCTACATGCTACAAAATCCCCCCACGTGTCCACCTGGTCGTCCATATACAAGAGGAGTTCGGGTTCGTTCCACACAGAACAGCCCCATCTGTTTCTTAATCAGTTAATGAGACTAACATCACTACATACGCCGCATTCTGCTGCATGCTGCGTGTGAACAGAACTCCAGCCAAACTCTAATCCAAATGCTGGTTTTGAAATGTGTCTACAGTTTACTTCTAAAATATCAAAGTCATCCTTAATGACATGATCACTGCCAAGCATTGTGAACCCTTATATGTGCCGCCAGCCCATATGAAGGGCAGGTGACGTCGCTTGGAACAGGGACATTTTAAAAAGGGCATTCTGAGGAAGCCGGAGGGAAAAATATGAATGTAAGATTTCTCAGGCAACTTCTGGGCACACATACATTTGATGAGTGCATCAAATTGAATAGTTTACTGCAGAACTATTTTTCCCATCCTCCTTTCACTTTTACCATCCATGATGGAGCGGCTGATCTACCCCAACATCCCAGGCAGAACAACAGCAAACATCTCTCACACACACACACACACACACAATAGGGTGGACCCCTTTCAACAGACCATAATCCTATCAAACAACAAACCCATTCAAAAAGCTTGTGTTATTGATAGAACCTCACTGAGCATTCAATTCGGTTTTATTTATAAGTTATCTCATTGCACTCTTCCTCTGGAGCAGGTCTACACCGCACTCTATACTATATTAATATTATTTACAGAGACCCAACAGTTCCCACCATGAGCAAGCACTTGGCCACAGCGGCGAGGAAACACTTCCTTTAAGAGGCAGAGACCTGGAGCAGAACCAGACTCCGGGTGGGCGGCCATCAGAGAGAGAGAGAGAGAGAGAGAGAGAGAGAGAGAGAGAGGGAGAGCGAGCAGGAGGTGGCACAAGGCACATTCCACAGGGCATTTTAAAATAATAATAATGTAGTGGGAATAGTAATAAAATAATGATAACAGTAAGACTAATAATAGTAACTTTAGTAGCGGTTGTTTAGTGGCTAAACTGAACCATTGGACTGAATGAACAATTAACAGGCATGCTGTTAACGTTGGGGAACAGGGCGTAGTGAAAGGAAACCTGTTCACACATTAGGGCTCAAAGTTTGAGCAAATCAGCAGCACCTTCTTCAACATTACTCTATCTCCACCCCTATGGCCTTTCAATTGGCGATGTCCGTATATTTCTGTGACATTTATTGACAGAAAGAGACTTAACATTGGATTTAGTAGTGATTTGTCTGTCACAGAAGGAATTTCATTCTTTGATAACAGCTCACATGAAGCCAGCTACTTCAGTCAGTAATTCTTAGCAGGAACATAAATAGCCCATTTTCTGCTTGACCTCAATACTGACGTGTTGCCAATATATTCAGTTTTAGTAGACTAAATATGACAAACACTTCTCGGTGTAACTCAATACACTTCTATATCAGTACAAACGACGGCCTCCAACGTCACCGTGAAGTTGAATCAACACCTCTGGAAAACCTTTGAACAAAAAAAAAAAAAAAGAACTTTAGAACCTTAATAAGAGGTAGGATTTAATGCAGGGCTGTTGCACTAGATGGCATTAGATGAAGCTAGGTGTTCCTAATAAACTGGAGTGTATACTGGGATGTGTTTCGAGTATTTGACGTTTTGTATGGAAATGGAAATGGACAAAACATTAGACATAATGTAATTCAGTCCCATACAACACAATGACTTGAATGGCAAATGGTCTGTACTTCAATCTGTTCAATCCCAAAGCAGGCTAGGAGACGGCATCAAGACACTGGGTCAGATAACTTAATAAGGGTAAATGGGGACCAGTTTGTCTACGACAGGGGCTAGAACTCAAAACCACAAAGTGACTCACAGAAACAGGGAAAAACACAACGGTGAACTGGACACCTACAGCGCAGTCAGAAGGTTTTTGACTCTTCTCTTGCACGTTGGATTTGGGGAATGGAAACATGACTGAGGTCAAAGTGCTGACTTTCAGCTTTAAGGTTGTTTGAAGGTGAGCCAATTTTATACATAATTCTCAACTTTAGGCTTCTTTTAAAGGCCAAACAGTGACGCGCTATTGACAGTCCAAGGCAGTCGGTTAACCTCAAGTTAAGTGTTCAAGCAAAAGAGTACCTTCAGAGGAAGACTCCTATTTTTTTTTTTTTAAGAATTTCCCCTCGGGGATTAATCAAGTGTTTCTGATTCGGTTTCACTAGACTGAAGGCAAACAAGTCAGAAGTACAGCAGTTCAGGCATGACACAGCGTCAACGGGGAACATGGGTCCGCTGCCGGCCGGAAGTTCAGACAAACTGTTTTACACCAAATATTAAATATGATGACTTCAAGCTTTTGATAAAGTGTCCAATTACATTCTGGCCCCTACAGGTAGAGGACAGTAAGTGATCCTTCAGTCACTGCTTTATTACTGTGTCGAAATAGTTCCTATGGCATGTTCTACTGTATGTGAACATAGTCCTAGAGACCGTTGCTTTTCATCTGTGCCGCTGTAGGTGCAATGCACTTATTTAGAGCATTAAGTAGACCTTTTCAAAGAAATCTGTACGTCTAGTGGACGCTTTTGTCTTTATTTTAACTAAATGTCTCAGGGTAACATTATTAGTTCGGGTGACATAACTGGGATCCGACCCTTAACCACAGAGCTATGCTGTATCCATGGAGCTGGGCAGGACTAGACGTTTTACAACCCAGGATCTACGTAACCGTAGTATCCCGTTTGTCTAAGTTTGTGGTTTTCCACTGATATTTTCCAATGGCTGTGAGGTTTTTGCTTTCTAAGCCCATATAGTTAAGTAAGTGGGACCAAGCAAAATCAGTGAAGTCTTTAGATCAGTGAGATGATTTGGAGGGAGCTAACTTTGCTTCACGTCCAATCTGTATTTTCAGGAAACAGCAACTTCCACGCAAATATGTTCTACTGCCTGATGTGTGGGTTGGAGCTATGAGAGTAGCTGTGGAAGCAAAACAAGCCAGGATGAAATAAACATGGGCTCTGCTTGGTACAGGTAGATCTTTTATAAAGAGAAGGGACTGACTGCACACAAATGGGACCGTTTGTAATATGTAAATCTAAAGTCAGAAACACCTGCCTGAGTCACTTTTACAAATCAGCTTGGGATTTATAGAATGACTTCCGTTATGAACACATCGCATCCCTTGTAACCCAGATAGGTGAAGTCTAAATCTTGACCAAGTCACTCACAATGGTACGTGTTAGGTGCTAGGTTGTTGCTATGTTGCTGCTAACCTAGAATAGTTAAAGTAGAATAATGTGTCAGTAACGCAGGGCTGGACGTTCTGACTAGACGTCGAGGACAACCTCTGCAGAGTTATTATGGAACCATCATTTGTAAAGCACTTTTCAGTACAGGTAACAAAGTGCTTTTACAACAGTCCATGTAAAAAGCCAACCTTGTCAGCTGATCGGCCCCTGCTGACAGAAGGTCGATGTGCCACTCCGTTTAATTGCTGTCCTATGTTCCTGACCATGTCTTGCAGAAAAGTTTAGTAAGCCACCTTGTAGGGTGAACTCTTAAATGAGACAAACTGTGACTTTGGCTAATGTCCACATGGAAATTATCACGGGCACTTCCAAAAAGCCAGGACAGTCTGGTGCTGTGAGACTGGTCCAAGCCTAGTCATCTGTGAAAGGCAGAGCAGCACTCTCTCTCTCTCTCTCTCTTTGTAGCCCTTTCACACGGAGTCTGATGCTGCACTGGGCTATTGAAGCAGATGCATACGGCTATGGGGTGTTAGATCCAACCCCCACTAATAAACTGCAACTTCAACATACAGCAACAGTCAAAGAGCAGAGAGGTCACTGTTTCTCAGACTTACAAACTGGACTGCATTTCAGCGCTTGGAGGTAACACGGACCTCTTATGGGCTGAGTCACATCGGTCACCAGCCCTCACCACGGCTGGGAGCGGTCTGGCGTGGTCACACCAAACTGATGTAGCGTTTTGTACGTTGTGAAATGCTGTAGCGCAGTGTGGCAGAGGCAGGAACCACTAGATGGCAGTGCAGGCGGAATTTACTGTCCACCTGCGGTTCTGTTGTTTAGTGCCTGATTTTTATTTGGAGAGTGTCAAAATCTTTCTTTAAACTGGGCCAAAAGAGTGTCCAACTGAGACAATGCAAATGTGCTCCCTGTTTTATGTTGACTAGCCTAGAACAGTTCTCTTGATTCTCTCTCCACTAATTGGCCCATACATTTGTTGAGAGAAACAGCTCAAGTCAAAGTGAAAAGAGAGGCGATATACAGGTCAGAGAAAAACGGAGTGGCTTTAAATGTACTGAAGACATGAAGAGTGCGATGAGAATCTTGCACTGCTTTACAATCAGCCTTTAATAGGTAATGGAAGGTCACACTTTAAAGACCACGACATAGTCAATTTAAGTCTTTATGTATGTCATTCATGCCTTCAATTACTGTACCAGCAACAAGATTCTGCAGTTGTCATCAGATGACAGGTAGGAAAATACTGATGGCAGATTCCAGGGGCCCCTGCTCGGAGACCGTTAACTCTGGATTCATCGCCCCCCGTGTGGAGATCACCAGTCACAAGACGGGGACGACAGGACCAATCTGCACCTCCGTAATGGAGCATGTGACACCTAACTTCCTCCAAAGCTGGTACACACTTCATAGAAGCTCCAATACAGACTGAGTTTAAAAATAGCCTTTCCAGTGTTCTTACAGTGCATAACACTGCCCCCAAATCTCCGTGCAGCTGAAGTTTGAACCAACACACTTCACAGCTACATTTCAGAACCACTGATGATCTAGAAGCACAGATCCTGTCTGCCAGCTGTGACTCTACACTTACATACACTGTGTTTTCTACTATGTAGTGTACTGTGGAAAGTGTGGGTCTGGAGGGTTTGGGGGTTGCGTGTACCTGAATGTTGCCAGTGGTCCCGCCGGGTCTCCCTCCCGCCATCTTTAATGTGTCAAAAAAGACAAAAAATCAAGAGAAAAATAACAAAATGAAATGAATATAAACAAAACGTGGGACAAGGAGAGATTGTGTTAATGACTGTGGGAATGTTCAACGGACTGGTTCACCAAAGAGCTCCTTCCCCATGTGACCACACAACACCAAACTGCTGCCATCACGTCACATGGAAGGAGCCGCGGCGACACTGCGCTGTGTGGCTGAGAGCCGAGTTTGAATGTAAAGCTATAAAGCTATCTCCATTCAGAAACTGAGAGTGCAGAAAAATACAACAGGCATAAGGCAGACAGTTAAGACAAAGATTTAAGAAATAAGCACGGTTATTGCGCAATTTAGGAAACAGACCAGATCTGCACTACGCTGGGATTTTCCTGGTTTGGAACTTTGCATGATAAAAGATTTGGGGAGGGTTTGACCAACGTCTCCGAAACAAACAGCTAAACAGATGCAAATGATTGGTTGGCAAATCAAGGCGAGGAGTCGCGTTCGCACGACAGAAACAACAGAGGCCGCATTCAGGTAGAGCATCCATACAGCGGCTCGACACGTGCGGACATATTCTAGACCACTCGATGCATCGAGAAAATCACCTGCAGATGAATCAATTGTGAAAATAATCTTGACTGCACAAGGTGAAAAACGTGACACACGGCGTGTTGGTCTTCTCAAAAGAAGTTCCGCTTTGCACCAAACTCTTAATGTGTTCATGTTGCCGTTGTCTTCTTGTTCTTCGGTCATGGAAAGGGCCCGTTGCAACAACGTAAAGCACTCTGCTGGAGAAAGGTGGCGGCTACCTGAGTCATCATATTCCTTCATTCACCTGCAACTGACCCATTCAGCTCATGTGGCCAAATGACACTTTTCCTATTTTGGTTCACATTTCTCCTGATACAGAGCGCGGTGTAAACCTGCTCTGTAGGTGCAATGAGAGAACTTCTGTTATGGCCTGCTGCTGTAGAAATGATATTGAGCTGAACTGAATCCTGGTGTGCATGTAGGCTGGTTACTGTGTTTTTGTGACAGGAGGTCTGATGGGGCTTTGATGAAAGAATGACGTCACCTGCATAAACTGCTGATGGAACTCTGATCTGAGGCTTGATTTGTACTTAAGGCCAGTATTTTCTTTCTTAAACTTACTTCTACCCAGAAACATATTGTAACATTCTTATTGTAACTGTCTGCAACTTGAACATATATATATATATATATATATATATATATAACACAGCGTACACACAGGAAAATCTGTCAGTATGGTTTGACTTGTGTTCACCCTCTTCAGCAGCTCTGTCAGCTGTTAGAAAGCTCCTAACAGCTGTGCACATGTGTTGTTGTGTGAGTGTCCTCACGTGGGCATTGTTGTTGTTCTGGCTGGAGCGGGACCTTCGTCTGGAAGTGATGCCAATGTTTTCTCCTTTCAGCAGGGAGTGGACCACGTCATCCAGAAAGGTCATCTGGACCATAGATGGATCCACGTTCTGAGGCTCTAGCACCTGCACACACACCGCATTCCCTTTACACTGTCCACAGATAGACCTACTGACCTCCTGCTTTTAAAGCTCAGTTAGTCAGCAAAAACATTGTTGACAGAAAGGAGACTAAAACTCAATCAAAAGCAACCAGTGAAAACTAAAGCTATGAAGAAACTGAACTCTTCCCCCAAATGTTTGCCAAAGGAACTTTCTGTTTTAGTCTTTTAATGAACAGTGGGTGAGTCCCGCTGCAGTGAAGAGCACAGGTTGCTAATAAAGCAGCTCCGTTCAGACAGCCTGAGGTCATGGCTGACATCTTGATTTACTGAAGAGAGCCAGCCTACAGTCTGGGAGAAATAGGTAAATAGTGCCCTTTCTGCTGACCGTGGAACAGCCAAGAACCACGCCTGTAACCGTGCTAGCTGTACACAACAGAGAATGGCTAGAAGGCATAAAAAATTAAAAATACATGACAAAAACTGCACTAAAACGTTTTCAGGGTTTGCTGACAAGATAATAAGTATCAAAAGACTACACTGTGAGTAAAACTAACACGACGTCAGTGTCAAAATGAACACTGGTGTTCTTTTCACTTCGACTATAAAACCACATCAGCCAAATTCATTTCTCTCTTTCTATCCATCCGGTCATTCCCCTTCATGCATTACGCTACTCTCTGTTACCCACACATATACACTAACTGTACACTTTTTAAAGAGCATTGCGTGTGTGTGTGTGTGTGTACCTGGTCATTCATAACGACCATGTTTCGGCTGAAGAGGTCGTGGTGTGTAATGATGCCAGTGAACCACTGGGTGGCCGAGTCTTGTCTGTACACACGCACACGGTAGCCGTTCAGTGAATAGGGACCTGGAAGCAACAGGAAACAGATCCGTCGCGGCGTTATTGTTCCACTGCTGGGGAAGCTTAACTGCAGGCTCGTCGTGAAGAAAGATGCGCTGGTTACACTGATGAGATGACTGAGCAGACCGAGCGCACAGTCACCAGAACATGATGGCCAAAACTGATCACGTGTTACCCTGTATACATTGTAAAGTAACGTAACGATGCGATCTACAGAATGGAACCTCTGACGCCATAACGAGCGTAACTTACCTTGCATAAAGATTTCCTGCACCTTCTGGTCTTTGAGCCAGCCCGTCACTTCTTCATGGAGCCGATGGTTGTCTCGCAACACTGGGTTATGACTGTCCGCCTCATCCTGAAAGACACACAGGATACGAAAGGGTCACACCACTCTCGTCTTTCAAGTGGCAAACACCAGTCATTGTAGACGTAGTGGCCGGGACACAGTGAGAGTCCCCCCTCCGGCTCGCTGTCAACACACAACGTGGATCTTATTGACAGTCTGTGAACATGCATGTGCTGTCTGTGCATCTTATTTCATTTGAACATGTACTTAGGGCATTTCCATGCGGAGCAACGCTCTGTTTTACGGGCCTGAGCTGTTCACACCCAGCTGCACAGACCTACGCCCCCCCAGTGCCACCACAGTCCCACCTGCTGGTCTCCGAGCGGTTGGGGGGTTCAGGGCCCTGCTCAAGAGTACCTCAGTGGTGCTAATGAGCGAGGGGCAAACGTTGCGCTTTTAATTTCCCCTCCTAAATGTATCTTTTAAGTACAGGGTTCAAACAGTGACCTTCCGGTCACGAGACTTCAGGCCACCACCGCCCCAAGGCTAACTGTAACTCCTGACGTACTGCTAGGGTTTGGTTAAACTCCAAACCTTCTGGGATTAAAAAGAATAACAACACTCCCGATAACAACAGTGATACACATCAGCTATCAAACACAAACCTTGCCGCCTGCCATACCGAGCAGCAGCAGCAGCAGCAGGGTTCCTGTTGTGCAACTGGACGCAAATAAACAGGGAAATGCACACATATTAACACAAATCTTGGTGATACGGATCCCTAAAATCAGCTTGTGATCACTGCTGTGACCTTAAACTGTATGAATGTCCCATCACCAGCCAACTGGACAGAACACAGCTGCATTCTCCTGTAAATACATAACAGACCTGCGGCGCTGGAAAACGATCCCAAAACACAGAAGAACGACAACAAAATCATCCTCAGCACTGAAACAAGGTACACGACGCTGGCAGGAGCCAGCCACCACACTGGCAGCACGCTGTCTGAACTCGTGTGTGTGTACAGTTCAATTCAGGTCATTTGAGGGTGTTCAAGGTAATGCAGCACATGGGAATGAACAGGAAGTCAGTTTTTCATCCTACCACAATGAAATACAGAGTCCAACACCACCAGGGCTTGTAGTGATGTCTGCTCATTTTGAAGTGTCACATTCATAGAAGAATTCTGGGATATATTGTTAGTAGTAGGGTTGGTATTTCTAAAATAATGCGTACATTTGCATAGCAGGACATTTTGAGGTCTGTCTGCATTCTATTGATGGGCTGTTACACAGCAGTGGCTGTGCTGCTGAAAAACAAGGCCCCCCCTCTGAGCCAGAGGAAGTCAGTGGTGAGCTTTGCTAAAAGAAACCATCGAAACATGCTTTTCATCATTCATCCACTCCTTCATCCCAGCTGGATGACTGCCATGACTGAAACAAACATTACCACAGCAAACTAAATATCCATCAGGTCGGCAGCTAAAACGTACACGATCCCAATCCAGTCCCATTTGCCCTCCACAGCTCATGTGGGACAGACGTGATCGTACAGAAACACGGTAGAAAGCTTCAGAGAGCAGTGCCACCTGAGGTCGGGAGCAGGGGAGGCCGGCTCACAGCTGCAGTGTTTTACTTTCAAAGCCTTGTTCAGCCTGAAATTAAACCAGCGGACACACTAAAAATAGCACACTGGGATGCAGCGCTACAGAGGTCAGCAGGAGCAGCGCTCATATATTCTTACAATCTGAGGATTTCTTGTAGCCCTGTTATACCAAAGACACACTAGCAATAAAAGACTGGATGCTGATGGGATTTATGGGATGGGTTTTACCATCAAAGATTCTAAAAGGGTTCTGCTAACCCTGCATTCACCTCAACATGAAGCATAAAAAGCTGTCGGGTACATTTAATATTCACTTTCTAAATATCTAGATCAGTCATACACTCAGTATTACAAAGCAATCTATAGCAGGGTCATAGGAGATCATCCTGTCTGAAAACGGCAATCTGCTAATGTCTGCATTCGATCCCATTCATTTGGGACAAAACCCTTCACAACGGGCGTGAAAAGACATATGCCCAGCTTTGTTTGTAACATGTCCTCCAAACCGCATCCATTTCATTCACTAGCACTTCTTCCAACAAGGGTGGAGGACTCATCACAGAGGAGCATGAAGTCCCTAATCTGAAGGAATACTTTATAAAGAGAAACTGTTCTGCTTTACAGGGCAAGCTGATCACCCCTTTTTAAAAGCCGAGTATAAAGAGACCCTTTCAAGGGTAAATGGGATTTCTTGTGTGCGTTACAAAACTGACAGATACTTTATGATCTACTAATTAAAATGCATTATGTATTACAGCGTTAATTACTGTCTTCAGCCTTTTCCTAGGACTGTTTCTATGACTCAAGGCTACTTGTTCAAGCTCTGCTGTGAACACAACAAAGGGCTGAGGCAGACACACCGCAGCGGGACACGAGGACGTCTTCTGCACCAGGTAATTAGTAACATGACAACAAATAGGACACTCATTCCTATATATATATATATATATATATATATATATATATATATGGAGACAGAGACAGATGGCTTGTTAAACACCCTTCCTTTCAGGGACAATGCTCGTTGCCGTGGAGACGCTGAGGCAGAGGCAGGAGGGACCAAAGTGTGGGAGACTTTCTGGTGTTCCACACTGGTGCTGAGATACTGAAATGATTGATGCTGGACATGTGTTTGAGTGTCTGTGTCAGAGAGGGATTTCTTTCAGACATGAGGAGTACGGTACACACTGACTGAGGACTGGCTGGCCTCAGTCATATTTATTTGATACACTGTAGCTGTGTGGATGTAACACTGTGTCCAAAGTTAGCTTTAAAAGAGGTTGTCCAGATTTCTACTAACTGCCACACACACACACACTATCACACATCACAGATTTGCCTCAAGGGGCTTTACAATGTGTACAGCATAAGAAACCCCCTGTGCTCAGTCCTCGATCGGATAAGGAAAAACCCTGCATTCCCAGCGACCCTCCCATTCCACACTGCGTGGATCCCTCACCACGCACATCCATGAAGATTCAACTAAGATGTGTAACTAGCTTTTGTTGGCCGAGAAGGTAAAAACACTGGCAGCGTAACAATCCAGTAACCCGTTGCTACAACCTGAAAATGAGACATGAGCAGAACAAGATACGAAATGTTGATTCAACGTATAGCACAATTCAGAGAACGTTAAAGTTTTAGTTTGATTATTCTGTTACAATAACGTATTGATGGGAGGTACCAGTATGTGACATTTGGCTCATCTGTCTGAAGGGAAATTCATGTGCATTTGGGTATGTATACATGTGTACATGTATGCGTAAATTATTGCATGCATAGAAACAATAGAAACCTAATTTTTCAGTTGGGAATTTCAGATGGTTTGGTTAGGCTACCTACAGAATAGCGGGCCATGTATTTTACGTTTATTAGGGTACTGCATACCGTAAGCAGTATATACTAAATAATCCAAACTCGAGGGCCACTCAAGGCGCGAACTTTCAGCCACTATGGCACGACTGAAGTAGCGTACTCAACATATTCGACTTAATCTGCTGATGAAGAGTGGGAGATACGGTCAACAGCTGTTATTTCCAAGGTCAGGAATGATCTTTCACGCTCAGTTCCCATGACGTCTATTAATGACAGCTACATATGTTGACCACTTCTGGTGACATAGACAACTGACTGATAAAGCTGACAAGCCTAATACCACTGGCAACTCTACACTGTTGCAGCGCAACATCCGACACAATCATTTCCCTGGAAATGACTCAGCACTCTCTTGGTTTTTCTAAACCACGAAAAGTTAGTCAACTGGCTCTCATTCGAAATGATAGAGATTCTCTCTCAGAAAGCCATCCTTAGTCAGATCTAAATGATACGGGCCATTGCTTTCATAGAGTGCACAGACCAGAAAACAGCCGAGAGTTTCATTAGTCGTTTGGACAAGTTACGAAATGAATGTTGATCATTAGTGGTACTAAGAGATGTCATTCCAACTGGCCAAATCAGTGGTGACCTGCTGAAATGTCAGGCCTATTGGTGGTAGCGAGACAGCTAGAAATCACATGCAAGGCTAGCCCTCTATATCTAGCATCGGTGTGGACTGTGTGGGTGTGGGTATGTGTAAGCACAGCACGTAACGGGATACTGGGAGGAATATTATCAGGCAGGAGGGGGCAGGGTAAGGCAAGAGAGCGGGAGAGAGAGAGAGAGCAACCTAAAACACCGTCAGTCACAAAACACAGACGTGAGACAAAGCTGCGTTGAAACACTGAAAGCATACATCTGTGTGAGCAGTAATCTGGGGAAGGTTTTGTGCAGCATTCTCAAATGCCCGGATGCTTTACGAACGGATTACTGGAGCAAAGCAGCTGAGCCCCTGTGACCGCGGAATCTGTGGTTGTAGAAAACAGTCCCACGTGTGAAAAATGCTTCAGGAGCAAACATGCCAGGGCCACCTTCCCAAGTTCTTCCCTGCAGCTGCACAAATGTGACATCCAGTACGCGTCTCCTAAGTATTGCGCTTTGATACGGACTGAATTAATGAGGAAACGAAACCGCGTGTCTACTGTAACAGGGAGGAAACCGGTAGGTTCGCAGAGTCCGTTACCATGGCAACTGAGCGTTTGCGTTAACTCATAGTCCTTCAGAAGGAACGTTTCCCATTTACAGACACTCTGATAAACCGTGAATTCATCAAACTCAGTGCCTCATGTCGCTATTTGCCAAGCTACAGGGAAGTGGGCGTGGTTTCATCTAAACTGGGTTGGAAAAAGCGGCAGACGCTCAGGCGTCCCAAATGAGCGCAGTGGTCTGAGCAGTGGTCGCCCCCGGCTCTACAGGTACACACATCAGCGTTGCTCCACACTTCACTGGGAGAAGTGCTGCAAAGTGAGAGCAGCAGAACTTGGCAGTGAAAAACCAGCATCTGAGACTCGCAGCAGCAGCCTGAAGCAGTTATTGACCTGTGTTTGGGCCCAAAAATATCCAAGGTAAAATATATTTGTGAGAAAATATTCTACAGGTGTGCATCTCTCATTGCATGATTTCACACAGTGATGTGGAAATGCAACCGCAGGGGGGCACAAGCCAGTGTCTTCATGTGCCAGTCCCAAGTCTGGATAAATGCAGAGGGTTGTGTCAGGAAGGGCATCCGACGTAAAACACATGCCAAACTAAAAATGCGAATCACGACAATGACTTCCATACCGGATCGGTCGGGGCCCGGGTTAACAACGACCGCCACCGGTGCTGGTGACCTACAGGGTACCGGTGGAAATTGGATTACTGTTGGTCGAAGACGAAGAAGGAGAGGAGGAAGGTGTGTTCGTAGGCAGAGAGAGAAGAGGAAAGCTAAGAATGTAGGACTGACAGTAGGGACTTTGAATGTTGGAACTATGACAGGGAAGGCTAGAGAGTTGATTGACATGATGCAGAGAAGGAAGGTGGACATACTGTGTGTCCAGGAGACCAGGTGGAAAGGTAGCAAGGCTAGAAGCTTAGGAGCAGGGTTCAAGTTGTTCTTCCATGGGTCGGATAGGAAGAGAAATGGAGTAGGAGTTATCCTGAAAGAGGAGTTTGTGAGGAATGTTCTTGAGGTGAAAAGAGTGTCAGACAGGTTGATGAGCCTGAAGCTGGAAATTGAAGGGGTGATGTTCAGTGTTGTGAGTGGTTATGCCCCACAGGTAGGATGTGAGTTAGAAGAGAAGGAGAAATTCTGGAGTGAGTTAGATGAAGTGATGCAGAGCATCCCCAGAGGTGAGAGAGTGGTGATTGGTGCAGATTTCAACGGGCATGTAGGTGAAGGGAACAGAGGTGATGAGAATGTGATGGGCAGGTTTGGTCTTCAGGACAGGAACGCAGAAGGACAGATGGTGGTAGACTTTGCAAAGAGGATGGAAATGGCTGTAGTGAACACTTTCTTCCAGAAGAGGCAGGAACATAGGGTGACATATAAGAGCGGAGGGAGAAGCACTCAGGTGGACTACATCTTGTGTAGACGTTGTAATCTGAAAGAGACCAGTGACTGTAAAGTAGTGGTAGGGGAGAGTGTAGCCAGACAACACAGGATGCTAGTGTGTAAAATGACTCTGGTGGTGAGGAAGATGAAGAGGACAAAGGCAGAGCAGAGGACGAAGTGGTGGAAGTTGAAAAAGGAAGAATGTTGTTTAGTTTTCAGGGAGGAGCTGAGACAGACTCTGGGTGGTCAGGAAGTGCTCCCAGATGACTGGACCACTACAGCTAATGTGATCAGGGAGACAGGTAGGAGGGCACTCGGTGTGTCATCTGGAAAGAGGAAAGTGGACAAGGAGACTTGGTGGTGGAACGAGGAAGTTCAGGAGTGTATACAGAGAAAGAGGTTAGCAAAGAAGAAGTGGGACACTGAGAGGACTGAAGAGAGTAGACAGGAGTACAGGGAGATGCAGCGTCAGGTGAAGGTAGAGGTGGCAAAGGCCAAACAAAGAGCATATGAGGACTTGTATGCTAGGTTGGATACTAAAGAGGGAGAGGTGGATTTGTACAGGTTGGCCAGACAAAGAGATAGAGATGGGAAGGATGTGCAGCAGGTTAGGGTGATTAAAGATAAGGATGGAAATGTATTGACAGGTGCCAGGAGTGTGATGGGAAGATGGAAGGAGTACTTTGAAGAGTTGATGAATGAGGAAAATGAAAGGGAACGAAGAGTAGAAGAGGTGACTGGTGTGGAGCAGGAAGTAGCAAAGATTAGCAAGAGTGAAGTGAGGAGGACGTTGAAGAGGATGAAGAGTGGAAAGGCAGTTGGTCCTGATGACATACCTGTGGAGGTATGGAAGTGTCTAGGAGAGGTGGCAGTAGAGTTTCTGACTAGTTTGTTTAACAAGATCTTGGAGGGTGAGAGGATGCCCGAGGAATGGAGGAGAAGTGTACTGGTGCCAATTTTTAAGAACAAGGGAGATGTGCAGAGCTGTGGCAACTACAGAGGAATAAAGCTGATGAGTCATACAATGAAGTTGTGGGAAAGAGTAGTGGAAGCTAGGCTAAGGGCAGAGGTGAGCATTTGTGAGCAGCAATATGGTTTCATGCCTAGAAAGAGCACAACAGATGCAGTGTTTGCTTTGAGGATGCTGATGGAGAAGTACAGAGAAGGTCATAAGGAGTTGCATTGTGTCTTTGTAGACTTAGAGAAAGCGTATGACAGGGTGCCGAGAGAGGAGCTGTGGTATTGCATGAGGAAGTCTGGAGTGGCAGAGAAGTACGTTAGAATGGTGCAGGACATGTATGAGAGCTGTAAGACCGTGGTGAGGTGTGCTGTAGGTGCGACAGAGGAGTTCAAGGTGGAGGTGGGTCTGCATCAAGGATCGGCTCTGAGCCCCTTCTTGTTTGCTCTGGTGATGGACAGGCTGACGGATGAGGTTAGACAGGAATCTCCATGGACTATGATGTTTGCAGACGACATTGTGATTTGTAGTGAGAGCAGGGAGCAGGTGGAGGAGAATCTAGAGAGATGGAGGTCTGCTCTGGAAAACAGAGGAATGAAGCTTAGCCGCAGTAAGACAGAATACATGTGTGTCAATGAGAGGGACCCAGGTGGAATAGTGAGGTTACAGGGAGCAGAGGTGAAGAAGGTGCAGGACTTTAAGTACTTAGGGTCAACGGTTCAGAGCAATGGAGACTGTGGAAAAGAGGTGAAGAGGCGAGTGCAAGCAGGTTGGAACGGGTGGAGAAAAGTGTCAGGTGTGTTGTGTGATAAAAGAGCATCAGCAAGAATGAAAGGAAAGGTGTTCAAGACGGTGGTGAGACCAGCGATGTTGTACAGCTTAGAGACAGTGGCACTGAAGAAAAGACAAGAGGCAGAGCTGGAGGTGGCAGAGCTTAAGATGTTGAGGTTCTCTTTGGGAGTGACGAGGGCGGACAGGATCAGGAACGAGTACATCAGAGGGACAGCTCATGTTAGATGTTTCGGAGATAAAGCCAGAGAGGCCAGATTGAGGTGGTTTGGACACGTCCAGAGGAGAGACTGTGAATATATTGGTAGAAGGATGCTGAGGTTGGAGCTGCCAGGCAGGAGGTCTAGAGGAAGACCAAAGAGGAGATTTATGGAGGTAGTGAGAGAGGACATGAAGTTAATTGGTGTGAGTGAAGAGGATGCAGAGGACAGGGTTAGATGGAGGCGCATGATTCGCTGTGGCGACCCCTGAAAGGGAACAGCCGAAAGGAAAAGAAGATGTGCAGATGTGCCCACGTTGCCCATGACTTTACATTTTCGATACGGGTGAGTGGATGTGTTTTGCACCATATTCACTGCAGCAGCTGTAGAAAAACTGTTTCTTAATTTGTGGTTCGCAGCAGAGGATCGGTGCTGCAGCAGAGGATCGGTGCAGCTGCACTGAAGAATATGAGAAGGTGGAACCGCTGTGTTTGCGGAAGAGAAAAAAAACCTATTCTACAAGTTTGCTCCTACAGCATGTTTCTCTGTGACACACATGGGACTATTTTCTACAACTACAGATTCCACTGTAACAGGGGCTCAGCTGTTTTGCTCCAATAATACCTTCATAATGCCGGCCTTCCTCATCTGAACACAGTGTCCTGAGTAAAGGGCACAATGGCTTTTTACCAAATCTCCGCACTACTGACCACATTTACACTTCCCACACTCAAATCATCCCGTTCACCAAACAAAACAAGCATACATGTTTGCATGTTTTAATTTTTTGAAAAGGCTTTTGATTCGATTGAGCAAGACAGATTATGTTATAAAATTCTCCGACTTGGTGTAGGGGATAGACTTTGCCATAAGTAAGTCAATGTTTGTCAGTAATAAATGGGGAGTAAAAATTGGCATCAGAACTGCAGATCTCTTCCCTCAGGGGAGTGGCGTCTTTCAGGGCAACGGCTGGTCTCAACTCCATTTAACATCTACTTTAATGACCCAGCAGTACTGTTGGAGCAATCTGGAACCCCTGGCCTGACCCACAACAATAAGGAAGTTAAATTGCTGCTCTATGCTGATGACCTGGTGCTGCCGTCACCCACACAACAAGGACTACACAGCAGCGCCTGGACCTCCTGGAGCAGAACTGTCTGAACCAGGCCCTGACAGTCAACTTCAACAAATCCAAAATCATAATCTTCCAAAAGATCTCAGAAAACCAAGTATCAGCTCAAATTAGGAAACATCTGGATCCCACCCTATATCATGATTACCTGGGGCTCAAAATCAGTGCCTCAGGAAACTTTGGTCTGGCAGTGAACGCACTGAAACAAAAAGCACGTAGAGCATTTAATGCAATGAGAAGAACATTTTTCAAAGTTTAGAATTAGAATTTGGACTAAAACCCATCCAACCAATCGCCCTCTAAGGTAGTGAAGTTTGGGGTCCACTTCCATATTAAACATCCAAAGAAAAACCAATCAACCAATGCCTGCAGGGCAGAAATAGGCTGTTACGCATTGATTATTAACATTGAGAAAAGAACACTTACATTATGTTTACATCTAAATTTGAGCCCCAAAGACACCTTTTCAGAACCCAAGAACTGAATCCCAAAATGAGTCCCTTCTGTCAGCTGGTCCTGAGACTTACTGATCAAACAACAGCCAATACTGTTCAACTTCAGACCAGCACTGCTTTCTGACCGCTAATCAGAGTAAAAACCAAATTATTACCAAAAATGAACAACAGAGGCCTATCTGGAACATTGGACAAATCGAACCAAAACTCAAAACAAACGTAATTGCCATCTGGCCCTGAACCATGAATATAAGCTGGCAGAGTAGCTCTTTACTGCCAGAGATCCAACGCAGAGACGGATCATGACCACAGTCTAGCCACAGAGAAAGTCCTGGCTACCAACAGAGGAAAGCGTCCGTGGGCACTGCAGGACAGCTGAGGTAGGGACAGAGATGCACTTCCTACAAATGTAATGATAGAGTGGAATACTTAAAATATAACTCTCAAACTGCATTGGGGAGCTGCGCCTTCTCACTGAGACAAACGTACCAGGGGATTGTTGAACAACGGATATTTTCTCTTGTAACACAGGAAGTCCCTTACCAGCGCACTGCTGCTAACTGTACTAGCTGCCGTTAGCTAGTTAGCCCAGACTTGGAGCTCAGAGTACTGGAGGAGTACTGTTGTTCGTTTTCAACACTAAAACAGGAGCTTTGGAATGCTGGGAGGACCAAGTTGTCAGGCCCGGGGCTGGTATGCTGCCTGCGACCGGGGCCGGAATAGGCACCAGAACTGGAGCCGGGCTCGCTGGCAACGGAACCGGTCTTAGCAGCGTTCCAGTGAACACGGCGAGACCGGGATGGAACCGGGAAGTCAAAGAAGACTATATATCTGAATGCCTCTCTTTCTGCTCGCTGTGAAAACTTCAAATATTTTGATGACTCATGGTGTGATTTGTGGCAATCGGCTAACCCCCGCCCCCCCCGCCCGTCATATAAAAGCTTGTGGGTTGTTTAATGTACTCATTCCTGCCTTGTTCTCAGGTGAGGGAGGTGTGGCTATAACAGCTGGTGGTCTCCAGCTCCTAATCACTGTAGTTCTCCAGTGACTCCATGCTTGCCAAGTGAAATGTCAATCAAATCCCTCTCGAAATGATAACCTGCCCACATATTCCTTTTCACTAATTAATATGTTACACTATAGCGTTTCAACGCATTTCACTGGCACACAGCTATCCAATCAAGAGCACAGCATCAGTCAATGAGCAAATAATAAATCAATCATGATTAACCCAACATAATTACAACTGGCCTGTAGCATATCACTTAATGGATGTAAACTGTACCTGTATAGCCCCTTTCTAGTCGTCCGACTACTCAAAGCTCTTTCACACTACAGATCACATTCACCCCGTTCACACACACATTCATACACTGATGGCAGGAGCTGACTGCCCATCAGTACAAGTTAAACTAACCATTCACACACACTCACACACCGAAGGCGCAGCTTCGGGAGCAATTTGGGGTTCAGTATCTTGCTCAAGGATGCTTCGACACGTGGCTGGGGGAGGCCGGGATCGAACCGCCGACCTTCCGATTGGTGGACGACCCGCTCTGCCACCGAGCCACAGCCACCCCAAATGTCACCGATATTTTATTTCGATATAAAACACATTGCAGGATAGTCAACTTATGAAACCTTTTGAGGAATAAGGTTGGCATTATTCTGTATTTTTCTTATTGGCAATAAATCTCATGCAAAGACCCATACCAACTCTGGGCCCCATTTAAAATGACCTATAGTGCCAGTACATTAAGGGCGTGTCCAACTCCACTTTTGCTAGTTAAACAGTGCACAATCTGGGCACAAAGTAAGGCACAAGACGCTGAGGGCTTGTATTTACTCTCTTAATGAATCATAGGTGTGCTCTGGCCGTAACATGAATTAAACCAATCAGAGGGATGTACCTGCTTGTATGGCCAAACTTACGCTAGATTGTAACATGCCTCCAATAGGATGCCGGAATGATCCACTTTAAAAACAAAATGCAGCACAGCAGTGACTTTGAGAGCAACGGGGAGTGCATAGGGACAGCTGGCTCTAAATCATCTGACAGGAGATTACAGATAGGCAAAGTCTACAGCGGCACTCGTCCTTGCTGAGAGACAGGTATGTGGTCCTTGGCTGGTGGACCCTCTGCCTCCGCCGTGTCCCATCAACAGCTCCATTTGACTGCATTTAAATGCACCGATATTTAACTGAGGCGGACGAGCGCTGCTGCGCGTTCCTGTGTGTGTAACAAGCAGAGTGCACACGCAGCGTGGGTGTAAGATAGGTCCCGGTGTGTCTCTCTTTGACTTCCCTACCCCGTCTGTGGCTCTCACAAATATATTGTTTCATAGTTTTTTAAATGAAAGCATACATCACTCAAACAGGAGGAAACAGTGCATTTGTTGGGGCCTATTTTCAGCAGCGGATGAATCCACATGTGGTGCTGTAGCGAGGGTTTGGGGCAGCAGGACGGTGTGTGTGTGGGGCGGAGTCAGGATAAACTCCAGTGTGTGTGTTTGTGGGGCAGCAGTGAGGCTCTCTGAGGGGTTTGGATAGTCTCTGGACGCCACGGAGGAAGGAGACCCGTAGGCCGTGATGCACTCAGGAGCGGTTAGTGCACACACTCACTGCTGGTTTGGGTCTGCACGTGGGATTTGTTGACAATGAGAGAACATTTTGAAGATCACCAGAGTTCTGCATTCGCTCTTCTAAACAGTGACCAGCAAAAGATACCGTGTAAACAACTACGATGTCACACATGTAAACAGACAGTCGAGCCCCTTAACCTGCTTTAGGCCACTAGGGACAGACTGGGCGCTGTGAATGAACATGACCCGGTGGATCAAACTACTTGGTAGGAGTGTGATGATACTATACTAGACTGCATAATATTGAAAGGTGCTTCCATCACAGAGCTGAATCAACATTTCAAAGACACAATGTCAACAACAATTAAATAGAAGCTTAACTAAAGTCGTGTATATTACAGGACTGTTGCACTGGATAACATAAGAGGTGAGCGGCTGCCTCATTAGTTTTGTTGCAGCTCTGTCTGTCAGCTGGGTCACTCTGGATGATCTCCATTAAAAGCCCTAAGGAGAACTCCCTTAGACTCCCCTCCGCTACTAGAGCCTGCACACTCTGCCCTGTGGCCTGCAGCTACAGCTCACTCTCCAGCCACAAACTAAACCACAACAACCATTACAGCTGGACCCGGAGGGCTTTCGGAGGGTGGAGGATGTGTTCTATTAACGCCTTATTCTAATGAAGCTGCAATCTGCAAGTGATGGGACAACATAATGGAATGTGGTCAGATGTTATAGATTGCCTTTCAGAACATTTTGACTTGACTAGTCGACAGTCAGCTGAGAGCATCTGACCGTCACTTCATTTGAATGTTTTCACCGCTAACACTGTTGGTTTAAAGAAGAGAAACAACAGTCTACATGGTGCACTGACCGAGTGGAAGCTGCAGCTGCTACACAAACGCACTGCTCTGTTACCGAGTAACAGAGTGTGTGTGTGTGTGTGTGTGTGTGTGTGTGTATTAGTCAGACTCCTGAGTCAGCACAGCTTTATTCTCCACCTCTTGTCCCTCAGCCTCAACACACAGTTTCTAGCTCCAGGAACACACACACCACCTTTCAGCAGCAGGCTGGATGGCCCACTAAACAGTGTCTTCATTGTACAGTTTATGTCAACAGATTGTAGCCCCCCTCCCTCTCCCTCCCTCCTCTTCCTCCCTCCGGTCTTCCTGTCCAACTAGAAAAACAGAGTGGAGTGGTCACGGCTTCACTGTTCTGAGTGTGTGTGAGAGAGAGGGAGAGAGTGAGTCGGACTGTTTTTACTGCTCTGTGGGGTTCAAAGGTCTCCAGAAGATTAGGCAACTCTGTGCAGGCACGGCTGATTTAAGAATGGAGGAATGTGTGTGTGTGTGTGTGTGTGTGTGTGTGTGTACTTCCCTGCAGTTAGTGCCAGGGTGAGAACGAGGCTCCCACTTTCCTTCACTTCAGATGGCTGCAGTTACTGCTGAGGTGGGGTACTTGGAACGTGTAGGAGTGTGAGAATGTGTCTGCTAGGTGTGCGGTCTGGCAGCAAGTAGCGATCGGGTCGTGTGGTTGTTGTTCTGAAAAGGCGCTATGATAAGTATATGGGATCAGCTTATAATGCCATTCAAAAGGTTTGAATATATGTAGGGCTGACAAGGGAAGACTGTCTGACTTTTTTTTGTCCAGTAAATGTCTCTCATCTTGTCTGTTAACTGCCCTCCTTAAGGCTACCGGGGCAAACCTGGCTGGAAATGTGAGTGCACAGCAAAGTAAAACATTACATATGTAGAGTGCCTTGTTGCTAGTTTGTTCTCTTCATTTACCCAAAATGTTCTTTTTTACAAATCCCTTGTAATCATGGCGTTGCACACAGGCACAGAATGACGGTGTGTTCAAATGCCACTTGAAGCGATGAGACCCAAAGCAGTTGGTCTTTGTAGGCACTCTGCAGCTCTTTGATGTGGGATGGCACGACCAGCCCTGCCGTCGGTGATTGGCATGTGATTGAACCCAGCAGTGAGCTCTGTGCCAGGGTCTGGTGCAGCATGGGGAAAGAGGTGCAGCAGCGGAGGTATGCTGACTTGAACAGCTCCACAGTGGCTACAGTTGCTACGGAGATGTTCCATGTGTCAAGTATAAACCCAGCTATAGACGGCACACCATGACGGCCTTGCTTGGTGGTTTCGGAATCTCGATCATACAGCCTGCTGGACGAGCCTCTGTGCCACGTAAACAGGTCAAACCGTCCTTCCCTACAGCGGTCCTGGATGTGATGTAGCCATCTTGTTTCCAGTGAGCCCGGGTGTCTGAGCAGCCCTTACATAATACACTGGGATTCCCTTTCCAAGTGTACCTGTGGGCCATGGGGTGTTTTGTCACTGCACTTTAAATGTTTTAGTTTTTGTGTAGTTTTCACAATGTCTGAAGCCACACTAATGACTGCCCGTGCTCTGGAGAACTTAAACTTCTGCAGAGACATCAGTCAAGTATTATCTATAGGTCGCAAGGTCTGGGATTGTGGACCACCTGCTGGCCCCCTGCTTGACGGCCGCTGGTGGGGGAACAGAAAGTGGAAGCGTGCTGCCGTCTCTATGGTGGAGAGCAGGTGGTGTGGCTCGGTTGTCCTTCTGGATCCGTCCTCTTCACTTGTGTTTTACAACCTGCATTTTGTCATCATAACTGTATGTACTCTGATCTTCTGCTGTGAATCTATTCTGTGCACACGACATCTACTTCCTGTCTGTCCGTCCTGGGAGAGGGATCCCTCCTCTGCTGCTCTACCTGAGCTTTCTATCATTCTTCCCCTGTTTTTTGGGTAGTTTTTCCCTTAGTCGAGTCGAGGGTCTGAGGACAGAGGGGGTCGTATCTTAAAGCCCTTTGAGGTGAATTGTGATTTGTGATGTATGAATAAAAGGGAATTGACAATGTGTAAGAATATTAGTTTCAAACATTAAAAAATGAACCTCAGTTATCCGCAGAATGTGAAGAAATAGCAGTCTTGACGTTATAACCAAGGCATCTATGTACTGTTTGGCAGAGATATCTACTGAAGTTAGCCTGCTAAGCAGCTGTGTACCACTTAGTACCTCAAGAAGCGGTAGTCGCCCCCCCCACTGGTAGTTTCAGTTTGGAGATGTGTGTGAGCAGCGAGTTCCCTATAAGCTCTCTCTTAGCTTTAGCTCAGTCCAATAAATAAACTCACAAAATGTCAAGAAAGGAAACATTCGTACACCTATTTTCGGAAAACTACATCCTCCCACCTGGTGAAGTCCAGTTCCTCTCTCAGCGAACTCAGAGCGGCTCCTTTGCCTTGGTAACTCATCGTAAAACACGCTTGACAAAAACTAACTCAAACTCACCAAAAGCGTCTCGGGTAGTCTTTAAACTGTTCCAACAACCACCAGCTCTGGTTTGGTCGGAAATAAATCCTCAATTCACTGAGTGAGATATAAAACTATTCTGGCTCTGCAGGCTGTCGCTGCCCCTCCGATGCCCGACCCCGCCGTGTCAGCGTGCTGCTCGGAGCTGCTGTACGTCGCCTGTACCTACTGTATTCCCGGTCATCCAATTGGCCTCTTCGGTGGGAGGCTGCTGAGCCCGGTACCGCTGGCCACCCGGGCCTGAAGAACTCCTCCTCTCGACGTCCCGAAGCTCCTGTGCGCTAAGTTAGCTGCGCAGCTAACTGGCTGTTTGCCTGTCACCCGTAGCGTGCTCCTTCCTCAGCGGATGATAGGCTGTTAATGAGCCAGGGCGTCTTCGTTATGGGAAGTCATTGTCCATCACTAATTCTTCATTGGCAAATGAGATCCCGTTACAATGTGTACATCTATCAAAAGTCACCATATTCACAGTTCTTTTTTAGCCCCCAGAAATCTTTTATTCACATCAAGACAACAGGTAGCTTTGTTTTCATTTCATAGTGTTAACTGCTCGGACATTTGACCCAGTGCTATGAGACAGCACAGCTAAAAGGAAAGGCCCATTTCAAATCAACATTCCTGCATTTAATTAGCTGTCTTACTCCTGTAGGTATTTCTAAGGGTGGGGCTAACATGCTCATTCTGACTTCAATGCTTTCACGATGCCTTGCTAATTAAAGGGAAGGTATCACCATACAGTTTGTCTAGGACACATTTCTGGAACTGTTACTACTGTACTCTGCTATTTTTATTCATTGCATTAAAGCACTTTCAGTTTCAAATCCTTTTGAAACCGAAAGAAACAAACTAAGACCCAAAGATAAGGCAAACGTTAATCAGGCACAGGACGCCAATTCCGAAGCGCTTGATGATCGTTCGGTGTATTTAGGAGTGAGATTATTACCTGGTATGGCTGGTAGGCTGAATGGTCAGACAGGAAGTCCAGCTGTCGGTCTAACAAGAACTCCACGGCTGTTACTGGCGACAACAGGCTCTTCCCCACCACTGGCTTAAATGCCTACACACACAAAACACACAACGGGGTCAACAGCAGCGCAACGACATTTCCACAACAACATAATGACATCGGTAGGACAGCACACGTCCCATCAGAGTGATTTAGGTGAAGCAATTTGTAGAATTCATCAAGTCTCCAATAGATGTGTCATAAACAATACATGAGGAATGTATTTTTGGAAAAAAAACACTATAAACCAAATGTCAGAGAACTGAGGCTGAAGGAAGGGCCACGAATGAGAGCAGAGGGAGGAAAGGCACAAGTGTAGAGACCTGATGAGGCGAGAGGGGGATGGAGGAGAAAGGGACAGAAGGGGACAGAAGGAGCGCTCCAGAGTGAGTCTGACAGCTCAAAGGCAGAGCCCTCCACCTTGACGTTGCCTCTCACACACACACACTCGGATGATGACCGTCAGCCCGACAGGGCCTGTAACAGCCTGAGCTCAGCTGTTACCGCACATACAACGCACACCTCCACTCCGTAACTCTGGGTACTGATGGGAACGCAGCACACTATTTCCAGCTACATTCCTCACTGTGGAGTGGCTGTCTTAAGGTTGCTTCACTTGCACACCACTGCTTCTTTTCTATTTTAGTTCCTGTTGTCAGTCAGTCAGAAAGCAAGTGAGGGCCACAGCAGTTTGTGTGTCCGGGTGCAGCTGTGATTTATGGTTGCATAACAAGGTCGGTCTGAAAGAGAGATGAGATTAGACGGGAGGAAAAAAATGGCCGCTGTGACCCCCTCCCTTACACACACCCACCCCCCCACAGGAGGCAGGAGCACATTGTGTGTGCAAGCATAACATGATAGTGTGTGTGTGCAGCTCTATTTTTGTCTGTCTACACATATCATATTTCCAGCCTCCAGTGGCCTCATGCAGCTGGCAGCACAGGCCACACTACTGGACAGGATTTGTATTTATTTAGGAGTGCAAATGGCCCTTTTGTCAGCTTTTGGCGGTCTTGACCTGCGTCCCATTCTGGAGCATCATTAGAGCGGCACTGACAGTGGCACAGTAATATTTTCCAGTTAACCAGTTTTGATCCAGGTTTCTGATTCTGTACGTTGGTGCAGGTTTGTCATCCATCAAATCTCTGTTATTTCTGCGCTGCCTGAGTTGCCTCACCAGTTAAGGCTGAACTTGTTTGGTGAATGCACGCAGAGCACGTGTAGCCACTCTGCTGGAGTTACAGGAGCTTCAGCAACGGAGCACAAGAGCAACAATCCTGCGCATTACCAGTGTTGGACTTTCATTTTAGCATGTTGACCATCATTACACTGTTAATGCTCAGAACTCGAGTTTAGAACTGGACTTCCTTAAGTCTGTTTCAATGTCTCACCTGTGCCTGAAGCAACACACGCCCACCAGCACAGGCCCTTGCATTTGATTTAACACCAGGCTGTTCGCGGTCTGAACGCAGTCCATGTACGTTCTGGCAGCTAATGGTTTAAAACAAAAAAAATATTATTATTATGTCTTTCTTAAAAAGGAATAATGAAAAAAGGAATTTGAAAACACCCAAAATGCGCCATTATTTAAATGAGATTATTCGTTATTCATATTCTGACAAATTAAATTACGTTGTTGTTGTTGGTTTCAACCAAAAAAGGAACTGCACGAAATATCGTTTCAGCATCGACGGCGCGGTGTGCTCATCTTCAATAGTCACATTGCAGGGCGTGCAGCGTCACCAAGGTAAATTAACTCAAACACACCATGCTTTTTTGCTGCTCGATGGAAAACGAAAACTTGCCAAGTTCTCATTTTCCGTGACTAATCTACAACAAAAGTCTGTCTGATTTCACCACATTTAGTCCAATTGAAGGGTTCCTGGATCCCTTCCTAATGTGCTCTGGTGAAGAGGTGCACTTCATCAGTTTATCAAACAACCAAAGCAGGCCCTACTCCATGCCTGCCAGTGGAGTCATTGTTGGGGATTTTATTATTGGGCCAACACACCTGACTGCAGTGCAGTCACCGGCGCTCTCTCTCTCGCTCACCCACACACTCCCTAGCACCGGCCTGTTCCTTAAAGGAGCCATGCTGCTCGTATCACACACAGGGAGGAAAAGTGAAGAAAGATGGGCGAGGATGGGCTGTGAATGGAATCCATTTTTTAAATATATCCTAATATGTTTTTGTTTTTTCTTTTCATGTTATAGTGTGGAGTGCTGACGAGGTGGAGCAGGAAGAATACCCCATTCTGGTGCAAGGAATGCCAGATGCCCCTGTGTGTGATTGCCAACAGGAACCACCATGACGCATATCATAGTTAGGGATATGCGTTGGCAGGGAATACAATGACAAATCCTGGCCAAAGACTCCCACGGCCACTGCCCAAAACATGGGCACAACCCATAAACACAAGTAGCTGGAATCTTCAAACCACAACCCAAACAAATATCTGCAACTTTCTACCTTAATAGATCATTAATTCTCCTTAATACTGTATAAAATGACAATTTTATAAGGCAAAACACAAAGATATGCAAAGACGGAAAGGTCTTACTGTGGGTCTCAGTAGTTTTAAAGGCTGATTATTGCGGGTTTGTATTTCTCTGTAGTGTAGCGCAGTGGTAACAAGGTTATAGCATTCTCTCTCAGCCCTGGAAGTCAAACCATTTTCTGATGCCCCTAAAATATACATTACAATTTAATAAATGTTCAACGACTAGTCGACTAAAGGCTTGAGCTAACGAATACTAACTGACTAGGAAAATGTTTAGTCAGGGACATGAAGGCAAAGTTTGCACAAAAACTCTTCTGTTAAACTTTTGCCACCATCCGATCCGTTGATTAAGTCCATAGTTGAAAGTTCCAGAAAAAGCTAGTAAGTGGACCTTGAGTTAAGATTATTTTGTCAAACTACTATTTCCACCTTAGAAATCGGAGGTGGTTTCGTTAACTGCGGTTTCCAAGGTCAAGAATATACTTTCAGAGTTTGCCCCTCTGTCATTGAATGGTAGATGTTCAAATTTCCTTTTCCATGAAACTCCATCTAAAGAGGACGATCGTGCGATGCAACCGAAAGCTCAACAGCAGCTACTCATGGATAATGTTGTGAGAGTGTTTATCAGCTGCTGTTTCAAGGGCTGAAAAGGAAGCTTCACACTTAACTAAACGGGTCTTTCTTCTGTTAGGTCTGTTGTCAGCAAGGAAGACAAAGGAAAAGCCAGCAGGATAAATGAAGATACAGTGTGATTCACTATGGTTTTCAGTTAGGATCCATTTCATGGCCGGCTCCAAAAAAAGACTACAAATATATTGGCACAGCACCGCCGCCACTGGTGTATGAACGTGAGTGTGAATGGGTGAATGAGAGGCAAACTGTAAAGCGCTTTGTCCCCTAAAGGTAGAAGGCAGTCCATTTACCATTTTACCATTTAGTAAAGCAGATGGTTAGCAGACCTGTACTGCTAAACCTGCTCTGGATTCATCTAGGCTCAGAGAAACATGTCAGCAGATGGTGAAAACATGACCCTATGCATTACTGGGTGCATAGGGATATTCGATTTCTAACAGCTTCAAACACAGAGCATGGCTGCCATCTATGGATCCCTGGTCTGCTTCCTCTCTCAAACTGAAAGGACATGGCGCTTCCTCCATCCCGTCTAAAACGACGAACACACACAACCGCAATTAGGTCACATCTGCCAGCGTGCCAGGAAAAAGCATTCTGTCACTGAGTATTTCCAGACAGGCAGCGGGACAGTGGATGAGCAGAGGAGAGACAGATACACAACACACATTGAAACCAGTGGACCGACATCGAAACGAACGCAAACTAATAGCTCCATACTTTAATGTCGGGCTGCAGCTAACGGTTCTTTTTTTAATCCGTTAAGCTAACGATTATTTCTTCGACTAGTCGATCAGCGTACAATGCCTGACGCCCATCACTAGTGAGATTTTACATTCTTGTCTTATGTTTATGCTGTAAATTTATATTTTGAGTGTTGTTTAATTGTAAGGCGACCTTGAGGGTCCTGAAATGCGCCATGAAATAAAATCTATTGTTAGTATTAGGGTTAGGGACTAGACTAGGGACTAGGGTTAGGTTATTAGGGTTTTTTTTTATTACATGACTAATATAACAATTTATCCAAAATAAGTATCAAAAGTGTTAATTAAATTAACATTTTTAATTAAGTAAGTTAATTTTAGTCAACCATTTTCTCTTAAAAACAAATGTAACAAGAAACAGTTTGCACTGCAGGGCATCATTCCGCAACAAAACATTTGTCCATTGAAAATATTCTAAAGTTTAAAAGAAAATATTAATACATTAATCTATTTCTAGTAGGTTATTTCTTATGTTAGCATTTGAATATTCTACTTAATTCTCCACCTTATTTTACGGTTTACTCACAAACTACTTTAATCTGCCCACCTTGCTTTTCCCTTCAGAACCTGTACCTGGGCCTTGTAGCCTCGCAACTGGGCAGTGTTGGGCGGAAGTGGCGCTACCTGAAGCGCCTTTACTAGTTTAACCACATTTCTCAGTAGCGTGGTGGTAGCGTAACTCATAATTCACTATTAATAACTGCCTTCAAGATGGCGCTATGGTGTGGACGACACCGGACTCTGTGCTACAACTTGTCATGCTTTTGGGCTTGTGTTCTGTGATTTCCTGTTTTATTTTGTAATTTGTCTCATGTGTCTGTTAGTTTTGCTTCCTGTATGATTTCCCTGATTGTCTTCACCTGTGGCTCGCTGGCTGCCCTTCCTGAGTGTATTTAGTCTGTGGTTTCTCTGTCTCTGCGTCAGTTCGTACTACTTTGTTACTATGTTGGTTCTGTCCGCTACCTGTTCGTCACCTGCCTGTCTGCAGATCTGTCTGTCTCTACCCATTTTGCTGTTTGTCTACCAGTTTTGTGATTTTCAAATAAGTCCCCACTCAACATCCTACCAGTCTGTCTGCATTTGGGTCCTTGTCCCAGCACAACGTGATACAACTGGCTGGCTTCCCACTCCTCAGAGCCGATCGTGACACAGAACTTTCTTGGCAAAACAGCACGGTTCTCCTGATCTGGAATAGTTATTCATAACCTGTAAACCCTTCTAATCTACCCAGTTTGTTTTATTCGCTCTAGTCGGTGTTTATATTCCACCACAAGCCAGCGTGCAGGACGCACAGCGCAAGCTCACAGACCAGATACTGTGTGTGGAGCGGAGACCCCTTAGTTACTGCTCTCAGTGACTTTAACAAGGGAAATCTCAGCCATGAACTCCCCAAATACAGAAAGTTTATTAACTGGCCGAACCAGAGGGGAGAATATTCTGGATCACTGTTACACTACAGTAAGCAGCGCCTGTCACCCCGTACCTCGCGCTGCACTGGGACTCTCTGACCACGTCATGGACCACCTGATTCCTGCGTACAGGCAGAAATTAAAGCTCTTTAAACCTGCTGTGAAGGGGAGGAAAGCAGCGGACCAGTGAAGCTATGGAGCACCTTCAGGCGAGGCTTGGACTGTACTGATTGGGAACCCAGCTCAACTCAGACAGCTATGGTTGGAAAAGGAAAAGGTGTTCAGGGAGTGAATGTACATGTTTAGCAAGGCGGTGAGAGAAGCTAAACGACTGTACTCTGAGACACTACAACCCCAGTTCTCAGCGAATGACTCTGCTTCTGTCTGGAGGGGGCTCAGATAGATCACCAGCTACAAACCTAAGCCCACCCACTCCATTCACGAGTTGAGCCTGGACGCAACCAACTGAATGAGTTCTACTGTCGCTTTGAGAGACAATGGGACCATCCCCCATGACTCCATCCGCCACCTCCCCGACCTCAGCAGGGGCCGGGGCCTCTTCACAACTACCCACCCCAGAGGCTCCCCCCTCCCCTACTGCTCCCCCTACCCTGTAATTCAAACCCTGACTTAGGTGTACCAAAAAAACCAACACAAGTAGCTTGTAGTAACAACTTGTACCAGCGTACTTTGACGTCAAAATGCATACAGGTTGGCAGATCTGGGAAGAGCTCTAATCCATCTACTCTACAACAAACACTACAAATTATTACAGGGTACAATTTGACAAAGCTGTGGTGCAGATTACAATATTTTTAGTAGTAGGTATGTAGTAAGAAGGTATGAAAGAAGTAGCCAAATTACAATGCTAACAGCACCTTCAGAGACTGCAACAGGCTACACACTCCACTACGCGCATATACACAGAAACACACACATACATGTCGACATCTCGGACAGAACAGATTAGAATGACCATACCATTGTATTCTGGGAAATGTCCATAGTTCCCAGGCAGTTTTTTACCTCAATCCATTCCATTCAATCTCATGGATCAAATGAAACTTAACTCTGGTTTTACATAAAAACAGCAGTGATTTGAGCAACAGCAGAGGATATAAAACTGCAACATTACCTCTCTCCTCCGTCTCCAGGCAATGGCTCTGACAAAAAACACTTGACAAAACTAGCTGTAATCCAGCGAGCAGGGCAGAGCCAAGAAGAAAGAATAAAGGATGATGAGGGTAAATAAGGCAGAGAGAGCGAGAGAGAGAAAGAGAGAGCAAAAGTGTGGTTTCTTCTTGTGGTAATGAAAAGACAGATGGCCAAGAGACAGAGAGAGAAAGCAGAGCAGAGGACGAGCTACACAGCCGACATTTTAACTGCTGCTGACGCAAGGAGGGAGAGAGAGGAAGGGACGGCAGCCAGGCCTGCCGACAGACACTTCCCCTCTCTCTCTCTCTCTCTTACTCACCATGCTCTGTGACTTGCTTTCTCTTTCACTTCTTCTCCCTGCCTCTCAGCCCTCTCCATATCAATCTGTCTCACTCCTACCCCTGTCCCCTCTGCTCTGTTCAATTCAGCGTTATTGACAGTCATTTCCTTATACACATATTCTTAACAGTTGCACTGATATTTGTATTAAGACAACATGGCAGTAAAGGAAATCATTCAAGTATTTCTTATTAACTTACTACCTTTTAAAGCCATCCTAATGGCCCATCACACAATGGACTTGTCTCTTGTTAGACTATACAATTACAACAAATGTAAGCCTTTCAAACCTCCAGTTTTTAAGTAAAATCATTGAAAAAGCTGTTTTTCAAAAGCTGAACAGCTTCTTGGCATTAAATTGCTGTTTTGATGTCTCCCAGTCAGGTTTTTGAGCACACCACAGCACTGAGACTGCTCTTGTTAAATGCTTCAATGACATCCACTAAACACAGACAGTGGGAGAATTTCAATCTTGGTATTATTGGATCTCAGTGCTGCATACAACACAGTCGACCACAACATATTACTAGACTGACTGGAAAACTGGGTGGGACTTTTTGGTACAGTATTAAACTGGCTTGAATCCTATTTAAGAAAGGACAGGGACTACTTTGTGTCTATAGGCAATTGCACATTTGAGCGGACAAAAATTCCACGTGGAGTTGCCCAAGGCACCATTCTGGGGCCTCTTCTGTTTAACGTTTACATGCTACCACTGGCTCAGATTATGGGAAACAAGAAAATACGTTACCATAATTATGCAGACGACACACAAGTTTAGTCTCCTGTTTAATCTTTTTATTTTATATTTAAAACTCTTTTTTAAATGCCCTTTTAATATTGCTTTTATGTTTTAGGTAAAGAACTTTGAATTGCCTTGTTGAAATGTGTTATACAAAAAAAACAAAAACTTGCCTTAGTGCTGCATTCAACACCATTGACTATCCCATCCTATTACAAAGCCTGGAACATTTAATTGGTTTGAAAGGAACCACACTAAGCTGTTTTTTTATTGTATCTATCAGATTGATCACAGTTTGTACGATGAATCCTCCATGCAGGCCAAAGTTAGTCATGGAGTTCTGCAAGGTTCTGTGCTTGGACCAGTTCTATTCACCTTCTATATGCTTCCTTTGGGCAATATTATTAGGAAACATTCCATAAACTTCCATTGTTATGCGGATGATACCCAATTACAGCGATCAAGCCAGATGAAACTAGTCCGTGAGCTCATCTTCAAGCATGCCTTAAGGACATATGACCTGCAATCTTCTGATGTTAGAGAAAACTGAAGTTATTGTACTTGGCCCCAAACACGTTATCTAAAGATATAGTTACTCTAGATGGCCTTGGGGTGCCCATAGAGATGAACACACAGTGTTCCACAATCCACAAATCTGCAGTTCCCCTCCGCTTTCAGCTTATTTGTTTGGTCTCTGCACTCTCAACAAGCTGGTGTCCAGCAGCAGCAGGCAGCTGTTTTCAGTGAATTAGCTCTGATAAACCCTCTGTACACCACCCGCACCATACAGCAGGCTGACACAGTTAGAGACTAGCTGGTGAACACAGTGGAGCATTTAGCATCTAAAGATACAGAGAGACTTGTTGCAGACCAAAAAGGAGAGTGAATATTGGTCTTACATTCTTTAGGTGGACACAAACATGACTCCAAACAAATGCTACTGTTGCTCTGTGTTGCTGGAAGTGTAAATGGGTAACTGCAGCCTTAACAACAAGTTGCCTAAATCAATAAATGCAGGTATCAATGTATCAAACCCCAAGTTTGATACTATTTATCGTCAATATTTCTTTCATGGCTGGCTGAAACCCACTTCCTTGAGTGCAGTTGCATACAAAGGTACATCTGTGACCTTCAATTGAACTTTATTAATTTGATTTGGGGCATAAGTAAAAACCGACAGACAATTACAAGCAAAACAGCTGTTTGGCTTTAGTGCAATTGCATTTAATAGAAGGATCTTCTGTTATTTTGACTGCTACTGATTTTGATGAGCTGCCATACGACAGGTCAGATGCTCTCCATTTACGTAGAGCCACTTACTGTTTTTCTTCGTATCTCTAGAACATGCAGGGACATTGTGTCGTAATATTACAAGATTACGCAATGTTTGAAGTGTCCAAACAGTGATGGTCGAGCTGACAGGAAGTGTAGGAAACTGCCTAATTACCTTGCACATCCTTCTGAGGACAAAGCATTCTTCGCCTCGGTCACCTTCAGCCCAACTCCTCAGAGAGATTTTAAAAAAACCTGATAAATACCGATCTAGTATGCCTTATGAGTTAAGGAAGGTTAGAGCAATGACTGTGCATATGCAATCGTGGTGTCGTTTTTTTACAGTGACCTTTCAACAAACACATACATTTCAGTTGTGCTTCAGATTTTCTTCTGAGGAAATGTCAGCGACAGACTGAACTTGATGGACTCACAGCAACATCCAGGCAGGTTTCATAATCCATACGAGCACACATGAAGACATCAAACTCATGGAAATACTTTAAGGTAAGTGATGTCACTGAACACTGTCAGTGTTGTAAATTGTGGTAAAACACTGACTGTCACAAGATTATCTGAAAGGGAGATCATTATTTATCAGATCAGTTAAAACCAGCAGTGCACTGCTGTAATCCAACCTCTGAAGCTAATTGGCGGGATTGAATTCTCATTAATGGAGAGACCTACTGTTTACAGTCAGTGTTGGGCTGTTTGACCACGGTGAGGGAAATACCCCCACCACAAAATCCATGAGTTAGTTTCTCAATTAGACCTTAACTGAGAAACTAACCCATGGTTTGACGTGGTTTAGTCATTTCAGTTCCATAGGGAGATTAAACTACTTTGCTGGCCGGTTTATGATTCACACCAGCATTAAATGATCACCAATATAGGCAGTGGACCTCCTTCTGCAGAATCCTATTTATTTTGGGAATTTCCGTAATTTATGCCAGTCAAATCTCTTTTTTATTTTATAAAGAGAACAGAGGTCCCAACCCAGTGATGTCATCAATATTTACTAAACGTTTATTGATGCTTACTGTAGTGAAAGGGATTAAGGGACATTTTTATACAAGGGTATCACCAACTATCTACGCTCCATGGAAAAAATGACCTACACCTTTTGACTACAGAAAGACAAGAGTAAAAATATTGAATGCAATGCGACCGTCACTGTCAAAGTTTTCGTTGACAAAAATGAACAATGCCACAGTGAAATGAACAATTTGCCTTAACACACAGGAGTTAATATCAAATAATACTCAAAAAACAGCAAAAGGTAAGACAATATTTAGCTGATTGCAGAGTGTTTGGCTTTAAATAGCACTTTCTGCCCTGCCGCTGAACCCTAACACACACACGCGCGCGCGCGCATTAAACCATCACCTTTGAACTCATCAGCTGACCACAATCCAGCTCTGACTAATCTGTTCATCGCTCAGCGCACTCTACTACTGTTACCATACACAGCCCCATCCTGAAGTCCATCTGCCACACTGATGCAGGATTAGAGCTACAGTCATTCACACACACCCCTGCTATTAAATCCTGTATCAATCACAAACAATCATTCATATAACAAATCACAACCACTTTGACCATTTCAGAAAACATGCTACATGTGTAGAATACCTATGTGCAGTGGTAGGTACGTAAGACAAGTAGCTCAGTCTCCATCTCTTCAATCTTATTTTCTACACTGGCATCAAAACATGGAGGCCTTAAAGAAGTCTTAACGCAGTCTTAGTGACCATAAGTGGAGGACAGAAACCCCTCCTGTGGTCTGCTGCTGCTGTTTGTCACAGTGAGAGGCTTGGACTGCTTCTGTGCTTTTTTCTGCAGCACACACTGCCATAAAGGTAAGATAGAATTACACATACACACAGATCAACAGGAGGGAGACGATTACACTAGACCAGCTCCATCTGCTCAGGGAAGAGACAGAGGGAAAGGGGGGGGGGGCATTTTTATTGACCCAATTTCCACCAAAACTACGTCTCACACAGTTGACTGGTTTACTCTCTGGCTGCCTAACAAGCCCATGAGCAAAGCACAAGCCCCAGACCGTTCCGGTGGGTCTGTGCATGTAGATGCTGCCACAGCTACTCCGACACCAACAGAGTGGAGGCCAGGCTGTGTTAGAGACACATTACCATGGTGGACAGTTTAGAGGGACAGCTGCATACAGTGGCACACACACACACACACACACACACAAATAGAAATCAGCAGGCAGGTCACTGTACTGACTGTTTATGATGACAGCAGAACAAAAGAGCATGAGTGTGTGCGTGTGTGCACTGCATTTCATTTTACAAAGTGGGCCATTGTTGCTAGGTAACGTAGCAGGACTTGAGCAATCTGTAGCCAGGAAAGAGAAGTCAAACAAAGATATTACTGTTTCATTTTCTATTTTCTTCCACATCACTGACTTTCTTCTTTACTTCTCCTTTAATCTACCTCAGGTTTCTTTGTTCCCCTTTCGTCCACCGGTTTTCTCTGTGATGGCCAAAGAAGTGACGATAACTTAATATTCAAATAGTGCTAATCATCAAAATGACAATTCATTTCAAAATGCTTGTTTCTCATGAAAACCACTGGCAGGTCAGACCAGCCCAGTTCCAGTGAAATGAAATACCTGTGCAACCCTAAGGTTTGAAATGAGTCAAAGCTCATATGCTGAAAAATAAAGTTACAAGGGGTACGATTCAGTATGGAAATTCAGCAAGTATTGTTTTGTTTTGGCCAATGTAAAATGTCATTTTAAAAACCGAACAAAATGTTAAAAAACATAAATTTCACCTGCCAGTGCACGGCAGGGTCTGCACAGACCATCCACAGCCCACAATGTAGCGCAGGAAGTGCACGTGTAGATACGTCCACCTATGCAGATGGTCAGTGCAGTATAAAGAGAACCACAGCGCCGCCAATGTCCATGTCCACTTTAGAGTACATCTGGCCCTTAAAGGTCGCCTCCAGACACGCTTAAAGTATGCAAAAAAACTCTGCTATGGCTAATATTTTGATTAACATGGTTAACCCACATAAGAAATAAACTCTGAAAAGAGGCTGGAAGCACATCTACTCCTTCTCCCTCATTGAGAAATTCTGGCTCTCTGAATGCCCCGCCCACCACCACTGCGTATTAGGCTGACCGGTCAAGCGCTGACATTTTAGGGGACTGAAACATAAGAAAAACCCATTTTGAGTGGAGTACTTTAAATGTGGACACTTCCAGGTGTGTGAGGGCTCATATCAGTTCTGTAAATAAAGAGGGTAGTGCTCACACTGCCCACTGCAGAACATGAAAACACTGATGATGCTAGTGTTTAAGGTCTGCGGACCGATGGCCATACAGATTGAGTGACTAATATAAGGCTCAGGCAAATCCTACAAATTCTGTCAGTTGTCACCCATCTAACTGACGTCCAATGGAACATCTGGTTAACGGGTGACAGTGAAGAGATCCACCATGATATGATTATAATAGCAATCTCAAGTTATTTCAAGTGAAGTCATTTTAAGTTGATTACCTATCTATTATTTTGAAAGTAGAATGAAACAGCAGAGTATGACGGTGCCGCAATGTTGCCCTTTTCTTTAAGAAAAATCTTGAAGCTAAATTGATTATCATTACTCTCACCATCTCCCCACCCTCCCTACTGCGCTGTTGCTTTCACCAGATAGACCAATCAGAATGCCAGGCTCAGCAGAACATTTGATGCGAGAAAATCAGAGTTGAGGATGAGGACACTACAGGCACACTGACACAGACTGTGTTTATACATGTTCAGGCTCTGAGGCTGTAGAGAAAACGAAGACTGATCCTGCTAATCCAAAGACTTCTCTCGGCTTTCTAAAAAGCCTTTCACAGACAGAGATCAACCCAGCTTTCCACTGACCCAAATACCACCAAAGAACACAATGTAACCCTCCAAAAAATGAGCATGTTTTGCTTTTGAACATATCTTTATTATTAGTTATGTATTCATTATGTCTTATCCACAGATTTTACATGTATTTGTTTCAGGTATTTTATATTTCAACCTTCGAATGATCGAATGGCGTTGGTCGAGAGGCCCACCTTTCTAAGTCATCATGGGTGCGTTTAAGCAGTGGTTGGAGGTTGGTTTTGTACGTCTTCTGAAGCCCAGAAGTAACAAACATTTTTAATTTATTTTATATCTAAAAAATTCACTAAATTGATTAACAACAGTAAGGACTGAGGCAATAGATATTTCTGGTTGTGTGATAAAAAATAAACTGTCGTCTGCATACAATGAGACCCTATGTTGTTAGTTAATTGAGATACCATGAATATTGGGGTGTTTTTGAACGGCTTCCGCCAGCACTTCAACTGCAAATAACAAAGGCAACAGGGGATAAAAGCTTGAAATATAGGTTTAACATGCCGGTACAAAGCACGACTAAGACTGACATATCAGCATACCAAGACTTTGCTATAATATGACCATCTTGGCACGGTGGTGCAGTGGTTCTGTCCACATTCATACGCCATCATTTTAAAATAATGCAAACTATATCATTCCCATTGTACTGGTTTTACTTCAATCTGGACACACTCGGTTCCATCATTCCCTTCCTCTGCATCCCACTGAGGTCAGCCTGAGCACAGTGAATTAATTATACAGCATTGGGTTTCTGAGTCTCAAGCTGTGAATATGTCTACATGACACTCAGTGAGCCTTTGTATATCCGATTGTACACACGAGTGGATACTTGTGCGTATGAATCCTAGACAGTTATAGATCATTTCTAAATCTCTGCTGTCTATATCCACCATTACCATCTTCAATATAACACTGAATCGGGCCTTCCTGCTATTTTGCCTGCAATCTGATCAATGTACAGTACATTTATCAGAAGTGAATAATAATGTTGGTGTTAGAAAGCCTTCTGACTGACATGAATCACTTCATTTTATCTCTGCAGTCATTTTTCTATGATTCTCTGTGGGAACATGAGTAGAAACTACTGAACAGGGACAAATAATACAAGCTCATGAATCGCAAATCATCAGGACTGGAAGGGTTGTTGTGGGAAGATATTTATAGCATCTCTTCAGGGATAGTTGCATCAAATCCTCTGTGCTGGCAGCAGCTGCAGATAAAACCTCTGAAATTCATTTCTAAAAAATACAATACACACACACACTCAAAAGATATAACCTTCAGTTCTCAACATAAACAAGATCTGTGAAATTATAGCTTCTCTCTCTCCCCGTCTGTGTGTCTCTCTCTCTCCGAAATTAGGACAGGGGAGAGCTCTGCCAGATAATGTTGTTGTGTAGCAGCACACGGGCACTCAGCCAGAACGCAGCATGAAAGAGTGTGTGTGTGTGTGTGTGTCAGCTAGAAGAGTATCCCATTAGCTTTAATGCTGGCTCTGCACCACTTGCCTTTGCTACAGAGGTGGCAGACAGACACACTTGCATGTGGCCTGTCTGTTAGTTCAGCAGCCTGTCTGCAGTTACACCACGGATGACCTTCGCATTCTAACATACAGGGTTTCCAATGGGCAATACATCTATATATATATATATTTTAGGAAATAATGAGTGAGGGCCAGACCTTGGTGACCTAGCTTGCTACAGCCATGCATCCAAATTCCATTGTTCTATAATTTCCTGCCTTCCACTCAACATCTTTCCTGTCAGCAATAGCAATTATTAATGTGTCTATACACAGTACAAAGTGGACACCATTATGATTCAAAGCTGAACAAAATGCCGATATTCTGTTCCTCTTATGGACGGAACTGTACCTGTACAGCGCCTTTCTAGTCGTCCGACTACTCAAAGCTTTTTCACACTACAGATCACATTTGCCCAGACACACACACATTCATACACTGATGGCAGGAGCTGACTGCCCATCAGGACAAGTTAAACTAACCATTCACACACAGTCACACACCGAAGGCGCAGCTTCGGGAGCAACTTGGGGTTCAGTATCTTGCTCAAGGATGCTTCGACACATGACTGGGGGGAGGCCGGGATCGAACCGCCGACCTTCCGATTGGTGGACGACCCGCTCTGCCACCGAGCCACAGGCGTCCACAAATCAACACTACTGTTGGCTCTACTCAAAGGTCCTAAATGAACTCCCCCAAAAGAGAGGGTCTCCGTAGTTAGCTCAAAGGCTGAACTAACGACTTCTTTCATTAAATTCAATCATCACAGCAACAGATCAGACGTGGAGCTAATCAACATGTTGCATTTTTGCTTGAAAAATTACTTCAGCAATTTATCAATTTCCAAAATCATGCAGCAGTGGCTCAGGAGGTCGACTGTCTCCCCAGATTATTCAGTTTGCTGCTGAAGTGAATCAGCAACTGACCTCAGTGAACACCAAATCTGTGGAAACCAAAGTAAACTGCGGCCCCAGTGCGGAGGAGACGAAGAGGAAAAGATGGACGCGCAATCCCAAAATTGTGGTGAGAATATTTGCTAAGCTAAGAGAGAAGCTATCGCTACCTGCTAAGCTAAGGTAACTAGCAGATCGGAATAGCGTGAAAACAACTGTGGGAGTAGTGAGAGTCGGTAGTTTAAAGGTGCAGTGGCTCATGAGCTGCTGTAATAAACTGAATGAACAGCAGCAGAATCCATAAGGCAGCACGCTGACCGCAGAGCGTCCGCAAAAACCTGCTTTCAAACTTGAAAGAAATAACGATTTGACATTTATCGCCATGCCATTTTGGCCACATCACCCAGCTACAGACTGCTTACCCTTGGATATATCTGTTCTCAAAATGACTTTGTTGTAACTTCCCAACTCTGCAGCACTTGGACCCGGGCACGGGTTAGATCAAAGAAAAGTTTGGCTGCGTCACAGTAAATCTGTACCTGACTGAGCTCGCCTCACAACGAGGCCCATCTTATTTGCTCGGAGCTCTGGCTCATCTGCACAGGGCAAATAATGTCATTAGTAACTGATTTTTGTGTTACTTTTACTGTGGATATCTTACGGTGAATGAGCTATGCTATTTCCGTTTTTCATTCCTAACATACTTGTATTGTTTTCCAATAAGACCTTTGAGGCCGTACACAGGAACTTTCAGTACAGCCAACCGGACCAAGCGGCAGCCATGACGAGTTCAGCCCCGAGTCGACAGGGAAGGAAGAGGGGAACGTTTTATTAGATTAGACTCAACTTTATCGTCACTGCACAGAGTACAAGTACTGAGCCACGTAACCGAACTGAAATGTAACGCCTAATCGAGGTCTATAAGAAGACACTGCACACACACTATCGATTTAAAATAAACCCTATAGGCCGTATTATAGATACACAGACAGAACCAATCCAGACAGTGTGCTACAGATGAATAACATTGTTGGACATGTGACATCATGTTTCAGTCACATGAGTAGATGTGTCGTGTTCACCGAGCAGCGCTGACTGTTTGCTGCTGCTGCTGGAAGCGAGGCAGCGTGTACGCGCTGCGGATGACAGGTGGCTCTCATCCCTCTGTTTCCTGTCTCCTCCGTCCTCCTGCCTGCCATCCGGAAATCGATCTCATCTTGAAAGGCATCTCAATTCCTGATGCCTCTCGAGGAGAGGGGAGGCTTGCCGGAGGAGCTATGAGCGGGGATGTTGCTAAATGTCCTAATGTTGGCAGATATGTCTCTGGACTGTGACGATCTATAGCCTTTATGTAGGCCTATGGGTGCCGAAAGACACTTTAATGATGTGTACATAGTACACAGTCGGCTGTGTGTGTGTGTGTGTGTGAATGTAATGTATATGTATTACATCTTGTCACATTGTGAACAGAACTGAAAGTAAATACAGAAGTTAAATAAAGCCGTCGGCTGGAACCAAACCGTGGGCAGAGGCTGCAGCTGCGCCACACGTCATATTTAAAGTGACGTTGCTTTAAAATGGCGGCTCCGAAGCAAGGGTGTCTCGTTTAGTTCAAAGCCCGTTGCCTCGGCTCCTCTCTCCTCGTGTCCCTTCCTCGCCTCCTCCGCTCGCATCTCGGGTGGGAGAGGAGGCGAGGAAAGGAAGCCAGGAGGTACAAAGTGACAAATGAGAAAGGCCCGTGATAGGATGCCCCGATGACTGACTCACAGGTGTTGTTTGTGCGTTTGCTATTTGTGCTACGTATCAATAAAGCTTTTACTTTTTTTCTTTCCCCAATAAATCAATATTCATGTTGATCATAGTGTGGCCCATATGATGACAACATATATCACATGAATATACAGTCTCCAGTAACTGCACCTGTCACATAGCCTTACTAAGTGCAACCTTTTATTACTATTATCACTAATAATATTATAACTGTGCGGGAGGGGTTTACCCAGCCCCTATTATAATGGAACCAGGGCGACCAATAGCAACAGATCTGTTCTAGCCAGGCCCAGGTGTCACTGCTATTCACATGCAAGTGCATCAGAGGGATTCCCACTGGTGGTCCGGCGACCTGCCCTCGCCCCTCTCGCTGCCAGGGATTCGTCCCGGATCATTTACGGCACGGGGCCCAAAATCTGGATTTTCCTGCAGTGATAAATAGGGATTGTTCATTGTTATTAATATTGATACCATTTGCAATACAGATTAACGACCCGAGTCTTTTTTGACACTTTTCTATTAATTAGGTGAAAAGATGAGACGGTAACAAATCCCTATAACAGACCTGGTGGTGCTGTCATTGCTGAACTGAGTCTGGGACTGAATGAAACGTGCCTCGGATAGACGCTGGGCTTTTATCTGAAGGCGACACACAGGAGCCCTTAAACATAACGTATAACTGGGAGAACAGCAAAAGGACGTATCAGCAGCAATAAACGTTTTCGCAACAATAAAGACGGGACATGTAGCACCGTCTAAATGAATGACGTCGGTGAATGTTAAACTGATTTTGGCCGCTCGGTAAACACGACTCATCACTAGGCCCCCCCAAAAGCTCTGCCAGACAGGAGCCAAGTTTCAATAAGCAGTATTATTAATACTAATAATAATAATAATAGGAGGGCAATTCATTTAATTCAGAAACTACTAAACAATCAATGTATGTTTGTGCACCAGTGATCTGATTCAAATGCCCCGACCCATCTCTCGAGAAATGACGTTACATTGGAGAACCTGCTGCTCTCGATAGCAGTATCGATAAGCTTAGAAACCTTTCATTTGCACTGAAGCAATGAGTGTAACTGTTGGTGGGTGGCAGTACAAGGAAAAGCTAAAACGAGTAGCCTGAGTATTAATTAACAAGTTAATCCGCCTGCCAGTTATTAGTAACTGCTGTTGTCGGCACAGTTCCAGATTTACACAGGAAAAAAGGCTCATGTTTTTTGTAGTTTTGTGGATTTTTGCCAAAACGAGGGAATTAAAAAGGGATGGACTGCCTTTCCTGTCTGTAATCGTAGTTTAGAATTAAGGATGTCCAGGTCGATCGGACACCCAACGTAACATCGGCCGATATTTCCCATCACATCCTGTGTGTTGGCAGCGGCCCTCACATGAAAAGGTGTGTGCGTAGGAAGAAGACGTGTCATGACAGGCCACATGTCACACACAGGCTGACGAGGAGAGTCGAGCGCTGAGAAAGGCCGAGTCACTGTGTGTGTGTGTGTGTGTGTGTGGGTGTGTTCATGTAGCGGGGACAGAAATCTGTTTACGCAGTCACATGGTGGGGACACAACGTAAATCATTCCATTTAGAAGGTAGCTCCCCTGGCAGAGTGCGCACCCCCTCCCTTTTCAACAGACCTTCAAAGGGCTGGTTGGGGGTTAAGAGACTTGGTTTTAGGGTTAGAATCAGGTTTAGGTCAGGGCTAGGGTTAAGCACTTAGCTGTGATGGTTAAGGTTAGAGTTAGGGGCTGGGGAATGCATTATGGCAATGAAAGTCCTCACAAGTACAGATGTACCAGGTTGCGTGTGTGTGTGTGTGTAAGAGAGGAAATGGCTGATAAACTAAATTTAGCAAGAAACATGTGTGTATACAGCTGTAGTGTTTGGCCACCGCTGAATTTGCAGCACTGTGGGAATGATTACCTACAGCACATGCTACTATCAAGTTGGAAGAGTTGAACAGCTGATCTGGAATATTAGGTCTCATTACTAAATATAGCATTGTTAAGGACTCAAACTGAATGTGGCGTGGCCGTTTGATGTAAAATAACAGTTAGGTAAGCAGCCTGAAACTTACATAGGACTCTTTTGGGTGGGCAGGCATTTGCATAGAGCCGAGGGTTGTGGTTGGAGACAGGGAGAGTGAGAAATCCTGAGCCAAATAGTCACAAACTCACTACAGGGACATTGTATATTTGAAGTTGAAACGTTTTTTAAAAAAGGCAGGGAGAAGTTCAAACCAACTCCTGACATATTGACAGGCTACAGGAGCCCTGTAATCCAGAAACCGGAGGGAGGAGAAGCTCCGACCGGCTGCCCGAGAAGGTCTCCCCGTGGGTGACACTGTGTGATGAGGAGCTGCCTGAGCCCAGGGGCCCCCGCTGAGACTCCACACAGAGCACCAAGGACAGAAACACAGTTTCTTCTGGTCATTCGGCTCAGGCGCTGGGAGGGAAAGTCCTTTAACGGAGGGACGACCTGCCGTTCCTTCTGGCATCACGTCGGTGACTTTCAGCAAACACGCATGTCAACACAGCGAGGTCGGCAAAAGTGACCCGGGTCCTGGCCAAATGTGGTAACGTAGGTGGATAACGGCGTCACCGCGGCAGGCCTAAATACAACATGAATTTCACTATGATATTTAAAGTCGTGGCATTTCCACACCCACCATATGAGAGTGAGAAAGAGGGAAATGAGAGTGAAGAGACGGTAAAAAGAGGCAACAGCAAATCCTGCCTAAGTAAACACTTTCAGTCCCTTGGCAGACAGGAAATCCACACAAGACTCATTTCTCACACACACAGTGAAGTGAATGGGGAGGAGTTAGCACATCCTGTCCTGTGAACAAAAACAATATGAGAGGTGAGCAGAGCAGTGCCAGTCGGACCTGCAGTGTGTGTGTGTGTCATGTGTCTGTTCATATTTCTGTGCATCTGTCTGTACTGAAGTGCAGACTATGAGTGGGTCGTGTGATGTGTAGAAAATGTAAGCTCAAAAGCACGAGTTGACATGGCTTTACTGTGTGTGTACACACACACACACACGAATGTCAGTCAGTAGTTTTCTCTAGGCTCAGCAGACAGCAAGCACACACACACACACAGTGTGTTTGTTAACCTCTGGGTAGCTGCAATCTTATAAGCATCATTTGACTGGGCTAGATTTATGATGATCAATACTTATCACCTGTTGCTAAGTTACTGGTAGTTTTTCAGTTCACTAAATGGGTGTTTCTTCTTCTTCTTCTTGAGTGGTTCCTCATTGATAACGGCCACTGAAGGCTTGGTCCTGTTCTTGGTCCTTACTTACACATTGATCTGGTACTTTGACTGAACGCATGATTTTGTTCACTTGATGCTGGATTTTAAAACTAAAATAGCCCAACCTACATTTTACAGAATGTGTTCGGGGTCACAACCGTTTAGCCAACAAGCAGTACCTTTCCTATGTCAGTAGAACCTGTGTTATTGGAGACCGTTACCCCTTAAGCTAGTTTGCGTTGGGACCAGTCAGCATGGATCATGACCTGTGCTATTTGTTTGATTGCAGCCAGCCGCTTGAAAAGCTGCTGGATATTAATGCTCCTCATATTCATGCTATGTCAGTGTAAGGGCGTTGCAAAACACCAGCATATACAGCGCAACAAACCAGGCCTTTATATATCATTTCGAGTGATGAGAAGGGAACTGACAACACCATAAAGTCCCCAACTGTAGCCAGCTGTCTGAGGGCTTTTGCAATGTCTTTGGCTGTGGTCGTGTATGTTAAATGAAACTAACTACTAACTAACCAAACAGCCAGCAGCCCGAACTAACTGACTTCACTCACGTAAAAGAATGACACCCAATTATATACAGACAAGTCAACACACTGTTGTTCAGCGGTATCTACGGGAAACCAGCGGAAAAGCAACACACAACGGTAGAAAAACAGAGCAGGGTAAACACAAGGGGGCTAAATTCAAGCCAGATGTGTGTGGCTCACTGGGAACTTTACAACACAACAGGCCCAGCCCAAACACGCAGCCCGAGGCAGGTCCCGTCTCCAAGGACTGCTGCCATTTGAGCACCAACACCTCACCCCCCCCCCCAACAAAGCGTCCTTCTCACAGCTCATATAGTTGTCTGCCCTGGAATAACCCCGGCAAACCACGGTGAATGTGGAAAACTAAAGATGTATTGGGATACTATAGAGAGGATGGCTGCATGCTGTAGAATGTGTATACTTGGGTTAAATTAGTCAAAGTTTGTGGCCCACGAGGTTTAAAATCAAGCGTTTGGACACGTAGATGGGCTGGAATGGAACATGATGCCTCAGGTCACAGCTATGTGAGTAAAACATGAGCTGTTGTGCAACCTGCGTACATGGCTGAACTCAAAGTACTTCATCCCTCGGACGCATGGAACACAAGCAACTGAAAAACACGGCTGGAACACGTTTTTAGTTCAACCTGCCCACCACTCACTTCTCTTCACACCGGTCTCCAGGTTTTACAAGCAAGCTATTCATTGATGGTGATAAGAATGTATGGGCTAATCGTGCATGCCAACGTCGTCACAACTTTGAGCTCCTCTCTTTCAGTCCATTAGCTTCCAGGAGGGTCTTCCCTGTAGTGTGTGTGAATACAGCCCTCCCAAGCCCGCCCCGCACAGTACCCCATCAGCCCATCTTTACTGGGTCCATTTTGAATCTGCCAGGCGTTCAGTCAGGGCCAGCTCTCCCAGGAGACCGAGCGCTTGTCTGTCACCTGTCCACATTGGGAAGCAGAGTACAGGTGTTGGGTTTTTCTCTGAGTGACCCAAGGGTTTCCTAGGCGGCTAACAGCGGCAGTCAGTCAGTCAGTGACATTATTAGGTGCCAAATTAAAGAGGTCCGGGGTAGCCACTATCGACTGAGCTGTGACTGACTGAAGCTGCTAGACGTGATGCGGTCAGGGCTCTTTCTGCGAGTGCGGCCTGCCTGTTGGTCGCACGTCTGCTCTGGTTCCCCTCTACAGTCCAGAGACATCTAGGAGACAATAGGAGACTCATTTGTCTGTCTGTCTGTCTATATGTGTTAGCACTTTGACAGCCTGGAGACCTGTCCACGGTTTGACCTGAGCTACCTGATCAAATGAGTGGTTCTGGAATGAGCTCGGCTGCGTTCCTCCCTCAGAACGCTTTCTTTCTGAAAGCTAGCTACAGTTAACCATGGACTTAAGTGTAATTCCACACTAACTTCTGTCTGCATGAATGAGCTATAGAATGAGTATATGCAGAAAGAGACTGGAGGTCGGTCTTACGACCTGTAGCTGATACTGCATCTGGACCTTTTCCAGTTCCTATACTGGTCCTCAGATTACTGCATCCTCTTGCTGCTCCACCTACAGCTACTACTGCTGCAGCTGTCACTCTTCTATTAATACCCTTACTACTGCTGCCATTAGCGTCACTGAAGCACTGATCTAGCCGACGGTAGAGGACCAGAGGCAAGACATCCCGTCCTCCTTTCAGTGCTTCCTTTCCGCCCCCCGTTTCCATTCTGCTGTGATCAGGCTGCTTAACTGCGTCTTTGTTCTTCACAGCTAATTTGCTATGAAGGAAGAGCGCTAACACAACGTCACTCGCCTGTGTGCGGAATTCCCCACCCTGACTGAAGTGATTACACAGCAGCTGGAGATGCAGCCATTTACTGCCATACAATGGCTCCTGTCTGTCTTTTGAATTAAAGATTAATGTCGTTTTAGCAAGTTTCAACATTTCATATTGCACACTGAACACCTTCACTGACTAGACTCCATAATGTCAACATATAATAACAGTTCCATGATGAAATTAAGCTTCAGGACGGAGCTCTGTCTCTAATCAAAAATAATGTGCATTAGCTGGCAGCATACAGGCAATATTTGTAAGCGACACGTTCTTCAGTATCACTTCAGTTCTTCACTAACTGCTGCGTCATGACGCCAACGCGGCGGTGCGGACGTGTCGCTGTTTTAGAACGTAACAAAATAACGTTTTAGTTCTCTGACGTCACCGCCGCTCCCTCTCCTTATTCACGCTCTATGTCGCTCCACCACAGATGTCTGTCTCTCTCTCTCTCTCTCTTTCTCAACAAATGAACACGAAGGCGAGGACACAGCTGGAGAGGATCACGGTTTGGTCACGAAGTGGTTTCGGTGATATTTTAGTGTGACCGGTGTAACGCGTGGTGGCGTTTATGAAGCCATAAACACTATGGCAGGGCCCGTTCAGCTGTTTAATATGAAGTCGTCTGCCTGCTACCTTAGAAGTCCCTTTGACTGACTGTTTGAGAAAGAATCTGGCCTCGTTTTAATGTGACTGACGTGTCAGTGTGTGTTTGTATCCATCACGTTGGAGCTGCCAGTTTAAGCCTGGGTTTCCATTTTGTTCGGTGCTGCATGATACGCTGACACACAGCTTGTCAAAATAAAATCAACTCAAATTCAATGGTCAGTTTGATTTTTTGGAGGAGAATTAACCGTTTATATAAATCGGTCAAGTAGTCGATCGAGGAATAGTCGTTAGTGGCAGGCCTAGTAAAAAGAGAGACACACTACTTGTCCGTGCGTGTTTCAGAAAGCAAGTCAGACTACCTGAACATTAAACCCAAGAGTCCAATTAAGGAGCAAGTCAACTAAACACAGAAACACTTACAGAAGTATTTCTTTGGCACTCTTGGTGATCAAGTTCATTTCCTTGGCCATGTTAAGACAACGCTCACACAAACCGCGGTTGCCTCAGAGTAGAAGGTGTCCGCTGGAGCCTCTTCACTTCATGCCTTTGATCCGATTTCCCACGAGTGTAGTGCTCACTAGTGCTAGGACAGTTGCACGTATCCATATTCATGTGCCTCAACCACAGAAAGAGCCAGGCCTTTATTTCAAACAGGTTTGTATTAGGTCTCCATTTCTAGTCTCCCATTTTAAAAGCATACCTCATTACATTTTAGTAAGAAGCCCCCCAGTTTTCTAATCTGCTCCGTTTTAATTTGCTGTTGATGCTGTTTGCTATGGAGTAAATGCCCCTCCATGCCGACCTGGTGCCTTGATAAATCCAGAATTATGTACTTATATAATAATAAGTAAAATAATATATAGAATAATGTAACGTATTTCCACAGCATTCTAACTGCTACTACTTTGCTGTGTTTTCTGTAGCTGCTCAGCTCCCGTCTATGAAACCCAACACTTCCAGCATAAATGTTTCACATTAAAAGCCTGGCGTCAGCGCGAAGGGCATACGAGCCCTCCCGTTCTACGTAGCCTTTTAATGTGAACAATCTGGACAAAGTGTTGACTTTCACTGACAGTGGCCGAAAATAGTGAATGAAAACGGTATTCTGTAAAAAAACACAAACCAAAAGAGAGCAGCTAGTATGACACGAGTCTGTTGGCGTACTGACGGGTTTAGTCATGTGGAAATGTACAATATGCTGAATTTACCATGTGAACTAGTAGAGCACAAGTAATTCCGGACCACCTCAATGTTTTTACCCAGCCTTTAGTAGCAACCAGCCTTTCTTTGATTTATTGTTTGAATTACAGCTTTTGTTTCAACTCACGGCGGGTTAACACAGACTCACCCATTCCAAGATCAAATAGTTTACATTAACAATGTAGAGCGAAGCGTTGGGCCTGCCTGCTGACACCGCCGTCACGTTGTTTCACGTGCTTAGTCTGGATAAAAGATTCCATTTGAATATGATCCGTGGTTATTCAATTACATTTGTGGCCACGTAAATTGACGGACCCAAAATTCCCATGAACACCAGGAGCAGAAGTGAAGAGCTGGAAAGCAACATAAAGCTTCAGTATTTCAGTGTGTGTGTGTCTGTGTGGAGGAACACATTTTCTTTGAGCCGTCGTTTGATTTCAAAGGCGCAGCTTTCAATGAGAAGCACATTCAAGCAACAATAAAAAAAATCCTGGAGAGAAGAAATGCTTCTCAGATGCTCTGCTTAATGTGTAACTGTGGAATTCTTTTAATCTTATCATTTCTTTGTTATTAACTAAAACTGAACGCATAATTGAACATAATTCACTCCCTCTTAAGGCTTACAGCTTCATTTACCACTTGTGTGTGCGCGTGCGTCTCTGTACTAGATTTTGATGTTGTTGCTATGACAACAGCAGCAGAAGGGGCAGTGATGTGACGAACGGGTGAAAAAAAGCCGGAGGAGGAGTCAGACAGAGAGAAAAACAACCAGGAAAAAACTGTGTGTGGAAGCCTTTGAACTCTTATCTCCCATGCATGTGCCAGATGGCGCTGTGCAACTGCTCTATTACATAATCAAAACCGTGAATCACATTTCCATGCACACGCTCACAGCCCCTGTCGGGCGCACACACGCAGACATGCGTGCACACAGTCCAAAACTAAATGCCATCATTGTCAACCACTTCTGAATCAGGGACAGACACAACACCGCTTACGGAAGTCACTGCCACGGACAAACGCCCTGCGCCAGCATCAGCATGCCTCCACAGACCACTGTCGTCTGCAGTGCGTATGATATGGGCTGTGTGAGAGGAGCCTTCTGACACACAGACGACAACAAAAACACCACAGCAACCACGCTGTCGCCACATCAGTGCGTGTGTGTGCGCGTGTGATGCCAGCGACGCAGAGCAGACTCAGCATCCGAGAGCTAATGTGTTCACTGATAAGGACACAACACAGAGCAAACCCCTGTCAGACAAATCCGTTTTAACCGCGGTTTCAGCCGCTACGCTGCTCCAGCGGCCGCGGCACTATACTCAGCAACTTTAACCTATATGTTCCAGGTGACCATGTCGTCAGATTTGAGTTTTCAGCTCTGCAGTCTCTGCTGTGAAGAGGTAGTAGAAGACGCCGTAGCACCGTTACATGAACAGGGACTTTCAGTTTCTTTTCTGTGGCAGCAAACACAAGACACAGCCGCCAGGTGACTATAATACTGCAACCTGAGCTCAGCTACGCACTTCATGGCTCACTACAGTAGCGTGAGGGAAAGGCTCACTTTCACTACAACACTGCTGGTTTCCCACAAGGCCCCCTTCCTTAAAGGGGAAGCCTTGCCCGGTAACCGGAGGGCTTACTATTCAGAAAGTATTCAGGTCCATTACTGAAGCACCAGCACTAACACCGACCCCACTGTGAAAACACTCGACTGACGGAAACGTTCTGCAAGTAAGGTTACTCAGTGAGCCGTTCCTGTTCTATCTGAAGTCTCGGGATTTATAGCACTGCTGCATTAATGCCGCATTTTACTTTCTGCAGCAGTGCATCACGGTCCATAAAGTCATCGTGTGTATGCTCTATTGGAGAATTTATGTTATTTGAGAGAAAATGTGTATATCTCGCGGCATGGCCTAAAAGATGGAGATATTATTTAGAAGCAGGTATCGCCCAGCCCTACCTGCTAGCGTCGCAGCGCAGACATCAAATGGAAAGCCTTTATTCTACTTTAGTTGGCTTTCAAACCGGTGGCTATATCTAGTATCTGATGGCGTGTTGGGGAACGGGTTTGCTACAGAGAAACTAGCAACATTCTTGGCTTCGCTTCCAGCGCATCTGAAGAACCGTAAAGAGCTGTTAAAGTTAGACTGAGAACAGAATGAGGCTGTTGTTTGAGCCACGCTGTCCACATGAGGAACCACACAGTCGCCTGTTGTTCCTTGTATCTGCTCGGTGCTTGATTGTTCCTTTCTGCTTTAGCGCCTAACTGCGAAGAAGCAAATCAAGTTGTGTTTCTGTCCTTCACTTGCTCCCGCTCTCTCTCCTTTGCAAACACTCCTCCTCTTTATCTCACTCCTTTAAACTACTCGGAAGTCTAATCACCTCTCACCGTCCACAAGCATTACAGGAGACGTCCACCGTTTGTCATAATGATTGATTCTCGTGGTGACCAGAGCTTTCTTTACGCTGTAAACGAAGCTGTACGTCGCAGCAGCTGTGAGGTTTATGATTGAACAATCAGCGACACTGTGTGCAGCAAACCCAACCCAGATGGGTCCTGGGCCATCAGCAAGCACCTGCCCTGGAGCAGGGACCTCTGCCCTGGGGGGGGCAGTAACTATAACTAAGCAACTAAAGAACTGAAAACTCTGGTTCTACCCAGTGGAAACGCAGGCAAGGCAACCAAGTTTCTGGAAAAGTTCCTGCAGTGGAAACGGTATCTCAGCTGCAGAGGAATTAGTCACAACACAACATGATTCATTCGTGTAGCAAGGAGAAGAATTGGAAAAGCATGACAATGTACCAAAAGGAATCCTCCCTCACCACGAGGAAAAAGGTGGTGGCCAAAGGAAGCTCAACAGTCATAGCCCGACACTGAGCGGAACAGCTGGTAAACACGGAGACCGAAAGAGCCAAAGATCCTCAAAGTTACCGAAGGCTCGACAAAACTGATGAGAGACCACGACAAAGCAGGTCTCTGCGGCAGGTTAAACAAATGTCCCAACACACAGTCGGATGAAGAATGACTTGGAGGCTTTGTATTTCGATGAAGAGGATTCAATGCTTCTGCTAAATCACTGTGGTCAATGCGTCGCAGCAAAGGCAGCGTGCTCATAAGGCTGTTCCTACTATTGTGTCCAGCTTCTAAACAGAAAACAAAGGTCTTACCAGGGCAGGCCACTGTATGCGTTTGGCCTTGGGTCCCTGCAGCAGGCCTCCTGCGCCTCCACCTGCTCCTCCTCCTGCTGCTGCTCCCTCCTTCCTCTTGGCCCAGACCAGCTGGTGCTCCAGTAGAAACAGCTGGAAATCCTCATAGACCTTCACCCACTCTCTCTTCTCCCATTCCTGGTCGTCAAACTCCACATATACCTGCACGGCACACAGAAAGACATTTTCAATAACGACATCCCAAAGCACACCATCTCTGAGTGTCTGCTTCTGCATGGAAGGAGGAAGAGGAGGAGGAGGAGGAGGAGAAGACGAGGGAGGAAGTGGTGGGGGGGGGCGGGGGGGAAATAATAGAGGGGGGAGGAGTAATATCTGATAAATAATGCAATGCAAATAATGAGGAGTAGGACGGAGGCACGCTGCTGCCAGTCACCAATACTGGGCACTTCCCCTCATGAAGTATTAGGATACGAGTTCACGGCATCGGAGATATATGCTACACCCAATTCCACATTTAATTCACATTACTTGCAGGAAATCAAAGTGTACAGAAGCGTGCGCATTGACAGACATCTCACCACACTGTTCACGTTCTGAATGCAGGGGGAAAGCACAGAGTCAACAGTAATGTGGAGGTATTCTAACACTGCATAGCTGAGAGTCACAGAAGCCTCTCTCTTTACAGTGGACACATAATCCAGGGACTGACTGGGTGTGTGTGCGCATTAGCCATCTTTCTCTCATCTCATCTCCATTCCCCTCCTCTGTCATCTTCTTGCACCCAGTCTTCCTTCTATATAACCCCCCCCCCCTCCATAAGCAGGGAGAGGAAGAGGGATCGACGAGTGCATCTCCCCTCGTTCTGCCTCCCACCCCCTAATTCTCCCATAATGCACTACTGCAGTCAACTGAGTGATCCTTTCCAGCCAACAGGGACGAGGGCCGCTACCTCCGTCTGTCCTCCCTCGTTCGCTGTTGGTGCAGTCTATCCATTTCTGACCATCTGTCTGTTTACTCATACCTCCGTCTGTCCTTCCTCTTTCTAGCAGTTGACCCATGTCACTCCATAGCTCCATTGATTATTGATCTCCAACATTTCATTCCAGGACCCTGCTCCCTCCACCATCTGATCTAATCCATCACTCTCAAATGCTCTGCCATCCCCTCCATTAAGGGCGCTGTCATTCATTCATTAGAATTAACATGAGTTGATTAAATGTGCTCTTTCTGTGCCACCCACAGGTTTCTGAGGAGCGCTTGTGAAGCTCAAAGTGGGCGGCTGCCGGCGGCCCTGGCTGTCGCCATCTTGGCAGCGCCGGACTCCACCTAGCCCAGAAATGGGCAAAGAGGTGGATCTGAGGCGGGCCAAATGAAGCCTGGTTGATGAACCTAGCGGCAAGCCACCGCATAGGGCACCCTGCTGTCACTCAGAGTGACCACGCCCCTAATTATGCATAACTTTAAGCCTTAATGTGAGTTCAACGGGTGCGTTATAGGTGCTCTGCAGAGAAACACACACACGGGGAGTCTGCTGCGGATGCTTTGTTAAAGCTTGTACGGGCAGCTGTTGGCGCCGATGTCACTCGCCACCACGTCAACACAAAGATCGCCTGCTGCTGTGAAAACGGGATCGCTGGTGAAACCATCCAGTTGTTTGGGCGACTTCCGAAAACGTACAGCTTTTGAAGAAAGTCAACGGCGCAGAAACCGGAAGGGGCGGGGCGAGATGGGGTGTGTGTGCAGAGAAAGGACAAAGGGACCTGAAGGGAGGCAAAGTGAGCAGATTAAACACTACAGTCTGTCAGCAAACACTAAAAAAAAGTGGAGGACTGAACAGAATTATAATGGTAACAAGACACAACGGGGGCCTGTATGAATGTGTTCTTTCAAGGTAAATAAGGTTGGGTTCTGTAAGTAGCATAAAGGGGAATACAGCTCAAATCTCCTTATGCAACCCTCTGTTGTAAAATGAGAAATAAATACATAACTACCATGGAAATATATTACACCCCCCCCCCAACACAAAAAACGCTAACAGTAAATGTATTATTGGGTGCAAAAGAGAAGTTAGTCTGGAGGCCTGTAAGAGGTTTTTATGTCCATCATTGGTCAGTCTCAACTCTTATGGAGAAAATAAAATACAATCATGGGGGCAGCTAAATGTTCCCTTCCTGTTTTCAACATGTGTCGGCACTACAGGCAATAGGAAAACGAGTGTACCCCCCCTGCAGCAGCTGTCCTGTATGCCTGCTCTTCATGGCTAATGTATCATCCATTCTAAGTTGGCGGTTCACAGAGCGTGGCCCTGGCGTGGTCGCACGGTTCCTTCTTCTGCCTGCAGAGATGCACTGAACAACACAGTGGTTTTGGTGCTACCGAGTTCAATTCTCTACGCAGGCAAAACTCTTTTGACAGCCACTTTAGTGTGTGCGCGCGTGTTACTGCAACAGGCTAAACTAGCATTACTGCCACAAATTAAAAGGATACTCACGCATATGCACATTTTCCCATTATGCCCAGGCTGTACGTCAGCCCAGGCCATTAAAACTCAATCTAACACTAAATGCAGGCTGCGGGCCCGGGGGCCAATAACAGGCCATGTAGGCACAGGAAATGATAGGGCTGTGCTGAGGAAAGAACAGACAACAAACACAGAACACGCCATTATCACTGCTGCTAGCCAGCCCCTTACACTCCACCATGGAACACCTCCAATCACCGTTGTGTTGCCAGTCATGTCCCTGTGGGTGCTGAGAGGGTGACGCGAAACAATGAAGTCTTAGGTTTAAAAGCACAGCCATAAACAGAAAAAGAACACTTGATACTTTGTGGGGGGATGAGTTCCCCTGGATGGATTACGGAGTTGGCAAAACGTAAAACTAACTGATGCTGAAATCCAATAAAGCTGATAAAGCTTCATTTAAGCTTTAAAGCTAACAGGACTTTGTTTTTGTACAGTAATCAGTGAGCAATCGTTTTCAAAGCTAACTCCCGTCTCATTTGTGGTCTGAAACAGTAAATTCATCAAATTTAGGTTAAAAACAACACCGCATTTGGTCTTTGCAAACGCGTTTATCTGCATATAGAGCGGGGAAGGAGATGCGTTCTCAATGCCAGGCGTGAACTGCCGTACTTGGAGCAGTCCACTTGTGATCGGATCACCAAAGACGCATGTTAATGCCAGGTGTAAACAGGGCCATTCATGCTCTCACTGACACCTACAGACAATTCAGAGGCACCATGGAGTGTCCGTGGACTGTCGGGTAACATGGAGCGCCCGGAGGAAGCCCACGCAGGCTCCAGCCCTGAACCTCCTCGCCGTGAGGGCTAACAGTGGCACCACCGCGCCTCAATGACTGGATTTTCAGTCACTTGGAGGAAGCGACACAGAACTGACGTGTGGTCACATCTGAAGTTGAAATGGTGAACTTGTTAGCAAACGGATGCTTATTTACACATCCAGCAGTCACAGGGCAACGTCAGCGCCCATTTTGCGTCGAGGGTCCAATGTCCACTCTCTTGTAGCCCTGTTTCGGGTCTCTATCAGCTCCTGAGAAAGCTGCTAAATGCTCCGCTAAGGTCACCAGCTGCTCTCTAACTGCGTCTGTCTGCTGGTTGCTGCTGAGCAGGTAGTACAGTTGGTGCCTGCTGCAGCCGAACGCCATGACAGCGAACCAAGACAGTAAAGTTCGGGTTACAGTGAGCTGAAACTCTCTATAAAGCTCCGTACAGGCGAGGGGAGCTGCTAGGCAAAAATACCACGTTTCATGCTATTGCACACCTACATTTACATTTAGCAGACGCTAGGCGCAGCGTCGGGAGCAATTTTGGGGTCCAGGATGCTCAAGGATGCTTCGACACGTGGCTGGGGGAAGCCGGGATCGAACCGCCGACCTTCTGATTGGTGGACGACCCGCTCTGCCACCGAGCCACAGCCGCGCCTCTAAAATGTGTCATTGTACAATCTGAGTTAAACATTTGACATGTTACCCATTTGTTGCCATTGAGCAAAATGGATTTTATTTTTAAATTACAAAGGATTTTGGCACATTAGTTAACGTATGTTAATAGTATTAGGGGTTATAGCGTTACAATAGTAACAGTGCGAACAAATAGAACATAAATTGAAATCAATGCAGTCACTTAGGTGAGCCTAAAGCTGCATGCCACATGCTCCCTTTCAGTCCAGGTGGTGATGCAGATATGCGGGCAGCATGTCCACCTTTCCTGGATTGAGTCTGGAGCGGTGAGGTGAGAGGATGCGCGCCCTGGAACAGGCAGGGAGTAGCAGCAGCTATATGACAAGTGTTGATCCTTTAAAGCTAGGAATGCACAAAGCTAAGCCTGAGTTATGTGTTGTAGCGTTCTCACAGATAACTAACCAACATACCCAGCACACACATGCACAGCAAGGGCTTTAAATACGTGTGTGTGTGTGTGCGCCTTTGTTTCTGCTGCCTGCTCTAGCGTCTGCACTGATTCTCATGTATTCACCTGCTTGCAGTATAGATTATGAACATAGAGAACGCACGCAGGACAGGGGACGCAATGAGAACTATGGATTCGGTCCCGCTGTGAGTGTGATCTGTCTGCATGCCCTGATTACTATCATCAAGCATATTAATAACCATGACACATCCAGAGCAGGGATGATTCTGTAGTGTGTCTACACAAACAAGGAAAACATACACATGACATGAATGGGAAAACTCAGTGTCTGGTGAGTCTGTTGCTATAGTAACCAGAGGCAGCAGTGAGCATTGGCCATGATCTCACACAGACACAGCTCTGAATCAGTAGGCTTCCATCAGCTACAGCGAGGAGCAGAAATAGGAGCCAGGGAGAACAAAGGAAAGCTGATGCCATACTTCCAACACTGTACAGCATCTGGCATCATCGCTGTCCGCTCTCACCCCCGCCACAGGCCCGCGTGTCCCTCTGTTCTTACGGCCTGCTCATAGCACCCATTCACAACACCGACAGACAAGAATCAAGCTGACAACAGACTCCGGCCACCCACTACCACCCTGCCCCACGCTGTGCAGAGGATGCGAACGTGTGTATGGTTGAAAGACTCAGGAGCCCACAGCTGGACAAGGGCCCCCAGAGAGAGCCGTTTTCAGGGGGCCCAGAATGTGTAGCAGCACCCCTGACGAGGGTACGCGGATTTGTCACCTAACAGTGAAACCACTTATCGTTCAGCAGCATCCCTACCATTGACAGGTTCTGTTATGGATGGCGTCCGTTTAGTTGGCACGAGAATGTCGGGGCTTGTGGAATGTCACAAGAACATAAACATCATAAAATACTTCCATTTACACGTTGTTAAAGAATAAAGGATACTGTTATTACAAAGTAATAAACTAAAAGTGACCACTTGACCAAAGGGAAGACCAGTAAATGATAGTAGTGCCCACCCTTCCACTGTGGCAGCACATACATTTCAGAGTGTCCAAGGCCAGCACTGTTATGGAAGGCTGTCCCTCATTTAAATGGGTTTCCAACGCTTCTCTCCTATGATAAACAGTGAAATTATGCCTAAAGAAAGTTTGTCATTCTACTTCTGTACATCACAATGGCCAATAAAATTACACGGTAGGACACCCAGCCAGTGAGGAGAGGCCAGAGAGGCCATCAGTCAGGAAGTGATGCGTGCACTGTTTGTATTCAAGTGTTTCCATGAGCGTTTTTGCACGTTCATGTGCATCACACGACTGCATGCGTGAGCATACGTGAATGTGTGTTGAGTGATGCAGCTGTGTATAATCTGCCCATCACTAACGGCTGCAGAGCAGCTTTCTGGCTGGCTGCACCGGAGGCCGCTGACAGCCAATGAGCACGAGGCATGACAGCAAACAGCCAATGCAGAGCGAGAAGCAAAATCTGCCTTTTAAATAGAGCGCCAGAGAAAGCTGGAGAAAACAACAAGCCTCTTTAAGCCTTTTTGATGACTTAATAAGGTTTTCAAGAAGCTCCATAACCCCCCTTTTCTCTCTCAGCCTTGCCCTGCTGTAAGTCATGTCCACACTCTCCAGAAACAATCATCTGATTTATTGAGCTTGACTGCACAGAAAGCTTGTAGACTAGCCAGGCTAAAGAGACCACTCTGCACCGAAACATAGAAACAAATACACTGGCCTCCAACACATGTTACCGATATCAAATGGGTATCTTGTTCCAATCCGATCATTATCTACCACAGCCTCACTGATAAATGATTTGATTCTGGAGCATAATCTGGACAGGATTAGTTCATGCGAACAATGACCCGGCAGGTAACGTAGCCAGCGTTAGCCGGCTGTGGGTAGTACTGCTGTTCGCGGCCATTCTAGACAATGCTTGTGATTCCACCAGACGTGCCGCAACGCAACCCAGAAGCGTCTCGCCACTCGGCTTCGCTGTGAATCCGCGGCGAGTCTCTTGTTGATGGAAGCCAGGTCCATCTTCACAGAGCAGTTCACACGGGCAGGAAGTCAGGCAGAGACTGTTTCTGGGCGTACCTGCTCTGGTCTCAGTCTCGATGAATCTATTACCATTAGCACTTCTAGTCCATGGTTACCCTGCTAACCAGAATGCAAACCTTTGGATAGACTGCATTTCTCGGACCCTCTGCTGTTTTTGTTTCTGTGCTCTGAAAGCTGCCAAGCAGTGCACGCCTCGCCCCCCCCCCCTCTGTGCTGGACCATCGGGCGTCCTGAGACCCCTGGCCGTCGGTGCCTCATCCAGTCGCTGAGCTGGATCTTGGTCCCCCGGGAGATGCAGCCTCCCCCCCTGGTTTGCATGTCATCATGGCTCTCTCTGCCTCTGTGTGTTTGTTCCTACTCTGTGAAGGCTGGTGTCCTCCTCTGTGCATCCTGGTCTCTGTGGTGGAGACCTTAGCCGAATCGAGGGTCTGAGGACAGAGTGCTGTCTGCTGTGCAGATTATAACGCCCCTTGAGGGAAAGTGTGATTTGTGATAATGGGCTGTATATATTAAAGGGATTACTGTCGATACTCAGCGCCTCATTACAGATAATGACCCGAATGCCGTTGATAAGTGTGTGGTGGTTAAATGTGGTTATCAAACACTGCACTGAAGCTGTCCAGTCCGCACCTTTGATAGAATAAATCAACATATCAGGCTGTGGGGTGGGGTGGACAAAACGTTAGAAACACCTCTCAAGAGAATGCAATGCTGAAAGTTGCAGAATAAAACTATAGTCTCCGAAATGGAGATACGTTGGGATCAACCCCTCTGTGATCCAACAATATACAGATTTACTGCAGGACTGCTGGAAGACTGCATTTGTTGTAGCTAAGAGGACCCAATACACTGACAACTGAGTGTGTGTATATATTTTGTCTGGTTAAAGAAGCCTAACTTGAATATATTACCCAACTTCGGAAAGGATGAGAAAACTTAAATATATTTCTTAAAGAGCAGGACCTGATGGGAGACATTATTTAAATTAATCTTTACTGGTTTCCTTGCACAAAAACATCATAATATGTATTTGATTTTCACTTAGTTGTGGCTTCTGTCACTGTTCGAAACACAGGGAGAGGCAGAGGGGGATGGTACGCAACCCAGAATCTGACCTGGCAACGTTGAGGTTCAGTGATCAGCTACGTGGGCCAGCAGAACCCCCTGAGACTGCACATTTGTAAACGCAAAGCCTGGGTTACAAACTGGAGGTGTGGAGCTTGAAAGGCATGGGTGTTTACCAGTCCGAGAAAGATGCTGCAGCTTGCATTATGGGAAATGTAGGAACCTGTGGCAGGCATATTTATGAGGAGTTCGGCCTAGACCTGCTCCATAGGACAAGTGCAATGAGATAACTTCTGTTAGGAGCTGGCGCTGAATATATAAACTGAACTGTGTTTTTAGAGCTTGACGTGTTCAAGGCAACATAAGTCAAGATATCTCTGAACTTTTTAAATCTGCCTGCCGCGAGTACCCCGACCTCATGAAGTGCAATACTAAATCAGTGGCACAACCCACCAGAAAGAGTAACAGCAACAAAAAGAGGAATGAGAGGATGAAAGACGTGGATTTAATGGCATGGGGGAGGAAAAAGACAAAAGGCAAGGAACAGAGGAGAGGAAGATGACAATGACAGACTGGAGAAAATGAAGCATGAAGGAGAAGAAATGATGAAGGGGAGGATGAAACGGAACAAAAGGAAAGAATGGAAGGAATGGGAAGAGATGGGAGGAATGTGATGTCAAGAGCAAAGAGGAAATGAAGATGAGAGCATCATCTGTACCAAGTGATGTAGAAGATGTCAAATACAACTAAGGGCAAAAAGAGGAGGATGGATGAGACCAACACAAAACGAGGAGAGTCAAGCTGCCTGGAAACCGGCAACCAGGTTGACAACGCCGTAACCAAGGCGCCCCTTCCCTGACAACGGACCAAATGATGCTGCTGCTTTCTACTGCTACAGAATATCAATCAGCAGGGGAGAGAGAGGGAAAGAGAGATGGTCCCCCAGAGGTACATAAATATATGAAGCAGCTTCTGAGTCGCTGGGCTGCTGGCTGGCTTCTCCTCGCAATTACCAACAAGCAAGACAGTCAGAGAGTCGGGGGGGGGTGTCTCTCATCGTGCAGGGACAGAGTGAGCAGAGAAGAAGAAATCTCATCATGCAAAAAAGAAATTCAAGTAGGCTTGCTGTGGGCAAAGACACGTTTGATGTTCCCTCCTAACACCAAACTCTCAGGCTCAGAGATACTGTGTGTGTGTGTGAGGTTTCATTACTACTGAAATTGGGGAGAATGGCAGGGCAATTATTCAGTGAGAAGACATGCAGATGAATGAGGACAAAGGGACATGATGGGGCACAGAGAAAGAGGGATGCTGAAGAGATGGAGGGATGGCAGTCTGAGAGCCAGCAGCTAATGGTGCGTGATTAGACTGAAGGTGAATGGGCCAGGGACATTGTATATTTGACATGGTCCTGGCCAAATGTGGTAACGTAGGTGGATAACGGCGTCATCGCGGCAGGCCTACTTTACATGCAAACACCACAACTATCTAGCACTTCCACTGGAACAGAAATTAACTGCTTTCGTCACTACATTGATGACAACTACTTTAACTGTTTTCGTACAATTCAGCTGTCCACATGTCTTAAATTTGAAAGTGACATTTCAAATACTTAAGACCCTGAAGAGGACTTGGGCTTTAAATGAAAGTCTCTCTCTGCCCCTCACCCTCCCTCCCTCCCTACCCGTCTCTAACTGCAGACCCCCACTGTGGGGACTCCAGTCATTCGTGCGTGTAAGTTCACACACATGAATGAAATGTTAGGCTGACCTCCCGCAGTGTGACCTACACAGTTAAGTGGCAGTGAAACAGCCCCAGCGAGTAGACCCATTTCATGACAGGAATCTAGCAACAGCTGGAAATGCAGTAGTAATGGGGGGGGGGGGGGGGGGGTTTTTGGTGATTATGACGTTAACAGCAGACACCTTAAGTGCCATGTTAGCTTTGGGTAGATGCTGCTTAATTGGAGCTCTTATATTGAAACAATGTGTGGCTCCATTTTGTCCTGCAGGTGTCCTGCTGTCCGTCTCCTACCTGTGGCTTTCCGTCTCTGGAGGTTTGAAGACTTAGCTGAGTGTCAACAAGTGTCAGAGTGACACCACGGCACACATGGTATTAACTCTCCCTGATTCCCACATTACTGTACCTAATCTACAAGCATCCACGTTGTTTGAGTCAGTAAGTGAATAAGTGCTTTGTTGTTTAAACCTTCTATATACCGTAACACATCAAGCATCAGCTGTAAGGAGAAACTAATCTGTGATTTCTATATAGGAACCCGAATACATTAAGACGGCTTAAGAAATTGAATTCCGGTTGCGGTCCCACTACTGTCCCACTGTATTATTCGCCTACTACTGTTACCTTCCTGTTCACCTGGTGGATTTCCAGCTGACGTGATCGTGTACAAGTTGGATTGCAAACTGAACCTTCTGGACCTTTGGCTAACTACCTTCCATCTCACATTATTATGTCTTGAAGCACCTGCTAGAGAATAAGAATAGTCTTACTTCCCTCAATATTAACGTTACAACAAACATCAGCCAATAGACTGTAGCTAGCTACGACATTAGCTAATATGTAAATTAAGTAACCCCGGGATGCACAGCTGTCTTGACGGGTGTAGTTAGTTACCATGTCAACGCATCTTATTAACCCACCTGCATCCCTCCATGTGGACTCCAGCATGCTACAGATGGACGACAGAACGCGCTAGGACCTTTTGCCCCCTGATTGGACAGTTTTTGACTTCCTCTGATTGGATGGTCAGTGAGCAACGTGCTGATTGGCTAGTCAGCACAGGCTTTAAAACAGGGTCAAAATTTGTCTCCGTCAACTTTAAAAATCTTAAATGTTAGAGCGCTAAAAATGATTTCAGAAATTCATAATTATATATATACATATATTAAATGTAGGTGTGCTTGAGCACCACTAAATAGTCTAAAAGGCCCTTGGCCTAGAGGGTTCGAACCAGGCTAAAGCTCCAACACACCAGAGACAGATACGCAGAACACACGGGGGGGGAGGCTCTGTTGTGGAGGTTCACTGGGGTGCAAGTAATGTGAAGGAGAGAGACAGAATAAGAGAGCAGATGAGCTGAAGTAATGCCCAGTGACAGCATGACAATGACACGAGACATTCCCTCTTCTACAAGGTCATCGCTCCCTCTCTGCTCTGGTTTCCATGTGGGTTTGACAGACACGGAGTTTTGATAGAACGGATACCTGGAAATGGGAGGAAAGTAGGGGGAAGGAGGAGAGGCGAAGAGAAAAAAAACTGGCAGACAGAAAAAGAGATAGATGGAGAAAAAGAAGGAGAGCGAGCAAGAGAGAGAGAGGGGCAAAGTAAACAGCCTTGAGCAGAGAGAAGTGACCCAGCTTCCCCCCTCCTTTACTCCTCCATACGAAGGGTGTGTGGGCCCAGGAGAGACGAGGGGGGGGGGAGAAAAGGCGCATCCAAAAATAGCCCTGTTTTGTTGTCGACGCATTACCGGGGAATACTAGCTCAAACACTTCCCTGTGAGCCGCTGAGTTCAGGCTTCAATCGGTTTCATCACTACCGTGTTTGCACATTTCCTCATGGTCTGCATTGCATGAGCACTGCAATTCTGCCCAGTGCAAACACATTTACTTCGCTACCACAGCTAACGTTTTCTCAATAAAGTGGATACAGCCCGTTATCCGTTTCAATTAGCACTAATTCAGAGCGCCACTTAGAAACCTCAGCAACAGTGGTGGGGGGGCAGCGCTTCAGAAAGACGCAGGGGCGTTGTTTCAGCAAAAGCCAAAGTTTGACAATGTGACATGACTGCACAGAAAAACTCAGTGATGTGATGTGAAAAAGTCCCTCCTACTGCACCCATTCAGGCCTATTCTACTGTAACGTGTACAGTGAGACGCTGTGTTCACTCACTCCATGACTTTGGACAGCGTGTCATGGAAGCACTTTGCCCGGCTGCCCGACAGCCTGTACAAATGATGTCAGTGATTCTAGGTGTCGTTTCTGGAAACTAAAGACTTCAAACATGTTATTGAAGACTGAAATCACCCTCCATGGTCGGTAAACTACAATTAATTAGCATTTCTGTGCACACTTGGCCTTTTGTATGGCGTGTTCTGAACACCCCTTATTCCCTACTAGACTTTAGCATGTTATTCAATGCATTTCTTTATTTTTTGTGTTTAACAAATGACTAATGAGAGTAAGACCTCTGCTCTCGGGCCACAGATCAATTATTGAATACAACCAGCCGATATTTGGGACCGGCCTATAATTCAGAACTTTTGCTGAGCAAATGGGAAATATTCAGTAGTTTGTTAACCAGTAAGTAGCCTAGCTCTGAATATCACTCTGTTTTGCTATGTGTTGCTAGTAACTGTGAGTACATTGCAGTTCGTTGCAGGCGCGCGCTGTATTTGTGTAGTTGGCTAACATTATATAAGCAGCCATTTGTCGTGACGATGAGGAGCAGTATTAAGCCATGGATGATCCCTGAGCCTATTCATGTCTGGTAGATGGATTTGTGTTGTGGGGTTGAGAGAGACAGAGCACGACCTCAGTCTGTGAGTTTTCCAGCCCTGCAGACCTGATGAAGCTTTCTGAGCCCTCTTTGGGCGGCTGTGGCTCGGTGGGAGAGCGGGTCGTCCACCAATCGGATGGTCGGCGGTTCGATCCCGGCTTCTCCCGGCCGTGTGTCGAAGTACCCTTGAGCAAGATACTGAACCCCAAATTGCTCCCGAAGCTGCGCCTTCGGTGTGTGAATGATTAGTTTAATTTGTCCTGATGGGCAGTCAGCTCCTGCCATCAGTCTATGAATGTGTGTGAATGGGGTGAATGTGATCTGTAGTGTGAAAACGCTTTGAGTAGTCGAAAGACTAGAAAGGGGCTATACAGGTACAGTCCATTTACCATTTATGAAAGCTACTGCTGAAAGGACTGATTAGTCAGACGGAAACGTTTTTGGTGGAGTAAAAGTTGTTTATGAGGCAAGAATGTCACTCACTGGTTCCAACTTTGTGTTTGCTGCTCCTCCTTGTTTCACCCAACGACTTTTATTTTTTTAAAATCGACAAATCTAATGATTTCTCCGATTAATCTACCTAACCTAAGGCAGTGATGTTGCCAGGTACATGTCCTGCATCCCTGACACATTCCATTCTGAAAGGACGCAGTAAACTCACTGTTGACCCGTCCAGGGGTGGCACCATATTGTTCCCCCGATAACGCTACACTGAACAGCAAATACGTGTTGAAATGATAGAAATAAAAAGGAACCTCACTGTCAAAAAACCTGTTTCTAACTATCTGCGAGCATACTGTATCCCTCCAGCACCAAACGGGAAGCAGCAAACCAGGTAGTTACTTTGGTAAAGACCAAAAAAGTCCTCAAATTGCTTCACACACACACGATAGACGGTGAATTAACAGAGTGGAGTCTGTGTTTAATTCGGTGTGTATCCGATCCACCGACCAGCACCTATGTTAGGATTTCTCACTAAGTTTTGAAACGTTCGCCTCTCATCCCCACAGTCCTCTCCCACTAAAATAGCACAGCTAAACAACAGAGGCTGGAAGCGAGGTGAGGAGACATAGTCCAAAATGAGAAGAGCGGAAAGTATTTAAGTACAGAAATACAGTTTCTTTATGGAATATATTGATGCCAAATTGACAAGAAGACTTTTTCTGGAGTTATGTGTTTTTGCAGACAGTAAGGAATTGTTAATATGTCATATTTCTTAAAGGGAGTTGGGTGGAATAGTTTCCCCGGAGTGTGCAGGGAGCCTCAGTACATTTCGAACAGCTGACACTGTATGTAGCCTGTGATTGGAATGTTTCGGCAGCTTGCGCTGCAGGGCATCACTCTGCAACAAAACGGGTTTGTCTGTTGAAAATATTATAATGTTTGAAAGAGCACTTTATATTTTCCTCCATTTTAATATTTATACATTTAATATTCTCCACCTTGTTTTAGTGTTTACTCACAAACTTCTTTAACCTTCTCGCCTTGCTTTTCCCTGCAGCTCCATAATCGATGACGTCGACGAATCGCCGCAGCCCTGTTTTATACCGCTGTAACTCAAAACGCGCACTCTCGGAACTTGTGATGAGCACTGTTTGAAGATTTTATCAAATGATATGGAGGTGCCAGTTTGAAGAGCAACCTTCATTCTCATGAGTAACAGAGAACCTGTACAGACCCTGGTCTGAGATACTGTATGGACCGCAGTAGTTGAATTTGCGAGGACACAAACTGGAAGAAACATGGCATGCTTGTCTTTGCTCTCAGCCACTTTTTTCTCCTCTCTGGATTTTCCTCCCTCCCTCCCTCCACCTCTCCTGATAATACAGCTCTAATAATAGCCGAGTTGCATCGAGACAATCATTCGGTGGAATCTAGGGCAGCCGCTACAGAGGCAGTATGGGAAAATCCCTCCCGTCTTCTCCAGCCTGCATGCCTGCCTGCCTGCCTGCCTGCGGACGGTGCACATGTGTGGAAAGAAAGAGATAAGAAAGAGGAAGAAACAGACAGAGGAGCGACGACTCTTTACGTAACTCCTACAGAGCTGATTCTCAGAGCTGGTAGTCTGCGGGATGTTTTTAACACAACAGTCTCTCGGGACAATCTGCACAGCACGTCTGGATAGTCCTTCAGAGAAACAATGTGCCTGGATTCAACCCTTCGTTCCAAACATACTGGAAGAAGCAGAAGAAAGGTAACATGAATGATCTTAAAACTCACTACAGCAACACAGAGTGCTATTTCTTCATACCTAGAATAACGGTAGTACGATTGTTAGGGGTGTGAAGCCGTTTGGTACAGGATGCACCTTATGAACCACATAATTCCTGTAAAATTAGCCCGACAGAACCCAGTCCGGTATGTGTCTTAGTACAGTGGTCCAACAGCTCTGGCAGCGGGCCAGTTGTTGTCAGTTTGCTAAACCATGCTAGTTGTATACCTATCTAATATGGCAAACTCAAAGGAGAACCCAGAGCTGGAATATCGATTGTTTGGTAAAGTGATTACACAGGACAAAGGCTGGGGGAACGGACGAAAACTGTGTGCTGACATTGTTCAATCCGAGTTGGGTATGTGTCTGGAAAAACGATCAAAGGAGCACTCTGAACCACATGCGGCAGCATCACCTGAATGAATCTGTTCCAGTGCTGGAGCCCCACTGCAATAACCCTTTACACCATGCTTTTCAGTCAGCCAGTCATTCTTTCCTGTATGAACAAGCACAAACTGTAGGCGCCCAGTAATAAATCACTGCCCCAGCGGTGGCTCTCACCAACAACGGACTACAGAGCGCTGCTTACAATAGAGCCTTGACTGTTGAACCGGAATATGTGAAAAGCTGAAATGACTTAGTAATGTGCTAAACATGTCTTAATGAATTTTTTATTCCTCTATATTTGAGAATATAAAGTCTTTTGTAATAAAGATGGTAGAGCTTTACTGATATGGTTTTTTGTCATTGAGCATGGGCCAGCGTTTCCCAGTAAAAATGATGGCCACTAAGCCACTATGTCATGTTAAAATTTTCCAAAAAGTAACTACAAAAGAACTTTTCTCCCCTGCCGTACAGAAAATTTTTAATAGCAACCCGTGACCCTAAACACTGAGTTGTGTGTACTGTCAAATACTAATGAATGTAACTGAACAATTCTTTGTTGCCCTGGATCAATAGATGGACATTTCAACATGTCCTAACTGAACGCGTTACTCAGAGACTCTTCTACAGGAGATTGTTGCCTGTACGTGTATTTAATGCTGCGTGTCTCTCGCAAGAAGCCATGGCTGACACTAAACCCCTGACATTTAATATTTCTACTGACTAAGATATTGATCTTTTATATCGCCAACGTCTACCGTAGCTTCTCTGGACATGACGTCTACATCTGGTGATGTCGCGGGTGATTCGAGGGACGTTTAAGATGGACAAAACGTAAAAGCTATGGACTGGATGTAAGAATACAGCACTGAAAGAACAGAGTTTCTGGGGAACCTCACACCTTACTTTGTGTGCACTGTAAACCAATTCTTACAGTAATAACATACCTCAAGGCACCAGCTGTGTTCACAGCTCATATCTGATGTTCTATTGATGTGGATTCACTATAGATTTGTATGTGTTACATAATGACATGTCTAGAGGCCAAACTCCAGCTGTTATCAGCTTGAAAGTGATAGTTGTGAAACACTACACAGTGGGACAGTTACGTCATGTAAGAGAAAGCTAGAAGTCCCACCGACACAGTGGGGACAGGGCAACTCTGTAGAAACCATTTATTTATTGGCATTGGCACGTTCACCTAGTAGAAGTCGGTGAATTCAGTTAGCTGAACTTCACTCATGTCAAAGCAAGTGTTTTATACTAACGGCTGGCTGGCTAACATGTGCTAACTAGCCAAGTCACCAGACTGGTTCGCTCCATTACAGTCTACTCTAGGATAAATGTAGTCTGTGCAGCTCTGTTATGTGCCATCTATTCAGTATCCATATTCCAAGACTTTGACTGGGAACATGGACAAATAAAAGTCCAGCCTAAATTAAACAGAAGAACTGAAATCATACTCACAAATCCACCAATACCACACACACACACACACACACACACACACACTCCCAGGCTAGTCAGATTACCATCACGTAAATACTCTGTGGTGGTGGTGTGTCACGCCAACATGGGAAACAGAGCAGGGCTGGGTGCTACTACTGATTCATGTGACTTCACTAAGACTCAACTCTGTGTGTGTGTGTGTGTGTGTGTGAGAGAGAGAAAGAGTGAAGAGGGAGAGAGAGAAGAAAGAAAAATGCATGTGTGTGTTTCTAAGAGAGAGAGCTTGAAGGTCTCTGGGCAGCACTTTAACACACACACACACACACACACACACACACACACACACACACACACTGAGGATGTAGGGAACAAAGAAGACCTCTATGTGAGCGAGCATGCAAATGTAGGTCTGCAGTGGGTTTGGAGAGCTACAAGAACGAGTGTGTTGCAAAAGACAAATGGTGTCTGACATCTCAGGCTATTACAGAGGAACAGCCTGGTACAAGAGAGGGGAGACAGGGGGAGGACGATGTGGGAGGGAGGGGGAGTGGGGGAGGAGCTTGTTGGTGACCTTAGTTTCCTCCTTCTCTACATATAACCCTCCCCCCCCCCAAGCACAGATGTGACCCTGTATTTGACAGCATGACTCACACCTTTGTTAGCGGCTCTCTCTGTGCTGATGTGGCGGCCTCCACGCTGACGAGGTTTTCGGTCAACAACTGCATTTGAGATCATTGTCATCCACAATGCAACACCAAAACCGCAGGAAACCGCTTGAATCCTTTTTACTTGTGCAACCAATCAGCTCCGCCACCCCTAACCAAAACGTTAACCTACATTACGCCAGCCATGGCTACTTCAAGTTGAAACCCATTTGGACACAAGACCAGCCCCTACATTAATAGAGTGAACTAGACAACCGAGTTTGTTCGTATCCGTTTTTAAACTGTGATTTTAGAGTTAGTCAGCCCTAAAAGAGCTTAGGACACCTACAGGAGGTTTGATGCCTCGTGCTTCGCTGTTGTGGAAGAGAGAGAGGGAACTGTCCAAAGCGTCTTCCGACGTCCATCTGAGAACCATCTGCCAACCAGTATCACACAATGCCATGATAAGGAGCTCCAACCAAAGTCTGAAGAATGCTATCAGCCAGAGGAAATGATTCTGTTGGAGCATGTGACTGATGATCAGAATGAGACGTTAGCTGCACTCTGAAAGACTTCTGCCATTTGTTGGAAGTATTATACAGTAGTAGTAGTACTAGTACAGTACACCTTTAGGACCGTCCGATCTTTGGACTAATATCTTGAACAAACACCACGACTACTCTCATGAGGTTTTTCCTTTTCTTCAAAACGTCTTATTCTAAAAGTGGGTGTTAAAAAGGGGTGGGTCATCCTTTAGCCACAGTTTTCTTATATCCACGCCCCTGCAGTATTTTCTTAGAGTGAACATGGCTCATCTCCATGCACTCACAAGCAGCCATGGACTGGAATGATGGTACTCCAGCAAGTCGCTCATTTAACGAAACCACTGTGTAAAACAAACTACTACTAGTAGATGAGTGAAATCTGATCAACATGAGAATCAGCCGTGCATCCCGCAGGCAACCGCTGTAGTTTTGCTCAACAAGAAAAGACATAAAAGACAGTACCGTCTCACACATTAAAAGAGTATACGCCTGAGCTGCTGGTGTCTGATTAAAGCGATCACTCTCTCCTCTAAAAGCTCCCTGACCTGCTCAGCGAGTGGAAGGATTCCAGTGTCACCTGTCTGAAATGTGACTCCACGCACACCCACAGACACTTCCACCAGCCAGGAGAGGAGAACAACTTGTTTCCAGAGGCTGTTATTCTAGTGCTGTTAATTACTGGCTCAGGACTCACACACACACACGTCTCCCGTTTCGTTGCACGAGACACTTGACTGGGGGCACTTGGGAAAATTTAATTGTCTGTTACTACCCTCTTTGATACTCTTCCCGCTCTCTTCTTTACCTCCATCTGCTCTCTCCATCTCTTCACTTTATTGTTAAGAGACACTTGCCGTCAGACACACATTACATCTGAGCGAGTCTTTGTATAGTAAGTAGTAAGAGCAAAGTCCTTAAAGGTCAGGAATGAGCTGCAGCTGTGACACAATAGCAATGCAACCACCGTAAAGATTAAAGACAACTGAGCAGACTGATGAAGACTGTGTGATGTGGTTGAAGGTTCCTGATCTAGCAAGTGGACCTTGAGTTGAGACTGTTTCGCCATCGATTTGATCATGCACAGACCACTGTGAGGGGTGTGCAGCAAGGATTTCCAAACTAAGAGGATGATTTTTCAGGATCAGATCATCTATTCAGAATTCAGACAAGAAGAGCAGACTCCCAGCTGGAGTCAATCCAAGCACGTTGCATGCATCTTAACCACAAGCCGCCAGACACAAGGATGAAGCTTGAGTTTGAAGCAGCGATAGAACCACTGACACATTCATCCAGTCAGGGTCCAACAGTAAGGATTGCCCGATGGCCCGGGGCCAGTAAATACAATCAGCCAGTGGCCCGATCGGGCCAGGGCTCGAAAAGCTTTAAAGAACGTAGTTTTATTGGCAAACTAGAGTGTGACAAAAAAGGGACATAAACATAACAGACATAATGGACAGACATACAGACAACAACAAAGCAGCTCCAATGAGGACTGTGATGGTCTGATAAGAGGGAGCGGAGATTAGATTACGTTGGTATTTGTGTGTGCACTTTTGGGCGTGAGGGTGTGTATCCGTGTTTAATGATCCTGGACAGGTTAGTGTGCAGAGTAAGGCATGTGTGGCGGGGAAAAGGAAGGACATAGTCCTAATAAATATGTGCTGTAAGGACAATATTCTAATAACAATTACATAATTTATTACAATAGTCATTACATACAGTACAATATCATGCAATAACCATTCTAATAGTTAACATTAGAATGTACAGGTGGGCAGCCTGCTGCTTGCTTTTCCAGTGACCCGGAAGTTAAGTTTAAAGTTTTTAGTTTTATGGAGGTTTAGCTTTGAGTCGTGTCCAGGGCCGGAGGAGGGGGCTGGCCCATTGCAGGTCCTGCGCCTCGTGCTGAGGAGTGCATTCTTTGTTTGACTTGTTGGGTTTTATTTATTTTAAAGAATCCCTTCTCACACACATTTATAAGACATGTTTAAGACCTAATTTAGCTCTTTTGCTTTTAAGAGTACCGGTGGCTGTCGTGTTCTCAGCTGTACTGTAATGAACTAATGTGATGGTCTACAGCTGGGGGAAACAGACGCACACTGGTGTAGTAGTGGCTGTACAGGACGAAATTAAAACGTTAATCATGGTCAGTAGAAATTCTGTTCGGACCAGAAGATCCTTGACATGAGTCTGATTCAAATCAATCTAAGGATTCATGTGCAAAGGTTAGCTTTCAATAAAAAGAGCTAAGATCAGGATGTCCGTTAGTTGCACTACGTTAAGGCTTTCTAATACCCTTTTCATTCCAGTTGCAACTAAAGCTGCCAGTGAATTGACCCATATGTATCTCTTCTGTTAAGCTCTTAATCTCAATTGTACAAATATGGATGATTTCGAAGAAACTGCATCAAGAAACTTGGGGTGTGAATTGGACTGTATTAGGGCTAACCCTCCACCATTTCAGCAGAAATATTGTGTGTGAATGCTTGAGAGACAGGCATGTAGAACAATGAGGGTGTGTAATTTGAAGCACATTCAGGGCATTCAGAACGACATCTGGTCTAGTATTCAGAGCTGAATGTCTCAAACACACTGAGCTAACAGCAAGCAGACACCACATCAGTTTCCCCTCAGTGTGATTCTCTCCCACAGTCTCCTCTAATCAATCATTTACATTGTTCGATGAGAAACAGTCATGTTTCTCCTCACACACAAACACCACATACACTACCGTTCAAAAGTTTGGAATCACATGTTATATTGATGTTTTTCTTCTTTCATTCAATAATGGCTATTTTAACAGATAAAACAAATATATTGTGTACATTTGAAATGGCTCCAGTGTGCAGGATTTAGTGGCATCTAGTGGTCAAACAGCAGATTGAACACCGCTCGCCTCGCCCTCCCCTTCCAAGTCGCAAACAGCCCTCTCTAGAGCCAGTGTTTGGTTTGTCCACTGTGGGCTACTGTAGAAGCAACATGGCGGCCTCTGCTCCCTCTGTAGATATAACGGGCTCATTCTAAGGTGATGGGAACACAGCCGTTCTTATTTACATTTAGTCATTTAGCAGACGCTTTTATCCAAAGCGACTTACACATGAGAACATTCACAAACCGAAGGCGCAGCTTCAGGAGCATTTTGGGGTTCAGCATCTTGCTCTAGGATTCTTCGACGCATGGCTGGGGATGGAACCGCCGACCTTCCGATTGGCAGGCGACCGTTCTGCCACCAAGCCACAGCCGCCCATTTCCAGCTGATTCTACACTGATCAAAACACACTTATGAATGTTCTATTCCTTCCTCCTGAATGGAACACTCTGGCCCTGTAAATGATTAAAACATTGGCAGTAGGAGACTGTGTTTCTCTGCAGAGCATGTGCAACTGTCAGCGGGGGGGTGTAATCCATGCTTTGACCGTGTCGATGCACGATATGTAAACTGATGATGTGGAACCGCCCTTGGCCCTTATGGTGGCCATGTTTACTGACGGATCTTGCTCATTTATAATAGAAACGTATATGTGGGTCCCACGATGCTGCATTAAAAATGTGTTGTCGATAAGAGTCCAAATTCAATAAGTTGTATTCATTTTACTGTTTTTCACGTTACGCTAACTAGCAAAAAATCCATCACGGGGGACTTTAACGGGAGCACACTGAGCTGGACTAGTGTGAGAAATTTCAAGCCAGTCGGACTTGTGAGCGGCGTGGCCTTTCCAAAATTGCATTGCGATTGAACATTTGACCTCACTGCTTCGCTTGAAGCTTAACCATCCATGGAGGGTAAGATAGCGTCCTCCTGCTGGCTGCAGGCGAGCTAACGTCAGCTGCGGCTGCTGCGAAGGACTCGGCTTGAGACTAACACGCTGCCCTCTTCAGCTTTTAGATACATTCTGTTTGACGAGGTGTTTCCTCAGCTTAGACGTGTTACGCAGTGAGTGTTGTCTTCCTCGAGTTGTTTGAAGTGTAACCAGCTCCCCCTGCCTGACTGGAACCTGCACTGACCATGCACTGCCAGCCTGACGCGTTTCCTCTCCGCCGCGCGCTCTCCTGTTCTACCTCACGCACTCGTGTCCCTGGGACCTGAACGAGCAGCACGGGGATGTGTACTCGCTCTCTCCTTACTTTACTCTCTCGCCCAGATGCGCTCTCAGGTACCGAACTTTGGCACCGATTGGTTTAACGTGAATCGGTACTCTGTAGTACCGACGTAATTCAATTCAATTCAATTTTATTTATATAGCCCAATATCACAAATCACATTTGCCTCAAAGGGCTTCACAATCTGTAACATACGACCCCCTTCAGTCAGTACCTTTAAAAGTACCCACTTCGGTACCCAACCCTACCGCGACATAAGACAACCACAAATACTACTAATAATAATCATCAATACGGCATATACTCAATACGGTAATACCGCTTTGAGTATTTCTCCTCCGAATCGAGGGTCTAAGGACAGAGGGCGTCGTATGTTGTGTCGACTGTAAAGGCCCCTTTGTGATATATTATATAAATAAAACTGACATGACTACAGGCGGATCCTATGTTTAATAAAAAGGCATAATAACGGGAAACTCCTGAATAGACTTTAAACGATCACTAACAATCAGCCAAATGATGGTCATTGTTGACTGGGGAGTTACAGAACTTGACTCGTTACTTGGGCAGGTCTCCAGTCTGTGTTCAGACTGTTTGACAGAGAGAACATGTGACAAACCGTCTTTTGGCAGCTCAGAAGTCAAACTCACTGGGGGAACTCTGAAACCTCTTTTCCTCTTTAGCGGGCTAATGAATATGTTCGTCTTGTGCCATATGGATTTGTGTGCGAGTGAGTGTTTGTGTTGGAGTGAGCATGTCTGATAATGGTGGTACTCAGCCGGTTCAGCCCCCTGGGGAGGGAAGAGCCTAATTAGATTGTACTTACAGTAAAGCATCTATAGAAACAAAGCAATGGAATTGTAAATGAACCCAGTGACACCACTGTTAACACTATGAATGGTACACATACAAACCGTGAGCCTCCATGCCGTGCAGGCAGGTCAAATAATGAACATGTAAAGTAAAACATCACGTTTGCATAAATAAAAGGATGAAACCCTGGCCCTGGGTACAGTAACTGGCTCCCACTCCGTCTATCCTACACACATGGCATTTAGCTCATCCTCCCACAAATGGAGGCATCTATTTATTAGAGCAGCTAGCATCTGACCCCTGTGACACCTTTATACAGAGCTTGGACTCTGCATTTGCGCCGTACTTGATATGGCATTTCCCATTGTCAATTACCCTAGAGATATGTCAGCCAGCTTTCTTTCTCACATTTCAAATGGTGAATGAATTCTGCACACGATGAGCTCATCATGTAAATAATCAAAGTCATAGATGACGGAAATAGGTCGATTTGCATATCGACGAACGGTATGTGATATTCTCCCCCGGAGAACAAGCTGCAGCATCAACCCCTCGCTCTCAGGGCTCACAGTCCCACATGCTCTGCAGGGAAACCCACACAGAGAGCCTCCTGCTTCTGTCGGCCTACCCACTCCGCTGATTAGTGAGAGCTGGTAAGCTGCGACGTCGTTAACAACAAGCCTCCTCCACACGCGGCTCACCTGCTGCTGTGGGAACGGAAACAATCCAAAACGGGAGTCGGTTTTTTTGGGCAAACAAACAACAAAGTGCTGGCGAAGAAAGTCAACCGTGCAGCCACATACGGGGAGGGTGTGTGTGTCTACTAAACATTTTCATGTTTAGTAAGAAAAAACCTACTAGAAATAGGGTCATATATAAATGCTCTTTCAAATGTGCTTTGCTGCAGAATGCTGCCCGGCAGTACGCACTTGTGTTACAGGTTCCATTTGTTTTTAAGAGAAAATGACTGAATAAAATGGAAATATTAATGAGACTAGTTTTTGATATTTATTTTGGGTAAATTAATTATTATATTAATAGACAAAAAAAAAATGTATCATTAGGTGCTGCCTTATTGGCAACATTTATGTTTTCCAAACTCAACAATGGAAATGACTGATTTTTGGTGACTGGGCTTAAGACATGCAACATCACTGTTCTGGTCCTTGAACCTGCTTACTTGTGATAGACAGAAGCTTTTTTTTTTTTTGCTTGCCTGTGTTTACAGACATTGAATTTACAAGACAAAAAAACCCCATTAAAATGGTACTAGGGCTGCAGCTATCGACTATTCTACCAATTATTCCATCAAGTAATCGGATAAGCAATAATTTGATTTAACGAAGAGCAACAGTAAATATGCAAAAGAGAAAATAAGACCAGTCTCTTGAAACGAACAAGTAATTGGTTTCATTTTTTAGAAAAATCTACATTTTTATTGGTTAAATTGCCAACAATATTAAACAGAGCCTACATTCTTTCCCAGCCTTCATGCACCTGGTGTCGGTCGCTCTGTGCACTGGATGCTTCCTGCTGAGATGCTCAAGCACAGACGCCGCGCTGTTGTGGTCGGCTAGTTCAGTTTTACAGTAGAGACACCGTAGACACACTCATTCAAATCATTTCACTTGAAGATTCCTTGCAATGGAGTTACTCGAGCAATCGTTTCAGCCCTCAATGGCACAAAGTCAATTCTGTTTCAGGGAGGAATTTCCCTTTAGAGACTCTGGAATGATCCCAGATGGGTGATATGTCGAACCGTTCAATGTGTGGTGCAGTTTTATTTAGGAATTCTACACATCTGTTACATGTGATCCTCAAGCTTGTTCTCTGCAAATCTTCTCCATGTTGGTATTGAATCAACCCCAACAACAAGTATCTGAGTGACTGTCTGCAGACACTGCAGTACCGACATGTGAATCATTCTGTCTTTAGAATGTCAATCCTGTGAAGACAAAGACAAGCTCTAACCCATCACTTAGTCAAGCCAGAGTTATTGCATTGGAATGATTTTCATTAGGGATGCCCAGATCCATCCGACGCAGATCGTTATCGGCCGATATTCAGTCAAAATATGCGATCGGGAGACTGGAATGAATGCTTTGTAGCAATCGCGAAAAACGACTGAGGACGCGCTTTGTATTTGTTTCGCAACACACAGCAGGCTCCTTTCCAGTCAAGATGGCGGCGAAGCTAATGAAAACGGCGATGTATTCATCTCGTACGTTGTCTGTGGTGGATCATAACATGTCGGGTATGGGATTAACCACACGTTTCTATGGATGTCAGTTTTTGAGCCACGACGAAGGCCCAAATGTAGCCTGCAGCAGGCGAGGTAAGCCTTGTTTTTGCAGCTGGTTAGGAGGAGTGAGGATTCAGCAGTTGGTATAAAACAGAGAAGTCGAAAGCCAATCGCTAGAAAGATCCATTTCCAGCCATGCTGGATCAAATCTACACCTCCCCGGCACTTTTAGTCTTTGGTAACGGGCTCATCAAGGTGGTCAAAATCTAGGACTACGTTATTTTCAAGGACTTTAGGTACTTTGTTAAAAAAGGGGGCTATTTTCAAGGTATTCCTGTACTTCATTTTTCAATACTCTTATACCGGCTGCTACAACAAAACAGAAAACGATCTATACGATGACTCATCGCGGATTGGCGATCGGGACCAGAGACAAGACAACGTGATCGGGGTGTCCCTAATTTTCACGTTCCATTCAGTTCGAGTCCGACCACTAGGTTAGAGACATCATGGCTCATTATCACACAGAAACCAACAGGCTTAGGAAAGAAACACATAGCCAGTCAACCTGGAATGAGGTAGAAGTCACAGTTCAAATGACCAAAGCAAAGTGTGACAAAATCTTTTAGTCTATTCAAACATCAATAAAAACATGTGTGTACTACGCTGTCGGAGCGCAGTACACACATATAAACAAGAACTATAGCACCGTACAGGAATTTGCTGAATGAACATTCTGCCCGAAACAGGAAACCAAAGCTTTGTGTATTAAGATACAACAGATACCCAAATCTGCCCCTGCGGAGTACTGACCTGATACCAGTGCTCTGTTGTCCCAAATGTGAAAGCTGTCAACTTCTCTTTGAGGTACTGATCAGATTTCTGTGGGTCTAACGTCTAACCTTCAAAGTTAGGAGTGGTTTTTGAAATTGCGTCATTACAACGATTCAAAAATCTCTCTTTCCTCTCCAGCGTTTCCAAACAAATCCCAGAGAATGGCGTGCAGAAATGTCTTCATCTAGTTTTTAGAAAGCTACATGAGTAAACCTTGGGTAACTTTATCTAACCACATACTGAATGTCACCGTCTTCACAATTAGAGAGCCTTTATCGTAAAGCACATCCAGGACGAATCAGCAGTCGCGTCACACATCTACGTAAGCGCACCACAACAAATGAGCGGAGCAAACAGAAAATGCAGATCGGTCACATCGGGCTGGTAACACATGGATGACAGCAGTGACACCTCAAACCTTAAAGCCGTAATCAGTACCTGCTTGGTCCTTTTGTTGGATAAATGATTATCACAACATTCACAATTCATTTTCTAGCAGGTGAACTACTCCACAATCCACTGAGCCTTTCATCATTAATAAGGCGTGCCTTAATTGTTGTCCGTACTGTAATGGCATCGACTGTGTGTCCCGTGTCCTCTTTAAACACACACAAGCTGTAGGTCTGCAGCACTGCTGAGGGCGGTAATGCAACCACAGAGCCTTACTGAAGAGGTCACACACATGCTGCTGCAGCTTGCTAGCTAGCATCTGTTCAACAGCAGAGCTAAAGAGTACAGTGGTTTAACCAGGCATCAGCACCACACACACACACACAGTCACATCCACTGGGGGCAGATTAAACAGCTCTACAGTGTCTGTAGTCTGAAATCAGTGCTTTCCCTCCACTGTGGCTTTCGTGGCAGTCAACACTGGAGACGTAAACACAATACCGAAGAGTCTGTCAGTAACAAAGAGAGACAGAACAAAGCAAATGTGAGCTGTGTAAACACTTCAGCCAACACTTTGTGCACTCCAGCGTATTCCGTGGCGACAGCTGGAAACCGTTGTCCCAAAGCAACAGAGCAGGCACCTCCAGAACCTGATCGAGACCTGCCAGGTGGACTGACTCAAAATACAGCTGGAGTCCCACAGCCGCCTCACTAATGGCCCAAACTGTAAACCAGCACAAGCTACTATGTTCTGAACAGACACTTAGCATTTGCATTTCGGAACAGAAAACAGCAAACTTAAATTGCTCAGTCCAGCACGGCATCATGGGAAATCTGGGCCGCCGCTACAACGTGTAAAATCCAAACCGTTGTTGTTGGTGTTTTACGGTGAGTTATTACAACATGTTCTGCTAGACACACATGCCAACAGAAGACTCAAACCTTGTCCAACCTGAAGAAATTAAATGGGGAAGAAACAACTGGTGGGAGACCGAATCAAAAGGATTTTCCCTTTCCACAAATAGCCTATCACTAATCTGCCATCTCCAAGGCAAAATAAGTCCCCACAGAAGGAGACGGACTTTGAGGAACTGCCAACAACCCTGAAATGCATTTATGGGTACAGCCTTATTTATGGACAGAGCGGTCAAGTTTCTAGCCGGCCTGCAATTAATGACTACGTTCATACCATTACATTTACTATCAACAGATTAATGGCTTACTCGATACAATGTAACAATAGGGAATAATGACCAGCAATGCAGGTATTCTGTCAGACAAAAGAAAAGAGGTTTCCAAAGGCCAACAATGTACTTTGACACTCAAAAGGATTCAATTTACAGTGACATAACAGAGCGGCAAATGCTCATACTGGAGAAGCTGGAACCAGGTAAGGTTGCAATTTTGCTCAAACAAATGAATAAATGTAAATGGACTGTACCTGTATAGCCCCTTTCTAGTCGTCCGACTACTCAAAGCTCTTTCACACTACAGATCACATTCACCCCGTTCGCACACACGTTCATACACTGATGGCAGGAGCTGACTGCCCATCAGGACAAGTTAAACTAACCATTCACACACACTCACACACCGAAGGCGCAAGTAGGAAAAAATGGGGGCCTGGTCACAAACCTTCCAGCTAAACAGTTCACTGAAATGTGTTTCTGAAAACCTCTGAGGCGAAACAGGCGACGCAGTGACACGATCTGGATTCACGCGGGATCTGCGCTGCCTAGTTTGACCTCAGTTTGATCTGAGTTTCATGAGTCTGATGGACGGGCCTGCAGCGCGAACGCTACAGCCAATCACAGCAGCGAAACGTGCGACATGTGACTTTTCAAATACGAAGGGGACGGAGGCCATCTACGTCACCTGCCTCCAGGTCAGCCAATAGCAAAAATCGACTGCAATAGCCGGGTTTCAGAGGGCAGTCGCCGTGCACATTTATAACCCAATATGTAGAATTCAAATGCTTTGCACTAAACTGTCAAGATTTGGAGCCGACCCCATCATCAGCGCCAGTAAATACCCGTATACATTGGCTGTCAGCTGAGAAAAGCGGTTACGATTTTGATAAGATGATCAGCAGCTGTTGTCAGAGCTGACAGGGGCTTGACTGATGATATAAGCTTTGTACCAAGGAGGTGCTCTGTACGCAGACAGGACACAGACGCCTGGCTGACCTCGAGCTGGATGTGTCTGACTTGCTCTGCCATTCACATGCACACTGCTGGCACTCTAACACTTCTCCTTTTCTTCCTCCTCCTACACTGCGGCTCTTTCACGGCTTCACTCCTTCCCTCTCTCTTTTGGGCATCTTTCCTCCTTCCTCTCCATTTCATTCTCTTCCACAGTCTTTGCCTTATGGAAGTTTTCCTCAGACTCCATTAGAATGCAAAGTTCTCACCGACCACGTTGGTGACAGAGTGAGGGAGGGAGTAAGCGGCACACCGAATGCCTGCTGGACACTGAGCTGGATTGTTCTGGGTTCATGTCAGGGCCAATGACAGACATCGTGGAAAACAGCTTTTCATAATTCTGCATCATTACTGCACCACTTGTCAGCCCTGCTCTGGCAAGGCCAATGTGTATAACGTACATGTGTCCCAGTCCGAAAACAAACACGTCTTTGAGCAACACTTGCTCCAAATTAAGGGCTCAGAGGCTTTAGCGTAGCCTCCATATTTTGCAGTTAATCGGTGTGCAACATTCACAGCAAGTACAACTGCAGTAACGCGTAAACACACAGACATGTGGATATGGCCAGGAATGAGCATACAGCATGTACGGGACGTGTCGCAGCTGCAGCGCTGTGTGTGTGTGTCTGTTGGCTTCTTAAATCTAATCACAGTTTGGTTCAAATTTAGTTCCAGCTTAATTACACGACACATAAGACTCAAACCTCAGGGCTATTCTGGCACCCAAAAATATAAGAATGGTCTTGGTCTTGGTCTGTTTACTGCTGGGCCTGTGAGGCCAAAACCGCAGAGAGTAGGGTCCACATTTCAACAAGCGACAAGGCAAACTGTTGAAACGTCAGTGTTCCCATGATTATAAGGAAGAGTGTCAAACCGTTCTGTTAAAAAGCCTTATGTTCCTTTCCTATGTACATTTAGTTAAAGATAAAGAAGAGGACTGACTGACTGACTAAAAAAAAGAATCACTTAGTGAGAGCGGGAGAAACCGAGAGGAGCCGTGACTCAATCCAGAACTATTTGATGCAAACATCAACAAAGTCAGTGTGTGTGGGTGTGTGTTTGACACTGATCCAGCAGAGCAGCAGGACACATATTCTGCTGCGTCAGGGGAAAGGCTTGTCTGTGTTTGCACTGAACTATTGTAACTCCTCAGTCTCAGTCAGACTCGGACTGAAACCTCACTCTGACACAAGACTGAGGACATTTTATTTTCGTGCACATTGTCGGTGCCATCATCCGACTTAGAAAAAATGGACAAAGACTTCCCAGATCTTAACAATTTATGAATAACTAATGATAAGTAAACGTGATCAAAACCTGCCACTGAAGAAAAAAAGGAGTAGACTGTGTATCCAAAGTGTAGGGCCCCTCCCCCCCCACACAGTTTACAGAAACAATTCACAGAAAGTGCTTCCTGTGATAGAAAGTGAAGAGGAAAGTGGGGAGAAACATGAAGGATCTTCTAATTATGCAGTCAAGCAAAAAGAAATGGTTCAATTACAGGGTGTACGCTGAAAACGATACGAGACAGTAAACCTGGTTTTTAGGCTGCGTTTTTATCCAATTTCCACCATTGCTATGTTCAAAATAATATGAAAGTACAGTAAAATAATAATGACCATTACATAAACATTTCATAACGTTGCAAAATCTACTACTGATGTGAAAAACTGTGTCCGAGGTCCAACGCTTGGAAGAGTGACAGTGTTTTAGAAATGAAGGACCATCCAGTTGCTAATCTGGTCACACCTGTGTTTATGTAGAAAAGTAGATTTTGTTTTCAAGGCATTTCTAATTAGTTTGCAGTGCTGGAGAAGCGTAAGCGTGTGTGACTTGAGTCCACTGAGGGAGAGCGTGTGCAGGGCAGCCATAAGAAGAATCTGAGTGGATTCCGAACGTTAACGTTGCCGCTGTTCCACGCGCACTCGTCTTTACGGTCCCTGCAGCCTTAGACTGCCCTCTCCCCTAAAAGGAGGCGGCCAGACCCAGGGTTAGCCAGCAGCCAGTGTTAAAGCGACGTCACGGGTTGGTCAGCGTAAATGTCAAGCAGTGATAAGGACTTTTGGAAAAGGTGGAGGACAGCACAACAGGTGCATGTTAGTGCTGGAACTATTTCATTGGAAATCTAAAGATTAAGAATATGAGACATTCTCTGGTGCCGGGATAGTAATGTGAGGGTTTGTCGCTTCTCTCGGTTCTATGGAGTCGTAAACTGAATCTCTTTGGGTTTTGGACAGTTGGTCAGAAGAAACAAGATTAGACTTCACCTCAGGCTGTGGGAACAGGGATCATGAAAATAATCGCTGGTTGCAGGCCGTGTCCAATATGGACTGTTTGACTCACTGGCCAACAGGACTGGTAGACGGGCCAAGCATGGGTTTCACTGGACAAAATTAGAAAGTGCCGTTTTGTGACACATATTCATTTGTTAATGAGTCCATTTCATTGACATAATAAGGTACTATGCTGAAGACAAACGTAAAGGAGGTCAGAGGTCAATGAATCAGTTCAAGCCTAAATACAACAGTCTGTCGGTCACTGTGGTCACTGTCACCTAACCTCCCGCGTCGCGTCTCTCTCTCAGAAACATCATAAGAAATGTGCTGTTAGAATATACACAGATAAGAAGAAGAAGAAATATCGAGTGGCCACATATCCTGTTTTCTTTTGGTTGCCATGGTCCTTCGTGTCTTCCTGCGTCCATGTCCAGTTTGTGGACACAGAATCCGGCAGGTAAAGATCCTGTTGGACGTTGGCCCCAGCGGCTGCAGCTGTGATGCCTGAGTGGAGCCCACCCTTCACTACCACACAGCTCACTGGGCTGGGTCACACTGTCAGACGTTTTAAGCCAAAGTGTAACTGGAATTTGAAAAGGATAAAATGTGCCTTTTGTTCTTTGAGGCTGTTCTGGTTAAACCAAGGCGGGTAGAGCTCGCGCTGTGTTCCATGATGGGATTATTAATGCTAAACTGCTATCTGTTCTCCTGGCATCTGGGGCGTCATGACATTAGCTTTCTTCAGGGCCCAGTGCTGACAGTACTTTTCCACCATGTCCAGTAGGGCTGCACGATTAATCGCAATCACAATTTGGCCAAGTGCAATATCCACATCGCAGGCGCTGCCATTTGTTGATAAAAAGGTCAAATGTGTGACCAACAGCTCTATAGTGAGTCCTGTAGAGCTGGCTGCAGAGACGCACTGGCCTACAGATTAGAAAACATGTTTGTTTTACAGACAGTTCTTACAGGTACAGACTCCAACGGAGGTTAAATCATCGTGATTTCAGTGAAAAGGAAAGTTGGGACGCCAAAATGCTCATTTCCACTCATCGGGAATCATATCACAATCGTAATATCTGTCAAAATAGTTGCAATATGACTTTTACCATATTGCCCAGCCCTAATGTCCGGCTGCGGCTGTCGTCCTTGTTCAGTAGGAGACCGTAGACTTCCCCCCCTCTATCTAGGAGGGACAGGCCAGGAGCAGCACATGGATCCAGCTGAGCTGCAAGTTCATTTACAGACATTAAAGACAGGCGGGCTTACATTTCAGGCCTGACAAACACCTCTTCTACCCCTTTTCCAGCAGATTGAAGCGGGTACTGGTCCAGAGCCGGTGCTGGTGCCAGTTCGGAGTTGGCTCTACTGACGAGCCATCTAAGAACCCGTCTGTGTTTCCATGGCTGCAGAGCAGCTCAGAGCCAGGTCTCACGTCCCTGTATACGTCACATCTTTCCCGGTAACGCTACCGCGGCAGCGCCAAACACAAATGGTGGACGTTGCGTTGCTATCGATGGTCGCCGTAGTTTGTACAGACGGAGATTGCGAGCAGGAGTAACGGTACGTACAGAACATTTATTTCTAACAATAACATGTCAGCTTTTGCCTCAGCATGTTGCTACCCTCCTAGGGTAGGGTTATCACACGCTGCTGACAAACGATCCCAGTGCAGTTAAATATAAATGTATAAAGCGTTGGTGTAAGAAGCAGAAGTGAAAACCGTTCGTCTTGTCGGTCACGGTAACCCCGCCCCCAGCCGCTGACGTAGGCGGTGCTTACTTCTAGACCAGCAACGAGTCGGTGCTACTGAAGCACCACTTTTCCTGGCTCCGAGCTGCTGCTTCGGCTGTGGAAACAAAGAACCGGTTTGAAACGGGGCTCTGGCTCCGAACCAGCACCAGCTCCGCCTCGGTGGAACAGGGGTATTCTTCTCTGGGTGAAGGGTTCAGTTGGTTTTTATTTTCCAAATTCATTGATTTAACCAGATCACACATTTCACCACAATGTGGAAGTCTGTGATAGAGCCCTTCATGCCAAATAGAGTCAAAAGCTTTCCTGAAATCGATAAAACGAGCGGGTATCTTCCCATGCTCGGTTTGGTGTGTGTTTGTTAGTTAAAGTGTGAAGCATGGCCGGTGGTGCGGTGTTTACTCAAGATGGAGTGTCCTTCGAGGACATCTAGTATTCTTTTATTTAGGACGGTTTACCTAGCTGACACGGGAGTTACCAGGGTCTCTCTCCCGGCCTCCGACTGAACACAGTGTATCGCTGTCCCCTGTGGGGAGACCACCCCCAACCCTGGCACTGTCCATGCCTTGCTGTAAGGAACTGAACCAGTGAACAACCGGTTCCTGCTAATGTCGGAAAAAATCATTTACAGGACGTGTTAGGTCACCAACAGGCTCTTTTCGCTTTATCCCTCTGGGTTCTGTCTCCTCTTGCCACCCCCATCTGTTGTCTCCTTTCATTCTTTCTTTACCTCACTTTACTTTAAAAGGTGTCTTCCACTATTTGTCCACAGCGTCTCCTTCTCCCCTGCCCCGCTCTTCCTCTGTTTAATACACACTCATTTCTCCTGGCTGTGTCTGGATTTCACCACTGTGCTGCTCTCCCCCTCCCCCTCCCCCTCTCTGAGATGGTTTGAGGTCAACCGGCTCACGTGTCTTCGTCTCCTGCTACAGCATGTGGGCTAGAAATTCCACCATCCCACCGTTTCAAATTGCATGTTTCCTGGCTCGAAAAGAGCGTGCGCACACACACACACACACAGCCTGCCTCCTGCAAAATGGAGCACACACACACACTCTCTCACATGGATATTATTCACTTACATGCCAACGTTCTCCTGCGCACGCACACACACACACGCACACACACACACACACACACACACACACACACACACACACACAACAGAATAGGCATTATATAAGCAACAACCTGCTAGTCTGAAGGCAGAAGACAGGAAGACTATGGAATATTACTAAATAAATGCCTTTAATAAAGAATTATTTTGATGAAATTATTAATGTGTCACCTTATGTTCTTACATTTATACTGCATCACAGTCCTGTATCGTGGATGTCCAACTGCTGTCATTCCCTTCAGCTAGTTACCTGGTTCCAAAAACTATAAAATGGTATAGGGCAGTTAAGGTGTGGTCACATTACACTTTACATTTGTATAGTGTTTTCCTCCACCTAGTGCAGTGCCCGTTCAGGGACCGTTTTACACATATGCATGCACCACCAGGCATTTCTCCCCTTTCTTAAAAACTTTGGTAACACAGTAATATTACAATGGGGCACCAGTTTAGACAGCTTGCTGAGGTGCTCCCAAAACATGAGCCACACCTCACATATTAATAATAATCATTGTTGTTTCTGCTTCTTTGCTATGACATTTAATTGACTGAATGTAGGCCAAAGACACACTGCGCACATGAAAAGCAAGACGTACAATCGTTTTATGCATTAAATATGACAAAATATACTATTTAAAAATCTGATTATAGACCAACGTGATCAGCATTTGCAGAGATGCTGAAAGAAAAGCCCAGCCATTGAAATTCTAACTGGAGGGAGTTCCAGACGTAACAGCGAATCAAATCTTTACTGCCTTATCATTACTGCTTAGAAAATTAATGAACTCGTGCTGAAGCTAGCCAGCTACCCAGGGTGTTATTCACGGAAGGTAGCTAGCTAACCTTAGCTTAATAACATTAAGGTAACCACTGCGTTGGGTTATGAAAACAAAGATGAAAACTGAAATTAGCTGACGCCTCGTTGGCAGAAACCAGCACCGTGGGGAGGATTAACCCTAACCCTCTCCCTACACGGCTCTGGTACGAGCGCGTCTAAAACGGTTGGTATGGAACATGCACAACTTCCCCGGCTGTGCAGGGCGGTGTTTCTTGGCTCATCCAAACTACATTACACTGCATTTACTTGGGTCCTCAGCAACACACCCACCATGTGTGAAGTTGATCGGAAGAACGGTTGTCGAGAAAATCGAAGGGCAGACAGACCGACGGATTCGTCCTTTATGGTTCGAAGGGGGACGCCTGTACGACTGACAAATTCAAACATGGGTCTACGGTTTCTGTGAGGTCTCCGGCCGACTCACCTTCACTGAGCTTTGACGGGCAGACTGAGCACAGTTGGCCAACAGAAAGAGCTATTACCCTGCTCAGAACCATATCACAACACCAGACTCCAAACTGCAGCATCACGCTCACCGTTGCATTGTTTTCTGCTCAGTTCGTATGACCCACATCGGAATCGTGACAGCAAATTATTTTTTACAGGGCACAGTGTGAGGCCGTTTCAGTGACAGTAATGAAATATTCAAATGTTCACATTGTTGAATTTGTGTTCCAATTCCAACGTGTTCAAAAACACTGCCCAAAAACAAACAAAAAAAAAACTACACTGGCTAATTGTTTCCGCTGTTTTGGGCGTTCATGTTAAACAGTAGAATTACATTTTAACAGTCTCTAGTGTAAACACACCGGCTTGAAGAGTCCATTCAAAAGACAACAGCAAAGAGTTTCATTGTGTCTTGCCGACTCCCGGAGTAAGTTAGCGCCAGCTACCAGCAACAACAGGACATCAGCAGTAAAGGGTTAAAACCTCTATGGGACAGACATGGTAAGGGCAGCCAGGTGCATCTGCATTCAGTGTATTTAACGTACACACACACAAAAAAAAATATATGGGGTTCTCCCCAGCAGCAGCCAGGCAGTGATCGGAGCCCAGAACCATGTGGAGACAACAAATCGTGCTCTGTCCACTCGTAAGTCCTTCTTCTCCTGTGTGTGTCTGTCCATCTTCCACCAACTGAATTCATCTGTACTGGATCCTCATTCATATAACAAAAGTCAACATTAATAGGGTTTCCATCCATCTGTTTTTATGCGCAAAATGCGACAAAGTGCTAAGGAAACAGACTTGGCAAATAACTAAGAACATAAACGTCCCCTGAAGCTTCCACTCCACTAGGGACGAAAACATCAGATCTGTGTGGAGCGATGGGGAGACTGTAGCCTTCCTCAAATTAACACACGAAGCCAACAGCAATGCCATATTCCCACCCCCCCTTTCTACATTGGTTTCCACCTGTTGAGGGTCAGACTGGCGCTCATTTCACTACGCCGTCTTCCGCTGCAATGGTTTAATGGCACCGACTGGAGTACTAGCGCAACCAGCTGTTCCTGTCGACGATCCAACTCCTAATATTCACATAACGGCAGTGGATGGAGACACGCATTAGTTTGCATTTTCTTTTGCCAGTTCTCTCGAAATACAGTTGAGATTTACGCTACATTTGGACGGAAACCTAGCTACTGACTAAAGTCGAGCTCTACAGGTCAGGTTATTTCATCATTGTGCCCGTCCCTAAACCTAGCCAAATAGTTTTGTTGTCTAAACCTTCATCTCGCGAGAGTTTCCACAAATCGACTTCACCTGTCCAGTAGGGCTGCACGATTAAATCGCAATAGTATCGAAATCACAATTCGACTAAGTGCAATACCCAAACGGCAGTAGCTGCAATTTGTTGATAAAAAGGTCAAATGTGTGACCAACAGCTCTGTAATGAAGTCCTGTAGAGGTGCAGAGACACCCTGGCCTACAGATCTTGCTCTCCAGTAAAAATGTTTGTTTGGTACAGATCCCAACTGAGGTGAACTCATCATGATTGGAATTTCAGTGAAAATGAAGGTTGGGATGCAGAAATGATCATTTCCACTCATCCTGAATCATATCACAATATTTGTCAAAATGATCGCAATATGTTGTTTTGTACCATACCGTGTCGCCCTGGTTCACCGCATCCTGGCTTCATTTGGGCAATCCCATTATCAACAATCTTAACTAGGGAAGTATCACAGACAGTAACTCACTATTACAAAGAATATCCAATTATTAGAATAATTATCATCTGTTGTGCAACAGATGTGCAATGAATTGTGCTGCTACACTTCCAGTCACAGAATTCATAAATACGTTGTGTTTCATGCACAATTTGCTTGAAATGATTAAAACTGGACAACAGCCTTCTGCAAAACACTAAGATGATATTCTATCATCACAAATCCATTCTACTGTAAGTTAATAAATGACAATATTGAATTATGGCCCAGCCCTAAAGTATAACAGCTGATAAGAAAGTAGATGATTAGATTTCATGCTGATGGAAAGATCCACCAGAGTGCCAAACAGCAGTCAGTCAGTGTTCACTAGAAGCCTTGCCATGACTGATAGCGTATGACATGGGTGAATGTGTGTGCTCATTCACTACAATCCTTGACAGTTGCTATTCTGAAGCATGACTGTTTTTCCTGGTTGGAAGTCAATGGCCATGCAAAGTCTCTGGATTTAATCTGTGCCTCTTTGCAAATGGACATGAAAAAATAAACCATACAGGAAAGCTATTGAAGACTAGGTACAGGTTGAGAGGCTGAGCCAGTGTGCTCACTGTGGTGGGCACAGGGACTGTGCCTATCGTCGAAGTCACAGCCGCCCTTTATGGTGACAGCGGCAGTAACAGCAGTGGTGGTTGCAGTGACTTTATGGCAGCATTACTAGTGGAAGCAGCAGTGATGGTACAATGGTTCTGCACCATCGTATCTTCACTAAATATAGACCTGCCAGGTCCCTGCGCTCTGCAGACGAACAGCGTCTGGTGGTACCATGGCAACAAGGAACAGGATCCCTCTGGAGCAGCTTCTCTGGACCCGTTCCTCATTGGTGGAACGATCTGCCTGCTCCTACAAGATCAGCAGATTCTGAAGCCGCCTTTAAAAAGCTCCTGAAGACGCATCTCTTCCACCAACACCTGACTGACCATCACTGACTTCTACTTCCGTTCTACCTCTTTTCTTAATAAAAAAGAAACCTTCCTCTCCTCAGCTCTGTATCCTGTGTTCTGGGCTCTGACAGACTAGTTTCTGGTGCACATCTGCTTTTTGTTACCTTGTGTTGTTAGAATCGCTTCCATTGTCTTCCTCACATGTAAGTGGCTTTGGATGAAAGCGTCTGCTACATGACTCAATGTAAATGGTACAAGTAATGGTTCATACCATAATGGCTGTAACGTGACTCTACTGGAAACAGGACCTCAGCTACCACTGAGAACACGGAGCCATGTTCTCAGTATACTGACGCCAGGGGTTTATAAGCTACAATTATTCAAAGTTATTTAGCCTGATTCTGATATTTTTGAGTAAAAAGTCTTACATTTGACCATTGTAAGACAAAAACAATAAGGGGGGGGGTTGGGGTGGCAGTAGTACTGCGGGCATTAACCGTAGTAATGGGAGGGGTAGCTGTAGCAACAGAAGTAATGACAGTACAAGGCAAAGCAATAAAAGCAGGGTGTGGGTGTAGTAGTACTAACAACAGTAGTAACCGTGTTACTGATGTTCAGGAATTTTCCACATGTGCTTTTAAATATAGAGGATTCATTTCTGTCTAGTTTGAAAAAGCAATTCCATGTACAACATATCTCAGGACTCTAGCTAAGCCTAGAGGTGATTTCATTTCTGAAACACATAAAGAAAGAATGCAGACAATCTGAAAATTGTCTCTCTCTCGCTCTCTCTCCCCATCATGCTAAAGCTGTCTGAGAGCTGTGAAATACTACAGAGAGGTGACACACTGTGCTCCACTGGCCTTAATGCAACTCCAACTGCACGCTGCAACAGCCAGAGGTGTTGGGAGCTGGAAGACTATCTCCATGGATGCTTTGTGTGAGATATCAGACAAAGGGTGCAGAGACCTGCACCGGGCCCTCAGGCCCCCTCCAGCTGTCACTGAAGGACACACTTCCCACCACGCTTCATCTTGCTCTTCTAGACAATCACCAAAAGTGATTTGTGTGCATTGTGTTGAATGGGAGCTTGTCAACTTTGCAATGTAAAATAATCTTCAGTGATCACGTTGAAGATAAGGAGAGCCTGTCATGGTCACAAAGGGAAACACACACCCACCCACACACTGATGAAGACAGGGTGATAAGACAGACAGACGGAAAAACACTTAGAAATAGACCTACTGTAAGCAAGAGCAACATAATGAGAGTAGCGCTGTGTACTCTGTCGTGTGTGTCTGTGTGTGCCTGCATGCCTTTGGCAGCCTTACAGGCATCTGCTGTGAAGGTCAAGTTTCAGTCTGCATGGACCCAATCAATGGAGCCAGCAGTAGGACACGCCTCCCTGCCTTCTCCTGCCACACACAAACAAACACACACACACACACACACACGCACGCGCGCGCAGACTGACATGTGTGGAGAAGGAACCTTGCCCTAAATTCTCAGGGAACAATCTTATGTTACATCTCTGGTCTAGCTGGCCTTTGTCAAGGCTGCACAAAAGTCTCACAGGCCGGCCTGTGCGGTGCGGACACAACATATTGCACTCAGGTGAACTGCATACACACACACATATGTAATGACCTTTGTGCTGAGTTCGCCTGTGTTTCCACACTTAAATAACTAAGGGTTTTTGTAAAACCATTTTTGTGCGTAAATCAGGATTTCAGACCTAGTTTAAGACACAAAAAACAACAAAACTGGCAGAAGCAACTTGTTTCTGGATGAGCACGCAAACCAAGTGGGTAGAATAAGAAAGGACAGCCACAAATTAAAAAGGGTAAACTTAGAAAACTATTTGCTGTTTTGATCAAGAAGCTTCATTTCAATAATGGTCCAATAATTAACCAATAATGGTCCATTTTCAACATTTGGCAGTGTTGAAAATGGAGAGGCTCATACGGTTGGAATTCTCATGAGGTTCTCTCTCTCTCTGCATATAGAAATGGCCTAGGAGAAATTTGACTTATTTTATACACACAATTGAATTTTTAAATTCTTTATGATTAGGAATAATCTCTTGAGATGTGCCATCTCGTTTTCACAGGGCTCCTCAACAATAATACAATGTATACTGTCCATACACGATTACACAAAGGATTTAAGGAAAACAAGATAATTAGACGATACCAAATGCGACGAAAAACAAACCTATATATATATATCAAATAGTAAGACCTACAAAGTCAGATCATACTCCAAGCAGAGCATGAAAACGGATCCTTCACTCAGATTATAGAGCAGTATTTCTGTCAGCGATAGCACTAGGTAATAGAGTTATAAAACGTAACAATAGAGGTGTTACTATGGACATGTACAACTGATCCTCTACTAAGACAGGGCATTTTTGATAATATAAAAAAACAGAAGAGGAAAAGGTGGGGGAGAAAACATTGATGTCTGTGCCTATGTAGCCGTATGGCATTGTGGCTATTTCAAAGGCAACTGTGGAGTAGGTGAAGCTGTAACAGTGTACTGCTATAATCTCAACAGAAACTTTGGACTTCACACACCACTACATCCACTATCCTCAACAGGACACACACTCACAAATACACAACACTGATAGCACATGCACACGTGACATTTCAGAGTTTTAACTAGTCCTAAGTTCAAACAACACACACACACCTAATTCATAAAAAAGCTGTTTATATCCTGTATAAAGTCAGGATGAATACAGTATACATGTGCTGCATGGGTGCATGTGTTTTACAGCGTAATATTTATGCAAAAGGAGCAGAAAGATCAGGCTAAACCTCTGCAACGGTTTGGACGTTTCAAAAGTTAAAAAGTATCATTTCCAGCAGAGCAGAAGGTATGCCTCTTCAGGCCGCAGTGGCTGTTGAACACCAAAATTCAACAACCAATCGGATTCCTCGAGTAGGATCTCTAACGTACGTCTGTCTAGTCTACCTAACGGTGGGTAGGTTGAGTAGTCCGGTACAGTTTGCACTCTGGCTGTTGGGTAGTGTGAATATCCCTGCTTGGATATTGATGGCAGCTCTGACTGCATTAGGCTTCATTTAGGCTTAAAAAAAAAAGTCATGCCTGAGGTTTAACTGATTAAATGGATCTCTCCTGAAAGACATTTTCTAGCTGGCAGAAAGTCAGAACAGAAAGTCTGCTCCTCTGACAGGCTGTACAGCTTTGTGGCGGCCACAGCAGTCCGACTGCTCAAAGATGATACACGTGACCAATGCAATACATTTGTATACCACAATGTAGTACTTGACAACATATGATGAACAGGTAGGTTTGGATCATATTATCTGAACTAGGTTCTTTAATATTAATAAAAAGTCTGATCCGGTATGTATTTTTAATTGTTGTTAACTTTTACTGCATATCACAACGCTAAAATGTCTAATTGTGATTTTGCTCAAATGAACAAATGCAAATGCAATTATAATTGTGATTACTACAGTGAATTCATGACACTGGTGTCGTCATCAATTTAAAAGCTCTGAATCAGGACCTCCATTATCCAGATCTCTAAAAAGGAGGTCATCAGTCGATTATCATTGAGACATAACTTACCAGTACCAAAACAGGTCTGGAGTGTAGTTTATAGAAAATAAGCACAATTTAATGACAATATTGGTCAGAAAAACATTGCAATCAGATATGATCCCCAAATCATTCAGCCCTGGAAACAGTAACACTGTCCCTAATGTTTCTATCCACTGAGTCCATGCTACTTGTCGGGGCGGCCGTGGCTTGGTGGCAGAGCGGGTCGCCCACCAACAGGAAGGCCGGCAGTATAAGGTATAAGGGTTTTTACATGTCTCCTAGCATCGACAGAAAGCTCCATTCATATCCACATGATTTCACAGCAGCCAGGGGACATAAGCTGGGGCAGATGGTCAACCATGCTTTGGGATGTGGTTATACCAGGGTTGGGGATCGTTTATGAAATGAAGACACCAGTACCAATACCCTTAAAGTGATACCAGTGCCAATAGAGTACTTCATTCTAGACCCTATTTTTCTACTTCATTCAATATATCTATCATGTGGCTGGAAGCATTCAGCTGTGTAAAATGCCACCGCTCCTCCCCATCCAAGTGATTTTAACACGAATACATTTTGAAAGCGTTCTTTAATTTGACAGTGTAGCCTATATACAGAGCCCCAGCACAACAGACCAGCCTTGTTTATCGGAGTACGGAGTAAGGGGAAATAATTCAGCAAAAGCAACAAACCAACACAAAGCCAGCAGTGGTGTTGATTCAGCGGACTGGGAGCTGATGATTCCCCGGCACACACACCGATCCTGGGCCAGCCCACCGGAACACAAGGCGTAGAAGTACCTCGTGTATGTGGAGGGGCAACACAGCGGACACCCAGCCAAAGGACCAGCACGCTGAACTGCCAACTCCATCAAATCCACCGAGCTCAACTTCACCACCACCACCTAGAAATCTGGCCGAGTTTATTAGTGGACCTAAACCACGACAAGCCAGAGTTGAGACCAGGAGGCAGAGCTGCAGTCCTACAGAGCAGTTACCCGCCCCCACAATCCCATAACGACGGGGTCTGCCCCCCGACCACTTCCATTAATAAAATCTAAAGTTAACAGAAGGGGAGTTGAACATATAAACAAAAAAATTACCACCACTGAAACAGCACAACAAAAGAGAATAACTTAATATGGACTCTTAAACATCAGATGGAAGATCTAATATCAGATTATCAGATGTAGGGCTGCAACAACGGATCGATAAAATTCGGTTGTTAAACGAGTTGGCAACGAATTTCATTATCCATTCGATTGTTACGCGGCTCAAGAAGACGCGGAGATGTTGGAGTACAAAGTAAGCGGCTGAGCGCGAAGCAACAACAGAATCAGAGCGGAGGTAGAGGACAGACCATCAGAGACCCGTAACGTTGTTCTGAAACGCTCGGCGGAGCCCGAGACATCAGGACGACCCGAGTCATCCAAGGTGTGGCAGCGTTTCACGCTAAACACATCAGAAACCTGTGTTAATATGCAGAAGAGACCGGGAGGGGGGTAGTAACGACTTACATTTACTCCGTTACGCTCACTTTGTCACTTTTTGGAAAGAAAAAAAAAAAATGCACTTTTAAGAGCAGTTTTACTGCAGCAGACTTGTTACTTGTACTGGAGTAGATTTGTGAAGAAGAATCGCTGCTCTCGCGCCGCTACATTGGGCTGCACTCCACTCCTCTCTTTCTTTTACATTTATTCTACGCTTTTTTTTAACGCTTTCAGGCGTAGCGATGCAGTCACATGACCACACAAACTGGCGGCAGGTCCCTTTAAACAAAAAATGCCCCTCTTTTTGTGCACTTCATTTAAAAAAGCCTATGTATTTGGCAGATGGAAAGCAGACATGTTTCTTTTTTGTGTTAGTCCATTTGTTGTTAGTTTTTTATTACTTTAACAGGGATGTTCAAGGAGCAACCTGTTTGTGCACTTTCTGAAGAGGTTTTGCACTGTCAGTTCTGTTTTTGAATAAAAGGGTTGGAAATGAATGCTTTTTTATCCGATTAGTCGAACAAATAATCGACAGATTAATCGATTATTAAAATAATCGTTAGTGGCGGCCCTAATCGTATGGACTTATTTTGCTTACTGAAACCTGGCTGGGTCATGAAGAATGTGTTCGCCTAAATGAGTCCGCCCCCCCAGTAATAATCAATGCTCACATTCCTCGAGGCACCTCGAGGAGGTGGCGCTGCAGCCATCTTCGACTCAGGCCTATTAATCAACCCTGAGCCTAAACTGAATTAGAACTAATTCAAAGCCTTGTTCTAAGTCTTTCACACCCAACCTGGAAAACACGGCAGCCAATCCTATTTGGATTATTGTGTTAGTGTGTTCTCAGAGTTTAGTCCTGAAAACAGATCAAGTCATTACTGGAGGTGCTTTTAATATTCATGTGGTCGATGATAATGACGGCCTCAGTACTGAGTTTAGCTCATTATTAGAGTCACTTGGCTTCTGTCAGAGTACATGAACCCACTCACTGTTTTAACCACACCCTCGACCTTGTTCTGGTGTGTGGCATTATAATTGAACATTTAACAGTCTTTCCACAGAATCCTCCACTATTGGACCATTATTAAATTACTTATGAACTCCTATTACTGGACTACAGCCATTAGGCAAAAGCTCCTACAAAGGATGTCTATCTGATGTTAGGAAAGGATTCCATCTGCACTTAATACAATGCCATGCCTCAATATAGGACTCCTTCGCTAATTTCAGCCCCTTCCAAATAGTCCAACTTGTTGATAGTGCTGCAGATTTACGGCGATCGACACTCAATTCTATTGTCCCTCAAATAATAGCACAACTTGAAAGGAAATGGCGTTCCACCAATCTGGAAGAATCTCGTTAGGCTAGCAAGATATTCTTAAAAGATATTGGAAAGCCCTCCGTAGTGCTAAGGCAGCCTACTTCTCATCATTAATAGAGACAAATAAATAAAATAAGAACAACCCCAGAACCCGTCGCCAGCCTCTGAGGCTGGGAAACATGTCTCTGACTCCCGGACCATCAGCACCGGCTCCCCCCGAGGCTGCATTCTTTCCCCTCTGCTCTCCTCCCCGTACACAAATAGCTACACCTCCTGACACCCCCCTCATTGGGTTTACTGATGACGATGAGGCCGCCTTCAGGTGGGAGACTGACCACCTGGTGACCAGGTGCAGCCAGAACGACCTGGAGCTCTACGCTCTCAGGACAGTGGAGATGGATGTGGATTACAGGAGGAACCCAGCCCCCCCACCACCTCCCCCTGTGTGACTCCCCTGTCGACACTGTGGAGTCCTTCAGCTTCCTAGGGACCATCATTGGGAGGCTGTGGCTTGGCGGCAGAACGGTCACCTGCCAATCGGCAGGTCAGCGGTTCGAGCCCCCAGCCATGAGTCGAAGCATCCTTGAGCAAGATGCTGAACCCCAAAATGCTCCTGAAGCTGCGTCTTTGGTTTGTGAGTGTTCTCATGTGGAAGTCACTTTGGATAAAAGCGTCTGCTAAATGTTAAATGTAAATGTTAATCATCACCCAGGACCTCAAGAGGGAGCTGGACAGCAGGTCTTTATTTTTCATTAGTTGCAGCTCTGATGGTACTGGTGAGAGACACTGCCATTTCCTCTCAGGGACAAAAAGAGAGAGAGAGTGCTGATGATGACAGGATGAGTTCTTTGCAAGGGAATCTTTCCTCTCTCAGGTAACAAGAGTTAACTTGTTTAGTTGCGTTTCACATTCCAGCTGAGACACGTCAAATACAGTCACACCAGGGTTGAAGCAATGTGAGTTTAAGACCAATGGCAAACACAAAGGAGAGACCAGAGCTGAAGGATCCTCCCATGACAATTAGATCCACGGTAAGGGAGCATTACGGTTTCTCGGTTAGTTACAAAGAAAATGGACAACAGTTAGTGTCAAACTGTATGTCAGTGGATACACTTCAAACGTGTCAAACAGACTGGAACAGACTGGAAGGCGAGTCCTTCTCCCCACAGTGTTCAGCTCGCCTCTTACTGCAGATTCGTAACGCGCCAAAGCACTTACCAATAATACAGGAGCATTTATGCGACCATACTCGGTTGTAGAGAATACAGAATTTACGCATATGATGAAAGTGCTTGAGCCCCGCTACAATGTGCCTTTTACGCAGTCTGTGTGGAAACGAGTGCAGTTGGGAAAGCTGATCAGTGAACAGTCGCTTCTCGCTGCATCTCACCTAGCGTTAAACCAAACCCGTAGCTGCCTCATAGGACCCAAGCGCACAGCTTGAAGCCTGGCGAGATGGAGTCACGCGTGACTTCTTGATCTCGCGAGAGGTTAACACACCTATGTAATAAGTAATAAACAATGCTATTGTACAATGCAATAACACAAACAAAGCACTATTACATCAAACTCCACGGTGGCCTGCAAATAATAGTTATTCATTTTAGTCTATATAGTGTCAAAAAACAGAAAGTCTCAGGCTACCACAGCTCAAACCTAAGTCTTAAAGTCACTCATTTCAATGTTATTGCCCTCTATATGACAGGAACTCTGCTCCGTGTGACAGAACTCTGTGACGATTCTATTCTACTCCACTACATATGGCAGCATTGTATTCCACTCTGTGACTGTCTTTTACGACGATGTTCTACTCTACTCTTTACGATGGTATTCTGTTTGCCAGGGAAGACTTTAAATGCTGTTTAGTCACTGAACAAATCCTATTTATATACTATACATTATGTTACGACACTGTCTGCACTCAGCTGAATTCTATTCTGATATGACTGTTAAGATAATCCAGTTGAACCAGCTCCAAAGAAATTAAAACTTGGTCGGATAGTGAAATCAGACCAATTGTTCTTCTTCTCTGTGTGTGGCGTTCTCTTCTGCTCTCTGGCTCGGCGCTGCTGTATTGTGTTGTAATCCAGTGCTGAAGGAGTTAAGTTCTGTGCAGTGGGTGAACTCAAAGGAACTGCCGTTCACGTGGCTGAGCCGCTGTTGCTATGGGAGAGAGGCCAGACAGAGGCGAAAGAAACCCTTCTCTCTTCGGCTCTCTCACATTCCCATTTTCTCTCTCTTTCATTCTTTCCCTCCTCCTCTGCTTTCACGTTCTCTCTCTGCCAGAGAACCTAGCTGGCTGGAAAACCGAACGACTAATGAGAGTACACAGCTCTCGCTCTCCATCTCCTCTTCAATTTCGAAATAAAATTCACTCTCCTCCCTTCATCTCTCCATCCTTCTCTCTCTCTCTATTTTTCACTCTCTCTCTCCCCGCCTTTCTGTAATATCAGAAAGCCAGCCAGTGAGTCATGCGCCAACAGCACAAGGCCAGGCTGAATATGCCAGTGTGTGTTTCAGACCTTTTCAATGCTACCAGGAATTAAAGTCCAGACCACATGAAAGAGACAAAGCTGAGAAAAGATGCATCTACATGAATAAATATAGCTACTAAAAGCAGTACGCTATAGATGAGATGAGAAAAACAAAACCAGGACACTCATCGTAAAAAAGGACATGAACCTCTGTTATGTTTAGGTTAGAAGCCATGATGCAGAGCGTACAGCTACCTCTCCTCTGAAATCATCAGGTTATGCAGTGCAAAGAAAACCATCACTAAATGATGAAGAACTACGCCACAGTGCAATAGGTTGTAGGACCGGAAGCAACAACGATTGTATTGTCACTTCATTTGCTGATTATTTTCTTGATGAATCAATTATTCGTTTAGTGAAGAATGCCTGTCACAGATGTGTTGTCCAATTAACAGTCCACAAAAGCCAACGATGGTTACTGTACTATATGACAAAGAAAAGCAGCGAATGCATACATCTGAGAAAGTGGATAAATACACAATAACCTGATCAACTGTTTCAGCACGGCAAGTTTCCTATTAATAAATGGATCTTGCATAAAAGCTACAGTGTGCGAGTGGAAAAGCCATGCATACCCTGCACAAGACCTTCACAATTAAAAAGGGGAGTCCAACCATGAAAAGCAAGAATAGAGCTCGGTCTCACATTGAACTAACATTTGCATTATTAAATGGTTGCACTTATATAGCGCTTCTAACGAAAGCGCTTTACACATCCCCCAGGCGTAGTGTCTGTCTGTCTGAAAAACTACTGGCCAGATTTTCATGAAACTTGGTTGAAGTGTGTAGCGTGGGCTGTTACATTTTGGAGCGGATCCAGAATGAACTTAATATTTTACGGTGGCGGTAGCGTCTCGGTCCTCTGCTCCTACACAGCTGAGCAGAGAGGTGGAGACAGTGAACCAGGTGAAGCACTCGAGGGCTTTGTCAGCAGTTGTTGTTACAGCCACAGCTCAGCCACAAATTGTTACAAACAAGCTAAAACTGGACTATTGGCCTCGGCAGAGGTCTGCACTCTGCGAGTGCCCTTCTAGTTATAATACCGTAAAAGTTCAACAGTTAGGCGCCGATCGCTTTTACTGGCCAGGGGTGGCTACACGCTTTAACAAAGAAACGCAGGTCTCAATTAGATGCCAGGTCTGCTTTCCATAGAAGAAGAAACCTCTTAGAGCCCAGTGGGTCGCCTGCACGAGCGGGTTCTAAGCTGATGAGATCGCACATACGAATAGAAATGTTTCAACTTTTGTCACCATGGACGTGCTACACATCATTGGATCGGTTAGATTCCCCACAGTTCAGTCGTCAAGTTGATTTCAGGAAAACATGAGCAACAAAGTATAGTTCAGTCAGATTTACCGGCGTGGTAAACAAGCGAGACGGGAAACAGGTGTTGCCTCCCTACCTTTGAAGCATACAGAAGCTCTGAATGTGTGTCCATTCTCTCTCTCTCTCATAACTAGCTATGCTGAGGTCCTCAGCCCCTGCAGTCAGCCTGCCTAATGCCTGTCCTTTCCCCTCATTTAACTGGCTAATACTGCCGCTTTATGGGAATTCAATAACAAATAATAAACTATTTCATAGTATTTTCCATCTTTGCTGAGCCTGTCACAAATATAGGCAGACTGAGTTCAGTGATTGAAGCAAATAAAAGCCTGTGCCAAATAATTGAAGCAAAATCCAAACGTCAAAATTTAGATTAAAATTTTTTAGTTGAAGCGTCAGTGGAACACCTCAACAGAAGCTTCGAATGTAAAAATAAAATAATGACATTCAGTACAGCCCTCTAAAATATGACATGAAGCTAACTTGATTTATTTGATCTTCAGCATGTGTTTACAATACCTGCTAATACACATAATCCAGTTAAAGTCCAATGATTGTGAAAGCCCAGCCCGGGACAGGACAGGAGAGATCGGGAGCAAACAGGAAATGAGACAACAGGTCAGGGTGGACTGGAACAGGACAGGACCACATATAACAGCACAGGCCAATAGAGAACAGAATGAGCCAGCCAGGTGGGAAACAACTGAAGAGGACAGGGCCTGGGCTGAAGGTAAGGGGGTGGGGCAGCAGTAGATCAGTCCTTGGGGACTCCGCATGGACCACTCCGTAAGGGGGGTGGGCTGGTAGTTGGACAGGTGCCAGTTCACCTCCTGGCAAGGCACCGAACCGCTAACTGCTCCGGGCGCATGGCTATGAGGCATCACTAACATCTGCAGGTGTATGGGTACATTTCAAGCCTGTGTGTTTTTGTGGAAAAAAGTATTATGAAATGAACAAATGTGATTTGTCCCCAAGGGATTGATAAGTAACTCTTAACATCAATGACACAGCTAATCCAATAATCTGTCTGTCTATAGTAGTAGCAGTAGTAACAAGCCACTGCCCTGAGGACACTGGCACACATCACAATACGCAACTTATTTTATTAATCATGAGCTTCACAACCAATTTGCAGTTTAAGCCGTTTTCTTTCTTTGTGTTGCTTAGAGAGAACAAACTGGGGCCCTGTTTGAAATTCAACTAAGGAGAGTGTAAGCAGGCCTCTTGTCATTCATCTGCTTGTAGTGTCCCACTGGCACAGAGAAATCATGTTAATGTAATGAATTAGTTGACAACAAGATGAAGTGCGTTGCATTACAGGATCAACCGGTGTCGGACATCATACAGACAGGTGAGGCAACATCCCATCTGCCCCAGCTTTCTTCAAAACGGCAGGAACAAGTTCTGATTACAGGCTCACCTCAGGGGGCGGACAGAAAGACTCTTTACCCCAGGTCCAGAAATAAGCAGAATACAAACAGCAGTAGGTGAGATCCCGTCTTCTACTCAAAAGAAAAGATACAGCCAAAGTAGATGGACATGCATGAGCCACAATTGCTCGATCCATTTGGGAGAAGTTCCAAACTGAACAAGCACAACCTCCTCATTACTGGCTACACCAAAATAGCTTCCCTCACATTCTTTGGTAAAACAGTCTAGCTGGAGGGCTGGGCCTGTATTCCCTGACAGCAGTGTTCAAAAATACACAGAACAGCGATGGGTCCAAGATCCGACTTGGACTGACACGATTCTTTCAATGGAGCTAAGCAAAGGGCATTGATGAGAACTCAGTGTTGAACTCTCGAGTGACTTAGTAGTAGCAGAGTCAGCTTTGGGTTTTAGGACATAGTTATTAGTGTCCCATGGTGCTCTTAACCCTATACTATGGGCTTTTCCACCCCGACAAGGGTAGAAATTTGGAAGAAATACCTAAAACCTGAACATTTGAAACTGAAAATGCCGCTTTGGAACAGTGGGCTTCACAACCGTACCATATTTTATCAGCTCCTCCATCTCACATCAGTCAAGGGGGGGATTTCATTTAGAGCAGTTGTGAGCACATGGGCTGTCTGATGGTGTGGTGGAGATAACAACAGTCAGACATGCTGAGGTTTACTCATTCCACATTCAGGACACAGTCACAGTCTGTCTGGGTTCGCTTTCTCACTCAATGGTTTACTAAAAAGGACAATGGGTTTACTGTTGAGGATAACCCAAATTCAGTTAAGCATTTATAATGTATGTTTCTCAGTGATGATTATCACATATCTGTGGTTAACTCAATTCAATTTCTATTTATTTTGCATATACAGTATCTACCAATACCAGTTCAATAGCAGTGTTACCTTTTTGACTGACTGGCCAATGGGACTGGTAGATGAAAAAAAATCAACTGCCCAAAATTAGAAATTGCCTTTTTGTGTCACATATACATTGGTTTCAATACATTTCATTGAAATAAGGTTATGTTTAGTGCAAACTTAAAAAGGTCAGAGCAATATTTGATGCAAAATGATTTTAATATATTGATCAAAGGTTAATCAATTCAATCTTGAATACAACTCAAGAAGTGCGGATGTCAATTCTACAGTATTTGCTATTGCAGGTACTTAAGAATCAAATATAAAAGTAACGGGTCAAACACAGGACTTCACGCAGGAGACCGGGGTTCATTTCCTGTGTGAAAGCAACAGTCAATGTTGATTGTAAAAAGGAAGTAGTTATTCTAACTCAAACCCTGAGCTTTTCCTCAAGCTGACCAAGTAGTTTTGGGGCCTAAACCTGACCAAACTGCGTCACCTGAAAAGGTTTTCTCAGCAAGCGTAAACCGATGGTGCATACTAATTACCGCTAACCCGGCGTGGGCATTACGCGCTTTCGAGTGATACCGGGAGGCTGTGGCTTTGAGGAAGAGCGCGTCGTCCACCAATCGGAAGGGCAGTGGTTCGATCCCGGCATCCCCCAGCCCACGTGTCGAAGGGTCCTTGAGCAAAATACTGAACCCCAAATTGCTCCCTTCAACGCGTGAGTGTGTGTGAATGGTTAGATTACTTTGTACTGATGGACGGTTAGCTCCTGCCATCAGTGTGTGAATGGGGCGAATGCGATACGTAGTGTGAAAGCCCTTTGAGTAGTCCATGCAGACCGGCGACAAGTGATCGTTTAGCAGAATACCTGTACGGTAGACAGTATCGCGAAGCTCGGAGCGCTCGAGACGCTTAGTTTCGCGGCACAGTGTGTTTGTGTTTGTGTCGAACTCCGACACAGACAGCAGAGGACAGACGCGGCGTGCCTGTAAATGACACCACTGACACATGGTAGAGACTCTCAGCATAGTTTGTTATTACATGACTATTTTGGTACAAACATTTACCCGCCAGATAGCCTTCCAAGGTTTACTCGCCAAACGGAAAATCTACCCGCCTTTGGCGCTTGGCGGGTGTTAATTTCAGACCCTGTTTAATACCTATCTGGCAAAGTCATCCAACAGTTTTTGTTTTGCTCACTGGGCTCTGATATCCTTTCAGGCTGTAGATGACCTTCCCGCAAACATCGACATCAACCCTTGCTACACCTGACTGAATGGACGCCTTTCTGGGGAAACAACATGATGGTTGTTTTGAAAAGTTGCAATGTGAAAACTGAAGTCCGTTTACTGTATGTGAGGCCAGTTTAATAATGTTGGGTTCAGAATTGCCATGAAATCAGGCATTGCGTATTGATTTGAAAATTGCCCGATAAAGTATATGAAAGATAAATGGTAGAATTCCCTTGAAGTCAGAGTGTACGACCAACGAAGACCACAATCTGTCTAGAATGGAGAACAGGTTGGTGGTCAGTGTGAGACATTTTACAAGCCTCTGGTGCTTGGCAGTTAGTTATTTGGGTTCTTAACAAGTACCATCTTTTGTCAGTTTTCTAAATCGACATGATGTATTTTTAGTATTTTATGCGTCTAAAATTCATATTCCACCACAGCCTAGACGTAGCGTGGCACAGTACACCATTCAGGTCTGACACGGTCCTGCAGGAAACCACAGCAGCTGCTGAGTAGTAGAGTCTAATGTATTCCCAGGGTTATCTGGGAAACCTGCGAGCCTATAGGAGACTTTATGGTTTCCATATGTAGCACTGATGTAGTGGAGCTTTAGTGCACTGTGTGTGTGTGTGTGTATGTTTAAGAGAGATGGGGGAGGGTACATCCAGCCGGCAATCCAGCCATCCCAACCTGGCTTCAGATTACATTTTGTTTCCTTAGGCACCAGAAAACAAACCACTAACACTCTGTGTATCCAGTTACCGCGCTGCCCAAACACCACATAACCGGGACGTCACAAGCTGCTTACTATGTGAATATCAACTTGATAAATAAAGCCTCACTGTGACACCATTCGACAGACTACTTTTATTTCCCTGACTGTACTGAAACTCATTACCACAGCTACACTGAGAGTCTGAGGAGTTTCTGTGCTGTCCGTAGACATCAGCATATAGACATAGTGCATTGTGAACAATGGGATACATAAACATTAAATTACACCTGAAGGTTACTCAGTGCAAATAAACATTCCTGAAAAATAGGGATGCCCAGGCCAATCGGACGCCGATCGGGAACGGCCGATATTCAATGACAATTAAAAAAAAAAAAAAAGTTACATTTAAAAACGCAAAAGCTTCAATGGAAATGCACACATGTCAACTCTGTTCTATTGTAACACATTACATGAGACCAAACACCCCGCGTGTGTATAACTACAACTTCAAAGTCATTTTGTTACTACAGCTTACTGAGAAAAATGAAGAGATCATATCACTATATTACACAGAAATCTGATACATTTGACTGTATAATTCCCCCACCACTACCACCACACACACCATAATTCAAAACGATGTGACTTGAATCCGTACTCTGACATTAAAACCTTTTATTAACAGGACTTGTTGACATGTCATCATCTATTAGTTACCCATTCGGTTCCTTTAGTATACAAGTTTGGCAGACAGGCACTATTTTAAAAACACTTGTGAAAACTGAAATACAAAAAACGCATTGAACAGCATTCAAAGCAGTTAGAAGCGAAGTCCATTCTATACTGGAACAAATGGTGTAGCCAAATCCATATTATGTACATCTGTCCCGGCCCTACTGCAGCATCTGCATTAGAAGGTGAAAGCTTCTCTCCTGCGTCTCTGCTTTGTGTTTGTACTCCAAACAATGCTGCTATTCACAAACCAACACACACACAGTTTAGAAATGTTTCTAAGCTGCTTGAACTGCAACAACCATGCATGGATTCTGTATGTGGAAGGTTCCTCCCCAGTCAGGCTTGTCATTTTCTGCTGATTAGCCACACAGCGATGAACCTCAGCCCACAGCACTAAAAAACAAACCAGGCGCTCCTCTACCGCAGACAGACACACACACACACACACACACACACACTCTAACAAAGGATCCTATAGGCAATGACCCGGCTGCCCTGCTCTTTCCATTCACTGTGAATCCAGATGAGTGTGGCAGTTTTACTCCTAATGTGCCAGCATAGGGTTCTGCTGCTGAGCTGTCTTCCCCCTTTTCAGCGTGTATCAGTGTCCCTCAAGTCTCACCAAAAACTAAGCATCTGCAAGGGAATTTCCAATGCCATTAATGGAGTACAGCAGCATTAGGAATTAATGGGGGCAAAAATGACCAAAGAAGTCACAGAATACCCCTAAAAAAAAAAAAAACGTGATCGAGGGAAAACAAATTGCCCCCAAGATTTTGGGGTAGCGTGGCTTCTTTAAAGGAACAGGGCGGTGCATAGGGAGTGTGCGGATGAGCGAGGGTGACGGTGACTGCACTCCGAGCAGACAGGTGTGTTGGCGGTCGGAGCAGAGGGACAGGTGAGCAGTGAAGGTGTCTTTCAGTAAATGTACAGTGTAGGTTACAGTTTGCCTGGGAATAAACGCTGAAGCTCCTCAGTACCAAAGACTCGTGCCTCGCCTCCCAGCTGCTGGCTAAAAGTGAAGGTTGGCCCCGAGACTAGCATCACCTTCAGCCCTGCAGGAAAACAAAGTCCTCCCTGTGCTTATTAGAAAAATATTTTAACTAGTCAGTGATAAACTTTTTACTCAAAGCTTTTATTGCACTTTCAGTAACAAGAATTGACTTGCGGGGGGGGCTTTTAAATCACAAAGTTACGATGGTAGAGGGCTCATCAGACCAACCCTAATCCTACATTAAGCCATCCTTTTATTTTCATTCAGTTCTGTTGATTTTCCATTTCCCTCTTACACACACACACACGCACACACGCCACTGTTGTACACACTCGCTGCTGTTATGATACCTGGAGAAGACAGGGAATCCTGCACCTGCAGTGAAGTTGGCTGCTGCCATGGGGAAAAGTGGTTGCCAGGCTGGCAACCAGTCATCAGCTTTTGGTTGCCGAAACTGAAGAGTATGATTGCATTTTGTAATCACCTTATTTTTGGAGTAATTAAGATACTTTGTAGTTATGTCAGCTTTATGAAAATGTGACATAAAGGAACGTTTAACAGCTTTATCTGATACGTAACACTAAAGAGTAAAATTCTGTAGTCAGTTAACGTGTCCACCCTCAGTTCCTGGTGTACAAATTATGACGTTTGCGATGTTGACGGGCTAGTCGAACCTTTCCTCCCACAGTCAAACAACCTAATTTGCGTCGCCATTGTCTCTAAAACAGATGAGCGAGTACCAAGGCACGTGCAGCGTTGTAACAGCAATATTTAAATATCAATAATGAAACAAATGGGCTAATGAAATGGATTTATTTTGGGGTGCACGTTTCGCCGTCCCTGTTTTTCTATGTTAAAAAGTAGGGGTGTCACAAATCTCCAAATCCATGATTCGACTTTCGATTTCAAGGTCAGAGCCGCTGACTAACCTTACTGCACCAGGTGAAGTAAGTCCTAAATCTAGAACAGACTTTTTCAGGCTACTGACCATTGATGCAGTGCTTGATAGGGCTGACAAGGACCGAGGCCGACAAGTACATTTTGACCGACATTATTCAAATGTGCGCAGCTTTCTCCTCCTTTGATTTTACCTGCGGGTTACAAACCAACTTTAAAAAGTGCATTAAGTGCACCTACTATATCGGAGTGTGTGACATCATGACTTTTTAAACACAAAAAAATAAAGAATAAAAAGATATTATATCATAGATATTACACCGGTCTGTGCGCACGCTTTGCCCGTGCGACCAAAGCGTAACTGCCGGAGGCCGGCCTCCGTTTCACCTCCTCACCATCCATTTTCGCGCTAATCGAAACGCATCCCCTGACTGCTCATTTGCCGCACAAGCCCGAGGCCGGCCTGAGCCCGTGTAAAATGAAATTAGGACCGAACCTGACGGGACCCAAAGGGTTCGGGCAAAGATCTTCAGCTCTACTTGATAGTAGAGTCTATAATTTTATTTCATCCATGCTCAAAACATCAATGGGGCTAAATTTGGGGATGAAATAAAGCATGCAGTTAGTTCCAGAACTGCATAAATAAGGGATATTACACTCATTGTGGCTCTTTTGGCAGTACTTGTAGTTACAAGTATAATTTCGTGAAACACCTGAGCCTGTGGCATGCAAGGCATTAGACCCACAATGATGAAATCAAAGTCAGACTGGTTTTGACTTGTAGGAGATCTGAATATGGCACCCCCCCCCCAAACCAGAACCTTTGGTAAATCTAATTAATATTCTCATTATCTTGTACTGCCAAGTAGTGGTTAATACTGAAGGCTCTTCCTAAATAAAACATTAGTTGTTGAAAGGCAATAGGACTACATTGTTTGCTTTCCATGTGCTTATTATTGTAGTTAGCAAATGAGACAACACTTTACTACATCTAATAAAGAGAAATTCATTTGTAGCCCACTTTACATTTTCTGTTCACAGATGCTTGGAGTAACTAGCTTAAAGAGAAAGAGCCCATTGTAGATGCAGACTGTCACGTGAAGAGAGCTGCTCAACAGAATGGTTAAGCTTTTTGACATTGCATACCACATTGCTAAGCATGAGAATCCCTTTGCATATTTCCCAGCTCTCATTAACCTCGAGAAGAGATATCGTTTTAAGCTTGAAGATGCATAGAAGAAAACCCAAACAGGTACAAGTCTTTCCTCAGTACCTTGCAGATGAAATACAGAATTACCAAGCATATCAGAAAATCTAGTTACATCAGTATTCTTGTGGGTGGGTGCACTGACCGCTCCACTTTGGAGAAAGAGGTTGTATACTGCAAATTTTTAAAGGATAATGTGCCTATTAAGATAGTAAGGGGGGCTCTATTTTCAAAATATGGCAATATTATTCATAAGTATGTTTTCATTAGTGTTAATCAGCTGGAAATAAGAATGGCTGTGTTTTCGTCACCTTAGAATGAGCCCTTTATATCTACAGAGGGAGCGGGTCCCCTTCCATAGAGTCCGCCATGTTTCTACAGTAACCCAGAACGGACAAACCAAACACTGGATCTAGACAGGGCCGTTCACATTTTTCCGAGGCCACCGTAGTTTCTCCTTGGAAGGGGAGGGTGAGGTGAACAGTATTCAAATGGTTGCTATCTGCAATTTCAACACTAGAGGGTATGACTGGAAAGGACATCTTGTTGGATTTGGTGCAGATGGCGCCAGAATCAGCTTTGGGTGTCAGCAGGGTCTCTACATGAAGCTACAGAACGAGTTGCTGTGGCTGATGAGCGTTCACGGTGTGGTTCATAGTTTGGAATTTGAATGCAAGAATGCATTCAGGGGAATAAGAGGTTGATGGTTTCATGTCCTTCTACATGGCTTTTTACAGAGGATCAGGGAAATGACTGAGGGAGTTGGACAAAATGGCAGACATCCTCGAGCAAACCGTGATGATACCTACAAGACTTGATGGGGTTTGATGGGTGGACCATCACAGAAGAGCACTTAAGTCACTGGAGGTCAATATCCCAGCTGTAATTACCGATTTCAGCGAAATTGGAAGTGACTAGGGCTGAAACAATTCCTCGAGTAACTCGATTACAAAAAATGATCGAGGCAAATTCCTCTGCTTCGAAGCTTCTTTTAATTTATTTTGAAGCTCACGTCAGGTTCTTTCGCAATGATTATATTAATGTGACACAACGCGTTTACGTCACCCACAAAGCAGAAGGAGACGCAAGGAGTCAGCAGGGTTTTGGTTTGAGAGCGCGAGCTGCCAAATGGAAGGGAGCGACAACGAAGTGATGCCACCTCTCTGTGACCGTCAGAGCCAGTAGAATCGATTGACAGCACCCACTTTCGGCTTAGAAACACCAATGACCATCCAGAAGGAAGTAAGCCCAAAGATAGTATATTGTGGTGAGAGCACTTACTCCACTCTCAACGCTCCGTTTGTGCTTATGTAAACAACCAGTACTTCCGTGGTTCAATTCAAACTAACACGGAGGTGTAAGAGGATACATTAGCAGCATTTTTTCAAATTGGAATATAACTTTTGACCTGAAAACAGCAAAGGAAAGACACACTTTATGATTCAACGATGTTTTTCCTTTGCTACACTTTTGATACTAGCTCGCTGAGTTTCCGTCGCACAGCAACGCGGCAGCCATCGTAATCAGCGGCGTCTGTGCATCGGTGCTTGGTACAGGCTTTTAGTGGAGTTTCTCCCCTTCGTTTTTGTATGACGCATGTTAGGATTGGTGCTTCCTAGTCTGTTCATTTAAACTGCACGGACTGTGTCAGCCCCCTGCACAGGGGGCCCTCAATTAATCAATGGAATTTTCGGTAGAATACTCGATTACTGAAATATCCGATAGCTACAGCCTTAGAAGTGACCAGCGCCTGGATATACAAACAAATGTGATGCTGGACTTAGAATGGGTTACAGAGAATTCCGTCTCACAATTAATTTCCTTCTACACATGGGCTTCTACACTGATGATTTGGCTGAACCGTCGCACCTCTCACTTACCTTCCAGAAAGACTGTATCTCTGTCCTAACATCTGTGGAGGCAGTCAGTATCACAAAGCAAATTTTGAATGACATGGCAACACATGATGGACGGAAACTAAGAGGCATTAAGACGGCATGTAAGACAGGTTATTACAGGGGCATTAAGCTCACGGGAAAATACACTGAGGATGTACAACAAGTGCAGGCGTCCAGAAAGGAGCTCATCCATGATTTAGTCACCTGCCTTGATAAAAGGTTTCAGTCAAACTTAGACAAAATCCTTCAAGCAATGTTTGACACAAAGCTCTGGCCTGAGTCGAAGAATTACTTATGGCAATGAAGAGGTACCACTACTGCTGGAACACTTCAGGGAGGTTCTCATTGCCAATGGAATGTGTAATGCCTCAATGGGCACGTCTCAAGAAAGTAACTAGAAGAAACTACACGAGTCTGAAGTAGGAATACAGGACACCTGTTGGCTCAGATCTCCCAAGTCTGGTTTGAGCATCTTCCTAACTTGCTTCACGTAATCGAGATCATTCAGGTCTTTCCAATGTCCACGTCAAAAGTTGAGAGAGCTTTCTCTCTTCTGAACCGTGTAAAGGCAGACTTCAGAATTAACCTCAAAACAGACCGTAGAAAACCTCATGTACATCTCTCTAGAGGGACCACACAAAGAGGATGCTGTTGGGATAGTGGAGGCTGTCGTAAAGAACTGGTTCAAAAGTGGACAAAGGTGCGTATATACTGTATCCCTCCAGCACCAAACTGGGTAGTTACTTTGGTAACAACCAAAAAAACTCCTTAAATTGCCTCACACACACACACGGTGAATTAACAGAGTTGAGTCGGTGTTTAATTCGGCGCGTATCTGATCCTCTAGCCAGCACATTTTAGTGAGACATCTTAACGTTAGAAACGTTCGCCTCTCATTCCCACAGTCCAGAGCTTAATGGTGTTATGACTCCTGATGAAACGTGAAAGCTCAGCATCTTGTTGTCCTTTAGCTTTCCTTTTAAACATTTATTCCCCCAGAAAAAGCTCATCTTTCTCTGTATGATAGGTACTCCTCTCTCGGTCAGCTGCAGCATATTTACACATTTGGAACTGTATTGGTTTAATTTTCAGATCCATTTCCAACACACACGAATAACCATATAACATCAAACAAGTTTAACACTACAATTTGTCAGAAATATCACATTTTATTGGGGACCCACTCAAATGACCCCCTGTGGGTCCCGGGGACCTCTCAACATCACTGAATCATTTCATGTGTAACAGTTATTACTGTAGTAATTTGCAGTGTTGTTCAGTTCTGTTAATAATTGTTGTTTGTATTGTCACCCGTTTCCATTTACAGTTGAGAGACGCTGCCTTTTGTTTTCCCAAACATTTTTAGGATATTTCAAAAAAGACCACAAACTAGTTCATTGGAAGACTGTGATGAAGTTTTCAATGTATCTATAAACTAATGCATTAAACATAATGAAGGCCATTAAGAGCTAAATAAAAGCCTAGATAGTAGAAATGTGTCCTGCTTCTCTCCCACACACACCGATGGTATTTACTCACATGCAGATGAGTGCACACTTCTCTTTGGAACAGCAATACTATGCTTTTACTTACGCCTGTTGGCACAAGGTGATCACTGTTTGCATTTTATTCTGGGCTCTTTTCAGATTCAGAACAGCAACTTCATGCACTCATTTCTATTTTGGCAAAAGTTGCCACCAAATATTTAAAACAGTGTTTTAAAATGAAAACGACCTCCGTCCATACTAATACGCCTCAAAGCGCATATCACGTGACTGATCACGAACACTGGGCACAGGAAGCAGGACAAAAATAATGAAACACAAAAACGGGACTGCTCTTCCCAAAATCCTCCTGGATAATGTTTTCATTAAAACATTTGATAGCATTTTGTTGTCTCTCTTTTCCACCATTGGATTTTCAAAGTCCTTTCGTGTCTTTATACACAGAATACATTAGCCTATTTGTAGGAGGTTATTTCTCATGCTACCATTTTAAGTCTCCACGGTCCCGCTCACACCGACTTGCTGCCTTTCTGTGTGTGTTGTCTTTCTTCGTCAGCACTTTGTTTTATAAAGTCGCCCTAAAAACACAACTGGCGTTTCTGGTTTTGTCAGCGGCGACTCCGTTTCCACAGCAGCAGGTGAGCCTCGTGTGGAGGAGGCTTGTTGTTAGTGACGTCGCCCGTCCAAACCAACGCGGCACCAACAGGCGCCCTTACAGCAGCATCAGTAGGAGACTCTCTCTCTCTCTCTGGTTTCTTTGCAAAGCACGTGCGCCTGTCGGTAGCCCGCACAGGACTGTCCATGGATCCTGGCCCCATTAATGTACCTGGGCGGCCCGACCAAGTACGGTCGGTGTGGGAAACGCTGCTCGAGCCTTTGGAACCAAACCACTTCCACTACTGAAGTAGCTCCCCTTTTTGGAACCAACTCCTCCCCCGTGGAGCGCCACAACACTGGTAGCAATTTTACTTTGGCTTTCAGCGACGCTTGATTGCTGCTGTGCATAAGAGGTACGACGTCAGCAAGTCGGGATGTTGCCATTATCGCGATATGACATTTTTTTCATCATATTAAAAATTAGACCGGTATTACTGTGAACGATATGATATGGCACAGCCCTAGAATCCGGTGACAGAGGCAGACCACAGCTGCTGTAGGTGTCTGTTGCTGCCATATGTAAATGTACATGATAGACATGCCCCGTGGTACCCTGACTATTGTACCTACTTTGGGTTTTCTGCCAAATAAATGCTGTTGAGATGCCCTAATCCTAACCTCTTGTCTAACTCTGAATGTGTGTCTGTTATGAATGTCTAAAAGAATCAATCCCATTACATTTACTAATTAACCTACATTACGGGGCAGGCTACTCCTCCCAAAACACATGTAGGCCTATACCTCATTTTCACTCCTATTTGGAGCCAATGAACACATTTGGTTTTTTTACTTTGCCAATAGCGTGAAAAGAAGTAGAATCCTGTTTATTTTTGTAATAACGTGATGTAATACCGGCACTGTAAAAAAAATGTTTTTAAATACCATGATATCAATTTTCGATCATATCGCCCACCCTAGTTACTGATTATTTTTCATTCGAGCTACTGATCAATTAGTTGACTGTCTCAGCTCTATATAATGTTAAGCTTCAGAGCAGATTGTTGAGTTCATTGGGAATAGCCAGGAAATTAAATGTTATCGTCTTAAAAAGCTACCAACCAGTGTGATGGATAATTAACGGGTGGTAATCTCAGACTGATCTCTATATCAATGTATGTTCAAAGTTACTGACATGTTTAAATGGCACTCTTTCTCCAAGACATAACTATGAACCAATAAGCGTTAGTGAGCTGTTGCCAGCCCAGTATACTCCTGCAGTACTGGCCTATGGGACCACAGACACTTGACAAAGGCCTGACAGCTTGGCTTGACACACTTCTTCTAATCTAATCTCCAATCCTTTGCCACTGTATTCACTCAGCTAGTTAAGCCTCTTGCTAATGAGACTGTGCCCCATTGTATGGAATTAAACCAGAACACTACTCACTGCCTAAATCACATCACACACGAGCACACACAATCCCACAAGGGAATTAGGAACTGGGAGCATGTTTGTTGTGCAATATAACCAAGTACATGCAATATGCTGCGGAGACGAGGGGACATGCAATTACGCATGGGAGAAGTGTTTAGCTGGGACACTGTTCCTCACTATTCCTGTCAAAAACACAGACAACTTCATGTCAACACCGGTGAAATGCAGAACAACAGAAAGCGATGGTGTGAAACCTGGAACGCGTCAAGCGTCTACCTCACATAGAAAGCGTCAGTGACATGTCTGCTGGCCTCAATGTATGCTTTAACATATGTGCAGAAAAAAGACACGAGAACTGCATTACCACCGACGACTCGAATTACAAGTCACACACAAAAGGATCACCCCAGCCGAGAGCCCTGACCATTCGATGATCATATTTGTTGGAAGACGTAATGTGTGATGATTTACTGTCCTCACGAAATGGCCCATATGCACACAGAAACCACGTCAAATAATCAAATCCAAACTGAGCTGGGGTTTGGCCAGTTATCTGCATAGGCAGATAGAAGGATCCTGTGAACAAAAGAAAACGGGAACAGCCACACTGTACAGTGAGACAGCACTGTGGATGTGCCAGCCAAGGGCTTGTCAGGGCAAATATCTCATTGTTTGCTGGTTTTGGCATGTTAACCGATCATAGAAATAGCTCTTTTTAAAAAAATGGGGGGGGGGGGATTCGGACCAATATATTGCCAAGATTTTCATCCACCCCAGCCTGGCCACTGACTGTATTAAGAATGCAATAATTACACCTCAAGCAGGAAATATGTCTGCGGCTGAAAGCACCAAAAGTGACAACATGGAGTTATCTTGAAATTGCAGGCAACATTTCTCCTGAAGACAAACTTCCCAGTCTTGTGTTTCTAGTCCGAGCATTCCTGCGTCCCTGTCCAAGTCGGAGGGGTTGTGGCAGACCGGGCTTTATGGTCGACCAGCGCGCTCTAATAGCGCGGATGGCGACCGGCAACCACGAGGTGAGGCTGGGACGCGGCTCCGACACCGCCGACAGGTGGCCTCCAGTGAAGTTCCACCGCAGGTTAAAGCGTGCGGCTCTCGGGACGCAGGGTCCTGCACATGCCTTGACGAACGGAGGGCAACACGATGCCAGCTCAAGCCCCAGGTGCTGCTCGTTGGCAAAGGCACTGGTCTGAAGTGGACGCTTTCCCTGATCCCTGGTGGGCATACGTGGTTTAATAACCATTCTTAGCACCGACTAAAGGTTTAAACGGGGGGGGGGGGGTCTGTCTCAGCCACAGTAACGCGGTTCTGATCCCAGGTTCCTGTGGAAATACGCAGAGTGCCTGGACCGACGCTAGCTGCGTGCTGGCCCTAACCCCCCGCTGCTAACGGTAGTCTGCCTCCCACTAACGAGCTTGCCAAGTGCTCAAACAACTAGTGAAACACACCGCTGATAAATGTAAAGCGGCAGACTCATTGGTCCAACTAGGAGAGCCACTCATGGATTCCCGCCTGGCAGCCGTGGCGTCCAACGCTGCCCCGCTGGCTGGCCACCAACCAACCCGGAGCTTTCACCGTTTGCTTTGCATGTAGCGCTCACGGAGCACAGAGGGGGACAAAGTCAGCGTCTTGCTTACCGTCAGGTCGGGGTTGTCGCTGTCACGGTGGTTAACGGCCCGTATGACTCCGGACCTCCACGGCCACCGACCGATGTCACCGATTTCAGGAGGCTCGTCCCCGCTGACACAGAGGAACCGCTTCCCGACCAGCTCCGGCCGAGCCTCGACTGCCATGGCCCTTTGCTGGTCGAACCCCCCCCCCCCTCTCGAAAAAACTTCCCAACAACGACGCCCTTACAGACCTGTCATTTACGACATTAACCCCGCGCTAAAGAATCCAAGGGCAGAATGGAAAAGATACAAAAGCGAGCTACGGTTGTGTGTTGCTAACGCTGAGAAGGCGAGCCGCGGGTCCGAGCCGAGCAGCGATCTCCACCCGCGCGAGCGTCACGCTCTTTTCTCTCCACGCGAAGGAGCGCTGGAACACTGAACCGCATCACCGCCACCATCCATACTCGTGTTTCTCCGCTGGATCCCAAGGCATTCGCGGACCGCAGCACGCTAGTGTCCCTCCGCTTAATTGAACCCCACCGGTACTATTTTTGCAAAACGACACCCATAACTACCCGTCCTCGCAGAACTGCCACGACTGCTGGTAACGTTACGCGTGGACGTCTCCTGCTTCTATTCCCACTGTCATAGTGTCATGAATTCCTAACTTATGTTTACTCAAACCTGCGCCCCTTCTTAGATTCAGTGCAGTACAGATGTAACTGTACGTCATGGTTTGTCCCTTCTTTGTATTAACTTGTTGCTGTTCCATTGTCTGTACTAATATTGCCTTTGCAGTATCGCGGGGTTTATACTTGTCCTTGTTGCGTGTGTATAGAGTGCTTTTCCTTTTTGTGTGTGTAACATGGACCTGCCAGGGGCTCTGCACATGGAAACTAGCCTAAGGCTACAATCTGGCATATTGACATTAGTTTTAATGTACATTAATATGCATCGTCCCCTTTTTCTTAAATAAAGAAGAGCTTCTGCTGCTGCCATAAACAACAGCAGCAGCATTCCCGTAGGCTCTGATAACAGGCCAGGACCAAATTAAAGTCTATTGTAATAAAGTTGAACTATGGCAGCTTTTTTATAATTTAGTTATAGGAAAGAGAATGCATAAGGCACGTGGCATCAATACTGTATATTCTTCAACCCTATTTGTAGAACAGATTATTGGTATATATCTAGTACCATTCCAAACAACCAGGTACCACTCATAAAGATGCCAAAGGTCCTCCATTGATCATACCTGTTCCTCCAATTGCCAGTTTAATCAATTGTAGATATTTTAGGTTTAATGTATCTTTTAATTATTAACATATTCATGAATTGAATTATTTAGAGCTGGTTTAAAGTCTGTTTCATCCTCTTTTATTTCAGTTGCAGCTTTATGTTTGACTTGTAATGGCAACATGTGACACAGTGGGTCCTGTGTACACCTATTTAAAATAGAGTTCACAGCCCTCATTGGACCACCTTGTGCAGATAACAGCTGCCCGAATGAATACATTACATGTAAGGGAGTGAGGGCGCCGATGAAGTAAAAAGACTCTTAAAACATGGTGAATATAGTGCTTAAAGGACCACACTAGTGATTTAGCATTTACTACCTATTACTGGTACTGTTCTAGGCATCCATTGTTTTCCATTATCTTCTGTATGGTATGAACGTTAAGTAACAGACTCTTGAAACTGTACGTGTGTAATGCATAACAGTGAATTAAAAAGTCTGCGTTAATGTTTGTCCTGTTTAGTGTCAATGTTATACTATTGTTTGGGGGAAAGCAGTGCACATTTCGCAAGTCAGTCTGAACCTAATATGCCTTACTGCATGCATTATTGGATTAAACAACTCAGGCAAGGGTTTAGAGTCTATTGATTGATTTTTTTATATATTGAAATGAATGGAAGCCAATGGCTGCCAAAAAATCCCAAAATGTGTAGCATGCAGGCAAGAATAGTGTGCAAACAATGTGAAGTGTACGCTATCTGTAGTTCAAAACGCACTGGTATGACAGCAGACAGCAGATTTTTAGGCCCATCAAGCCACCGCCAGAGCACACGGGGTGTTAAGTCATATTGCTCCATCACTGCATTCCTTATAAACCTTGTATTTTACACCTCCTTTATCTTGCTCCATTGTATGTGAACATTTCATTCAGATCCTGAACTGCACCTGACATGTTTGGTCTCTTTCTTTCAGTGTGGATTGACCAGTTTGTAATGTCTTCCACTGAGGCCTCCTGGGCTGTAAAGGAGCAAGGCAGAGGGCGACTCAGTGAGGGAGAGAGTAAGGCAGAGGAACTGAAGGAGAACAAGACAGGGAAGGGTTGTGTGTGTTGTATGTGGCTCTGCGGAGGACTGCACGCTCGTGTCCTTTCGCCTGTGTGTGTGTGTGCAGCGTGTAGGGATCTTAAGGACAGTATAGAGGTTTGTGTGTGAAGCATGTAGAAAGCAATCAGCCTGGAGCGACATTCAGGGTGGGCTACGACAGAGGAAGAGACTAAAAAGAGAGAGGGAGATGAAACAGTGCAAGGAGAGGGGAAAGATGCTGAAGAAACGCAGTCACACTAAGGACACATGAGACAAAAGAGGGCCGAGGCAGAGCAGAGGTGGGTCATAGAGGCGGAATAAGAAAAAGACATAGCTGAAAGGAAAAGCATCATGGTAACTACGAAGCAGTGAGACTAACAGTGATTCTTGTCGTATTTACATATCGTGTCATGTTTATCGATCTGTTACGATAGGTTAAATCCCAGGCCTCGAAGCCACCAAACAGTGAACACCATTCTCATCCAACTCATGGGGAAAATGGCACCTAATGGATGTCACAAAGTGTATTTGTTGCCACGGATAGTAACTCATGAAGTTATTGAAGTCGGCCCACGTATCATCCGTTCATCCAATTATTTCATTCAATCCAGAAGACAGTAAAACGGGTCAGAATTCCATTTTTCCAGCTTTTATCTAATAAACAAGAAAGGTTTTCCATGATTTCGTGTTGTACTGTTTCTTACCTCGCAGGAGCACGCTGATTCAAAGGAAAAGTTTGTAAAGCATTTTGGAAATGGAAAATGAAGGTACATTTTTAAGGAAACTGAAACACATGGTTTATTAAAAGTACTGTTAATCAGAGTTATTACACAGCCTTGTTGAATACTCGATCCAGATTGGTCGATTGGTTATTTCTGAATAACAGATCTACACACGTGGGAGCTTTAATGTTATGGATACGTGCGTGAAAGAAGGGCTGCTAGCGTTAGACATGTCCTTGTGGAAGGCTTTGAAGCTTGTGCTTAGCCTAGTTATGAGTGGACAAAGTGTTTGCTTAAGATAATGTGGAACCACCCTTTAGGTAACCGCTGTCAAGTAAGCAGATGGGACAAAAGGTCAAATAGAGATTCTTGCCTGATTTGAGTTGGCATTCCCACCATTCCCAACGTACCTAATCTGAATGTAACTGGACAATGTGTGAGTGCACGTGTGTGTCGTCCGGGTTACGCTGACACCATTTTACTGTCACATTACAGCTGTTTCATTCTGTTAGGCGCGTGACACCTCCAGAGGGCTCAACAGGGATTTAGTCAAGTCCCAGTTTTCAAAACGTTAATGGGATGTATGAATCCTCTGGCTTGGTAAATACTACAAAGTCAGCACAGAGGTTTCATTTAAAATACTGTAATCTGGAAGGTAAAACAAAACAATGCAATGCATTCACAAAGCAAAGTCCTAAATGAGAAGCATACAAAGGGCATAAATCTAGTTCTGCAGTAATATGTAAGTACTGTACTGTAGGCCACGTTTTTTGATATGAATATGATATTGTCAGTGTGTCTCTGCTCAGTTTGATTTGTTTGCACATCTATGTTCGCGGCTGGATTCTGCAGCCGTGTTTGAAATGATGCAGCATTGTGCGGTTTGCGGCGGAGCAGCTGAATGCTCGCTGTGGAGGTGTCTTCTGCTCAGCCGTGATCCTCCTCGGACGCTGCCCCAGACAGGCAGTGTGACCAGAGAGGCTCCGCTGGGAATCTCCCTCACACTGCTGCACACTGCAGCAGCCGCCTTCATGAATAACAAGTAGCTACGAATCCAGCCCCCATCCTCCTCCCCCATGCTCACACACTGGCATCATATTTGCACAAAACGTGTACATATCTGCATGTGGTCCCAAACACGCACAGCTGCAAATGTATAAAGGCATAAGCTCATAGCTGCACACACACACACACCCACACACGCGTAGTGTATGTGCTCAGATACCATTATCTACACACACAGATGGACAGGCATGCTGAAGCTCACAGATGGGGTTTGCGTCTGCCAAGTGCTATGTATGGAAAACTGTAATGAATATAATTACGACCTAAAGACCGCTGTGGTTTACTGCCGAGCCAAACAAAGGCCGTCCTTTGTACTTCCTGTATCCAGGCGGTGTTCTTTCCAAAACCTCTTTTAAGTACAAACACGAGAATAAATCAATCAGATAAGGGCTTTTTCAAGCACCTTTTCCCACAGTGCTTTGCTGTCGCTCCAGTACAGTGCCCCTGCTGTAAAGGCGTTGTTCTGGAGTCATCGCTAACGGCTTCTCTCACCCCTTGCTTGGAATTCGCCACCAATCGAAGACACGCCAATCAGAGCACAGGTCGCTGAGTTTCCAATTCCACCGCTTCCATCAGACGCAAGTGTCACGTGGGTAAACGGGGCCAACCAATGAGAGTCTGTGTTTGATATAAACAGACTGACCTGGCCAATCGTAGGCTCGTTTCCTGTTGACGTCAGGGACTGGCTGAGCGCTGCTCTGGTGGCAGGAGCAGGAGCTGTGGAGTGAGGCAGAAAGGCAGAAAGGCAGAAAGGGAAGGAGGAAACAAGGAAACAACTAGACAACAGGGTTCATCTTGGAGAGCTATTGCACCGTTGAGGCATGGCTACAAAGAGCGCGCAGTGAGTTCGGACGCTTTTCAGACACGTCGGTTGGTGATGAACACTGAGATAGCTAACGTTAGCTGCTCCTGGATTTGCGCATCGAAGCTTAGAGAGCACGGCTAGCCACTAACGTTGTCCCCGGGGCTGTCTTCTGTGTCTGACCCGGTCCTACACAACCGAGACGGGAACCATGGTGTCCTGGATGATCTCCAGAAGCGTTGTGTAAGTACAAAGACAACTGAGAGGACTGAAAGTGAACTAAAATGCTTGTTTTTCCCCTCGTGGGGGGAATGAGGGCAGCTGCGGGGCTTCAGCTTTGTTAGCTTGCCTGGCTACCTTGTTACCGTCCTTTGGCTAAGCTATGACCTCAGTCCTTACATTTTCCAGCTTCGACAGCAGCTTTGTTACCAGGAGACGACATCATGTAGGTTAACAAACAGTGGCCAGACACACGCTACTGCTCCGTTTCAAATGCAGATAGTGTCTAGGCCGGGGGGGGGGGGGGGTATGTTTGAGTCCTGGCCGCGTACACTGCGGGCGAGTCGAGCCGAGCCGAGCCGACACGGCCTACCTAACGTCCCTTTAGGTATCGCTGAGATGGAGCTCTTCGAGCCTCCGCACGGTCGTCTGTGAAGGAGTGCCAGGTACGGCTGTCCTCTGGAGGCTATTATTAGCCCGACCTGCCCAGTTTAACCTTGCAAACCTAACCCTGTTGGGACACCGGAAGAAGGGCGTCCTGCCCCAGCTTTGAGTGGCTTTGCATGGCTACCTAGTTAGCCCTTGTCTTGCCGCTGAAATCCGTTGTGAATAAAGTAAGAGATTCACATGTAATACACTGGAGAGGTGTTCACTCAAGGTGGGAAACTAACAAACTAAAATGTCTCCCAGCCCCGGACAGATAATCACGAGCCACTCAATAGTAAACCATTTTCTTGTGTCTGAAATCTAGCAGCCACTTTCCTGCATTGGCTGGCGCTAATTTCCCCCCTGGTAAAATCCCACAGCATGCCTTTTTCTCACAGTCTCCCTCTGCCTTTCTTTGTATACCTGCCGGAGCAGTAGTTACATAACTCGGTGTAATGGAGGATAGGAATGTGGAAAGGACAGAAGGGAGTGGTGGAAAAATACAAAAAGCCTCTCCTTTTTCCTTAATGCAACTTTCAAACCCAAGCCCTCCGCTGTGGAATAACAAACACATTTTTTCGTAACCAACTATTGGTTCATCACTGTTCAGTCAAGACCTGGCTTTCATGCCTGTGGGCCCTTCATCTCCTAACCTGTCAATTGAGCAGACTGTACCACATTTACAAAGCTTTGTGGAATCTAATAGATGGGGGGGGGGGGGGTAATGTTGTTTGCTGCCTTTTTAAAAAAAATGCAACTGCTTTACAGTATCGTCACCATGGCAGCAGATATTTCATCACCTGTTAGCTTGTCACTCAGGTGAGCCAGGTCAGTTCTGCAACATAGTTTAGCATGAGTCTGTATGGGTTGGGTTCAAATTGAACCAACCGAATTACGTGTTAGCTCTCATTTGTTTGAACTTAAACCCTAGTGGGCCAACCAAAAAGTTCAGTTGCAATTGAGAGGAGATGAATGTTTGGTTTAGAGGGCTTCCATTACATTTATTTAGCTGACAGTTTATCCAAAACAACTTACAATAGGTGCATTCAACCATGTGGAAGAATCATGCAATCATGTACATGAGCTTAATCCAATATGTTGAACTTCATTTCGAAACAATAAGAGTTATTATATATATATATATATATATATTTTTTTTTTAATGGACCACAGTGCAGTCTAGACAGATGAGTTTTCTGTCTGCAGAAGATGTGTAGAGTTTCTTCTGTCCTGATGTCCATTGTGGGACACAGCACAGGGCCTGAGCCAGTCTTGAACTGGATTCTAGCAGCCACCAGTAGCCGGTGCGGAGGAGCGGCGCTGGAGAACTTGGGTAGGTTGAAGACCATTCGGGCTGCTGCATTCTGGGTGAGCTGCGGAGGTCAGATGGCACAGCAGCCAGGAGCGAGTTACAGTAGTCTAGGCGTGAGATGACATGAGCCTGGAGCAGAACCTGGCTGAGGAACGGTCGTACCCTCCTCGTGTTGCGGAGAATGAATCTGCAGGAGCGGGTTGTTGCAGCGACGGACAGCTGGTCAGCTAGTGTCCCATCCAGGTTCCTCGCAGTCCAAGCCGGGGACAGCACACAGTTCTCAGTGGTAACGAGGAGCTCGTGGACGGGATATCTCTTCCCTGGAAGGAAGAGCAACTCCGTCTTGTCTAGGTTGAGCTTCAGGTGGTGAGAAGACCCGGGCTGCACGATATATTGTTGCAGCATCGACATTGCATAGATAGTCACATAGCAGGATGTGCGATGTCAAGTGAGGCAAATTAACTCCAACACATGCTACAACATTTTTGCTGCTTGATACAAAAGGGAAAACTCGCATGGGTCTCATTTTCCATGACTGCTCTGCAACGGGTGGTTAAGGAGGAGGAGGAATGTATTTCTGCCTGCTTGTCTGTCCGTCCTGGGAGAGGGATCCTGCCTCTGCTGCTCTTCCTGAAGTTTCGGTGATTTATTTATTTATTTTTTCTCCCCCCCCGTTAAAAGGTTTTTGGTTAGTTTTTCCATGTGGTGTTATCTGGTGTTACGCGGTGCAACAGGTCTTGGCGATACTCAGGCAGGCTATGCAAACCTGATTGACAGACTACCCACTGAACTGCGGGCGGCTGTGGCTTGGCAGAACGGTCGCCTGCCAATCGGAAGGTCAGCGGCTCGATCCCCCAGCCATGTTTCGAAATCCAAAAGTCGGCGGTTCGATCCCGGCTTCCGCCAGCCCATGTCGAAGTGTCATTGAGCAAGACACTGAACCCCCGAGTTGCTCCCGATGGGTTTAGGCCAGCGCCTTGCATGGCACCTCTGCCTGGGGCTGGTTTGAATACCATTGTTTGAGCTTCGGTAGCAATCAAGGTGGAATATTTGAAGCTTTGGAGGGAGGGGACTGAACATATTGGTCTCATAAAGGCAGGAATCTCCGTGTGTTTGCTGTTTGATTATGTCGAGACCCGTTCATCCTATCGACTTCACACGTGGATGGTGTGTTGCCTGGACCCAAGGGAGTGCAGTGTCGCAATCCCAAAATTGAAACTCGAGTACCAACCCACCGAACAAATACTCGAATATTCTGGTCCAGCCCTAGCTCCGCCGTCATCGGTGTGTGTGAATGAGAGGCAAACCTGTAAAGCACATTGTCTGCTAAGGCAGGATAAAACGCGTATATAAATGCAGTCCATTTACATGAGTAGTTGTTACTTCGACTCCACGTCCTCAGATCTGACCCAGATAAGAGTTCTGGTCTGAGATAACTTTTGAATGATCACGTGACACAAATACGGTCACTCGTACTGCTTATTATGGCGTTCTACGACAAAATTGACTGTCTTTTTGTAACTGTTCATAAAGCATAAATTATCACCAGATGTGTGACCCCTTTTGACCGACTTCATTTTTATATAGTTCTACAATGAAAAACCAAACTGACGGTGGAATCAATCTTCAGAAAGTGCACTAACAGGTTGCTCCTTGAACATCCCTGAGCTGTTCAAGTAATAAAAAAAAAACTAACATAAAAGACATACACATGTATGCTCTACGTCTGTAAATCAGTTTGAGCCGTGGCCCGGCCCGTAGCTGGAGAACTCAAGAGCATCCACAGACGTAAAGGATGCAGCAGCAAACAGAAAAGGGCTAACACTAACATTACTGTTCTGAAACAAGTGACGTTATGCAGCCGACATAAGCTGCCGTTGTTTCTGTTGAGCTTTTATTAGACTCCAGGTGGAAATAAAAGAAAAGGGCGTGTTTACACCGAGCACGTTGCTGCAGTCCGAGCGCAACAGTTCTCAGTTTCCCCCGCAGCGCTGGGCAACTGGATCCTGTTGAACCCTGGTGCATCTGTGTGCATCTCACATAATCCCAAACATCCACAGGGTCTGATAGGAAACTGACCCCGGGTCCGTATGTTGGATGAAGGGGGCTTTTTGCTGCAGCTTGTAAAGGGCCTCTGAGGAGACTGCAGAACACACTGCGAGCTGGCTCTCGCCCAGGATCTGAGGGGAATCATTAACACCGTCACCACGTCTGGGTTTTATTGAACGATACGTTACGGTCGGCTAAAACCAACGCGCAGGTTGCTTTCTGAACAGGAGGCTCCAGAGTCCGTGTTGCTCACACTGTTGACGTGAATCGCAGTTGGAGTGCAGCCGAACTCAGAGCAGCTCCTCCGGCTGGTCTCGGGTTCGGTACCATCCACATGATGGTGCCCCGTTCTGAACTAAACTGCCTTTATTTCTGTTCCTAAAATGAGAGAAATCACTGCTTATTCTGAATTTTTAAGCTTCAGTTTAAGAGTCATGAAGGAGTTCTTGAAAAACATCTGACCTTTGAAACATGTCCAGTCTTCAGGCTCTGATGGGTTCACGAATAATAAACGGACGTTTGCATAAAGCATGCTTATTTGTCCTTACCCATGTTGATTGGAGTTTTAAAAACCTGAAAAATATTCATTTAAGGTACATTTAGAAAGGGACCTGAGCTGTCAGAACAATACATCTTTTTTTTGAGTCTATGCCACCACAGTTTGTGTTTGGTCATGTGACTGGATCGCTCCATCTGATTGGCGAAACGGAGTCAGGTGTTCGAATCGAGGCTCTAAGGACAGAAGGGGTCGTCTGTTACAGATTGTAAAGCCCTTTGAGGCAAATGTGATATTGGGCTAAATAAATAAAATTCAATTGAATGTGGTAGATGCACTGACGGCGTATCTCTGGCAAATAAACAGCATAGAATAAATGTAAAAAAAAAAAGAAAGGAGTGGAGTGTAGCGGCGCGAGAGCAGCGATTCTTCTTCACAAATCTACTCCAGTACAAGTAACAAGTCTGCTGCAGTAAAACTGCTCTTAGAAGTGCATTTTTTTTTTTTTCTTTCCAAAAAGTGACAAAGTGAGCGTAACGGAGTAAATGTAAGTCGTTACTACCCCCCCTCCCGGTCTCTTCTGCATATTAACACAGGTTTCTGATGTGTTTAGCGTGAAACGCTGCCACACCTTGGATGACTCGGGTCGTCCTGATGTCTCGGGCTCCGCCGAGCGTTTCAGAACAACGTTACGGGTCTCTGATGGTCTGTCCTCTACCTCCGCTCTGATTCTGTTGTTGCTTCGCGCTCAGCCGCTTACTTTGTACTCCAACATCTCCGCGTCTTCTTGAGCCGCGTAACAATCGAATGGATAATGAAATTCGTTGCCAACTCGTTTAACAACCGAATTTTATCGATCCGTTGTTGCAGCCCTACATTTTACATTTTGGGTTTTAAAGAAAACATGTTCTGAAATCCAAAAACAAACAGCTTTTGCTTTAAAAAAGGTTTATGTAATTACGTTTCAGAACTACAAGTTTCAACCTAAATGGTAAGTGGACTGTATTTGTATAGCGCCTTTCCGACTACTCAAAGCGCTTGTAGGAGGCAGAAACGAGTGGACAGCCACTGTGCCAATCAGAATAACATGAAGGAGGCCCAGGCTTTCACAAACTGACTGCAGCGTTTTATTTTCTGTGCTTCATATCTTGAACAAAACCTAGCTAACTTAGGGACGTCATTGATTTCAGTTGTTAACTAGCCAATACATATAGTTATAATGAACCTACAATATTTATTAGCCTTCATATATACCTTGTGTTGGGTCTGACTGGAAGAGCAGTGTGTGATTCCTCAGGACACCCCCTCCACTCCTCCAGGGCTGATCTCATCGCTAGAGTGGAGAGGAGGTGCTCGCTGTTCTCAACATTGTCTTTAAAATTGCTGACTCCCATTCTTAATCCCACTTCTCATCATTTTACTTCAAACATCTTCTCTCTTTCACGGTAGCACGAGGTTATAGTCTTTGAGTTATAAGCAAGAGTTTGAGGGGGTTACGACTAGACCCGGTGCTGTTGGCAGAAGAGCCAAGCACTGCGATTACTCTGAGCAGCACGTGTGAATCAATCACAATGTAATGTAGGAATATATTTCTCGCCTTTATGATGATCGGAATTTGTTGCTAGTCACTATGAGGGTCTGAAAGGTCGCTAAACTTGGCGAGAAAGTCTCCCCGTGGGTGACACTGTGTGATGAGGAGCTGCCTGAGCCCCAGGGGGCCCCCGCTGAAACTCCACACAGAGCACCAAGGACAGAAACACAGCTCTCAGCACAGTTTCTTCTGGTCATTCGGCTCAGGCGCTGGGAGGAAAAGTCCTTTAACGGAGGGACGACCTGCTGTTCCTTCTGGCATCACGTCGGTGACTTTCAGCAAACACGCATGTCAGGTGGATAACGGCGTCATCGCGGCAGGCCTGTGCTATGTAAGGACTATAATCTTAAATCTTCAGATTAAGCTGTTCTCTGAAAGATTTTTTTGAAAACATGTTTGGTGTTTGCGACTTACATCGGTGACCGATGTCACTGGTGTGTCGCCCGAGGGAGACATATCTGTAAATCTACAGCTTCACCTAAAGTTATCGTAGTTTCACCAGGTTCACCCACCTCCAATTCCCCCTGTAGGCACCTCTCCATCCAGGATCTCAAACTTGTTCCTCCTTTTTTGGCCTGTTAAGCACAAATTGCTCTGCATTTGAATGATCATGTTTGTTCTGGCAAGTACATGGAGCAATTGGCACGGTTTCCTGTGCAATTGGAGATTATTAGCAACATTTTCAGGTTTGCGCACTTTCAGTTTAATCTCTGTATACAGTGATTTAGCTAATCTGGCTAAATTGTTGTCAGCCCGTCTGACTGCTTTCGTTTCCTGACCTGTTTGTTACAGCGACATCGCTGTGTTCTCAGATCTCCGCTATTGACTTTGTGAATACAATGTTACCATAACTACTGTTGGTAAAAACAATTTAAAGAAGACTCATGTTTTAAAATTGCACCTGAATTATTCTCTTGTAGTAATTATGTGCCACGTGCAAGTCAGTTACTCACTTGTTGTTCTCGTCTGTTTCTTGTGGGGAGATTTATGCCTCCAGAAACAGGCAAAACCATTGAGCTCAAATCTGAACTTGTGTTCTTAATGTGGGAAGATTCAGAGAGCTGTGAGACCGGTCTAAATGATGTATGTCATTTATTTCCCCATGAGGAAATACTCTGGGGATGTACAGACCTGGACTCTAACCAGTCTCATTTGCTTTAGCAGCAGTTCTCTCAACAATCCTCCCTCTATGTTTTTAGGGGAAAAGTCATGTAATCAAATTCTTATTCCTGAAGCTCAAACCAGATGGTGGAAGCTCAAATCTTGGAGCTCTCTGGCTTTTTTTTCCTTCTCCCTCTCCGTGTCTCCCCTGTTTTTATTGCTCTTGCTCTCTCTCTTTCTCGCTTTTCCTTTGCACTCTCTCTCTCTCGTCGTCCTGTCCTCCCCCTCCCTCCATCTGGTTGTTGGTGGTGTACGGTGTCAGGAAACCAGGGAAATTGACCCAGAGCCCAGAGTCAAGGCCCATCGAAAAGCAACGGGGCTATTTTCTCAGCTGCGTGCAGAGAGGGGGAGACGGTGTTGAAATGGAGAGATGGTAGTTTCGGTAAGAAGAAGGGGCCCTACTTTTCACAAAATAGTTTCCAGAACATTTGCGCGCACGTTCAACTTCTTTTGTGCGATCTTGGTGTATGGAGAGCGCGAGGTTTAAGTGTCTCTGCTGGTCTGTAGTTACTCTGAAAGAAGAAAATGTGCCTTTAAGACCTTTTTAAAAAAGAATAATAATAACTTGGTTAAATCTGAGCACAGACATGCTGCTGGCATCAGTGCGACTGACTTTGCAGTGATGGCAGTATCTCAGATGTTCATGCTGATACGCGATTAACTACAGATCTTGTCTCCTAATCACTGTTGGATGTTTGGTTCAGTAGGGGATGTAGTGCTGTAATTGTCTGTACATCCATAAATACAGTCAGTAAACAAAAAAAACCCCAGCCTCTCACATCATCACGTGAGCTTGTCAGTGTTACTGTCGAGCTTGTGTATTACTCTCTTTATTTCCTCCACACCATGGGCCCAGCGACGTGTGTGCAGGAGCTCTGTGGCCAGCACTGCAATCAAAGCGAATTAGGAGCAATCGAGGCACAAACACCTGCTATTATCACAGCAGCAGCAGCTATCGCCCTTCATTAGCAGGAGTAAGAGCTGCTAGCCAAAGACAAGGCCTTCAAATGATAGCGTTGGAGGGGAAAGACCTGCATGTATTTGTTATACACTGCTGCACAACTACGCTACCGTCCGACTAAGCAATAGAGGCATTTAGAGACTGTCCTGATATTTATGTTTCTACGACAACCCTATTAAGAGTGTGGCAGCTCGGCTGTTTCTATAGCCCGCAGAACGGCTCATCCACACAGATACAAGCTGGCAAAGGTAGGAGCTGCAGGCTCATCTATGGTGGACTTTGTGGAAGACATACTACAGACACGCTCGAACGTCCCCCTATTACAGAGCTCCACATTGAGAGAGCCCTGAAACCCCCCAGGGACCTGGGAGACAAACCACGATCAATGATAATCCGATTCCTCCACTACAAAATGAAAGAGGAAATTCTGCACAAGGCCGGGGGAAAGAAACGGGTGTTTCTGAAGAGCCAGCTCTTACCTGCCGTGCTACTTATCTATCTAGATAGTTTTGGTGTCATCGTGTTGTGGGCCGTTTCATGTAGGAATTCTCAGTTCTCTCGACTATGGGGCACCACACGTGTCATGGAAATAGTAATAAGCATTTCATGAATTAATAATTGCACAATAAAAATAGACATGAATGAATGTATTTACAATGTCACTGAGGTCTCAAACCTGCAAGTTCCTCTTTAAAATGTCCAACACCGAGTTATCCTCTGACTGTTCCACCGATGAAAAATAATAATACATTTTATTTGTATTGCACTTTACATTTCAGCAATCTCAAAGTACCACAGAGCATCTAGTAGTACAATTAAAAGCAATAATAAACCTCCATAAAGCACATTCACTGGTGTGCTTCGTAAAAAGATATGTTGCTAGGTTTCGTTTAAAGACGTGTGGAGTCTGCAGGGCCCTCAGCTAGTCGGGGAGGGCATGCCACAGCCTGGGAGCAGCCGATGAATAGGCCCTGCCGCCCATGCTGCAGAGCTTTGTTCTGGGAGTTTGGAGGGTGTTTGTGTTTGCAGAACCAAGGGTATGTAAGGCGGTCGGGGCGGGTAAGACGTTCCTGTAGGTAAGCGGGGGCTTGGCGACTGTGGCTTAGCGGCAGAGCGGGTCGTCCTCCGATCAGAAAGTCGGCGGTTCGATCCCGGCTTTCGCCAGCCCATGTCGAGGTGTCCTTGAGCAAGACACTGAACCCCCGAGTTGCTCCCGATGGGTCAGGTCAGCGCCTTGCATGGCAGCTCCACCGTCATCGGTGTGTGAATGTTGAGTGTGAATGGGTGAATGAGAGGCAACCTGTAAAGCGCTTTGGTCCGCTAAGGTGGAAGAGAAAGCGCTATATAAATGCAGTCCATTTACCATTTTACCATTTTGTCCGTGAATGCACTGGTGGGTGAGGAGGGAAACTTTATATTCAGTCCTGAGCGGGACAGGGAGCCAGTGAAGAGATTTCAGGATGGGGTGATGTGTTGACGCTTGCGCACCCTCATCAGGATCCTGGCAGCGCTGTTCTGGATGTATTGTGGTCTCTGGATGCTTTTGCCAGAGATCCCGATGAGGAGGGCGTTGCAGTAGTCCAGCCGGGAGGAGACAAACGCATGGACAAGCTTCTCTGCATCTGCCAGGCTGAGTGTCGGACGGAATTTGGCAATGTTCTTGAGAGGGAAGAATGATGTCTTGCAAAGGTGTTTGATATGTAGGTCAAAGGTAAGGTGAGGATCCATTTTGACACCCTAATTATTGACAGATGTGGAAAGGGAGCTATATTGGCCAGAAAAAGTAATACTAGTGATGGTTGCAGAGTGAAGCTGATGTGGTGTACCAATTAAGATAGCATCTGTTTTGGGACTGTTTAACGGAAGGAAATTGAGCTTCAAGAGTGAAGACACCCTTAACTTCAGCTCCCGCCCTGGAAAGACACTCTCTTTACGGCTCTCAGTCTCACGCAGAAACCATCGGTACATTATCTCTCTAGATGAACTAAATCGGCCGCAGTGCACCGAGTGCACTCTACCTGGTGGCTTAGGCTACCATTTCATTTAGATGAAACCTAAACATCAAAAGCTGAAAGGTAAATTTACTTGTCCTTTGGACAAGTGCCTCAAAAAGTTCATGTCGAACCCTGACGTGTTTCGTAATTGTTACATAATTGCCTGATATACCATTATTTGCTTTAACCACGATCAGTTTGCATAATTGTTAGATTCCACAATCAAGGGAATTTTTTTAGTTATAAATGTTGCAAAAATAGAATGCGAATTAGGTGTTTCCATGAGCTGGGTTGATGCAAACATACTGTCTACCTGAGCACGAGGTTCCAACTTTCTTGCTTTCCGAAGCAAGATGATGACGGAGAGGCGCCAGTAACAGGTCGCTTGATTTAAAGCGGCGAGTCTCCCCTGCGGGTGCAGCAGTGTGCGTGACAGCTGGGGAAAGCTGCAGATCACCTTTGCTGCTTCATTTCAGTATGTTTAAATCCAGTTTAGAGTTGGTGCGCACTGTAATCCAGACCAAACAGCCAATCTGTCATGTAACATTCACTACATCATTATTTATTTGACAAACGTGTTTCCATAGCCTATTTGTGGCCTAAAGGCTTTACGGACAAAAGGGGAAAAAAAACCCAGCGAGAGAGAGAGAGAGTAAAACAGTTTTAGAGCTATTGTGGGCGTTTTGTGTCTGCTTCCATCCTTAAAAAAAGCCCTTCTACATTAATTAGCTGTCTTGGACCACTTGTTCGTTACATTAGGTAGGACTACACAACAGTTTTAGAACAAGCTATTTGAAACAAGTCTGTGCAGAGCAAGAGGCGAAACATTGGTTCACAACGCGCATGTGTGCAAGCTATTAGAAGATTAATTTACACTTCATTTCACTTCACGCATCATTTCAATGAGCAGGCACTGAAGTCACAGGCTGTATATAAAGATGGACGGCTCCACTTCCTCCCACTGTACAAAAGTGGAGCCACAATATCCCAGATGCACGAGCTGCCAGCTTGGGCTTTGGACGTCGTTTGCAACCAGAGTCTGCGCAGTAGTGATCGGGGCAGCTGTATCGAGGTCCCGCCCACACACCCTGCCGACTCAATGGCGAGCCGTCCTCAGCTGTCAATCATGTCGTCAAACCCCCTTATTATGGCATCAAATAACTAATTACAACCAAACGTGTCCGAAAAACAAACCTCAGCGTGATAAGAACTTCCTAAAGTCACAGAAGCCATCTTCGGGAAACATTTATTTGACGTGTACTCTTGAGTTTTTAGTTTGGCTCGTGTCCCATCCGCTAACATGGAGGGGGCGGGGTTTATGACCTATACTGCAGCCAGCCACCAGGGGCCGATCCAGACGTTTTGGCTTCACTTTGGGGAGCTGTCATGTCTCTATACACAGGCTATGATTTGAAATGAACAACATGGATTTAGGGCAAGTTGCAAAGACAAACAGAACCGCTGTGTGGCATAAAATGAACAGAAAAAGACAATAAAATCATTAATCGCGATTATTTGTATGATAATCAACTAAAATGTCATGATTGCCCCACAAATGAGTCGCGACCAGGGTACCGATGCACCAGGTGCTCGGCATATCGACTTCCCTTCAGATTTCGAAAACGTTTTAAAGGTGAAATGCAGGCTACAACAAGCCTGTCGTAGTGTGCTGCGATCAGAGCGCATGGTATTTCTGTCTTTTTAAATGGTCACTGTGTGAGGAAATCAGAGTCCTGGATTCTTGCTGTGACTTGGCAGGGAGGCATGGCAGACTAAACGTTGGACAATCATCACAAGGCACACACATCCTTACATTTTTTTGTAGGTGCTGGGTAATATTAAGCTCTACAAACAAAGCAGAAAGATACCCGCACACTGCTATCTTGTTCTTAGTTCTTCTTTAACTCTGCATGGACTTGACAATGTTTAATCTCAAATGTTCTCCCTTAGGTGAGGGTGTGAACTAGCTTATATCTATAGACAACTGTGGTGACTCATCACGCGTCACTTGCATATGTGACCATTAGCAAGATACATGTGAAAACAGAGCGGCTGATTACCTCACTACTGAGTGATACTGATTTGGAAATCTCAAATCCACACTACGCTGCCAGTACCGAACTACATGCATACTAACACAAAAGAAAAAATATATGACCATATTCTTACAGACACCAATTAGACTACTGAAGCGCAAAAAATGTTGAGAAACATTGTCACAGAAAAGGACCTACATTTCAAAGGCAATATGTTTGCTTAAATTTTGGTCAACTTGAGAACTTTTCTTCCTCAATGCCAGACCACACGTACAATAAAATGGGGGGGGGGAAACTAAAATAAATAAAGCATTGATAGGCGACGGGAAGTAGGACTTAGAATGACTCGAGTAAAGTGTAACGATGGAATTGTTCTCACTAGGATGTATTCAAACAGACTCGGCGTGCTCACTGATTTCCTTCTGGTCACATAACAGGCTAAAGAGCGCTCAGCATTGCTCAGGCTGCGCCTGTCTTTCACTGATAAGCTATGAAACCAGCAGATAGAAGACAAGATCAAAATAAGTGAGACTAACTGCAGGCTGAGAAGGAATTGAGTTTCTGGGTATGTTTCAAGTCTGCATTTGGCTTAATGCGTGTTTGGACTATTGCACGTCTGTGGCCACCCATCCCCTGTAGTTTCTGCAGTGTCCGTCATTGTTTGCATGGCCACTTGAACCTTTGCTCATTTTATATATCGAATGCTGTTCAACCAAGCAAATCAGTGATTTCATCCGTATACTGTGTTTTCTCCCACCGTTGTCTTTTCTGTTTCCACAAGCAAAAGGCCGCGGGCGAAGTGACAGGGCAAAGCTGCTCAGAATGTTACCGTGCCGGTTGCAACGTTTTGCATGCAGGTGCCAAAATCAGCTTGGTGTGTCAGGGCCTTTTACAGAAGCAGCCAGGGTCCCCCCCCCCCTCTGTCTCCTCCTGGTGCCAGTTTTAATACTGGGTCAGTTTAAATTCAACAGCTCAGGTCTGCCAGTCCAGCCTGCTCGAAGTAAGATCATCCCTCCTTCAGTTTCTCTTTCTTTCCCTCTTCTTTTCCCTTCCCTCTTGGTCCTGTTCAGGATGACATTGCTATCACCAGTTAAGGAGTGCAACTTGATGATACCCTTTTAGCTGTACGTTTGTCAACTGTCAGATGTTGCCATACTAATTATACTGTTGTAACTATCCCTTTAATATCTCTGGTTGTATTACGCCCTTGCAGGCTGTGTTGTAAATCAGTGATCAGGACTGCTTTATGGCAATGTTGGCTTTTTAGAGGATTTTTGTATCAATGGCATGAGGTCAATTTGGTATTTGTTGGATTAAGCAAAAACAAATCAATGTACCGATATCGTGATGCCACTGGCTTTAAATGGGAACTCTGCCGATTCTACACATCCGGTTCACTTTAGTTATGGTCAGAGCTACTCAGCCTGTGAAAACAGCTGTATAATGTCTTCTCTGAGTCTGAAGGAGCTTTGTCAGGTCTGACAACCCCCCCCCCCCACACACACACACCTGATGATGTCCCCAGGGTTAGCTCAGCTTGGGCTAGGAGACTACAGGTTTATAACCGAGAAGCTACCATCTTCGTGGTTTGGAGTTTGAAAGACCTCAGCAGTGTCTAATGAAATACGCTGTCAGGTTGCATTATGGGAAATGTAGGAACCAGCGGCTTTGTGGCTTGCTTCTGCTGGGGGTGGGTGATATGAAAAAAGTCCTCTTACACAGAATATGCACAACATTTTATATCACAGTATCGATTTTAATGAAAAACGAATTTTCGAGGCTGATACAGAGAAACTAAGGATCTGAATTTAGGGATTCCTTAAATTGGTTCTTAAACAATTGTGTCCAAGATGCGTTTAAATATAAACTTGTTAGTGTCCTCCGCTGGACAAACTATGGAAAGGGAGAAACTGTTTTGTATCTCTGCATTTCTGTACTGACATCTCTTGTACTTTTTGGCTCACATTTATTGGCCAAGACAACGTATTCTATTTATATTGGTTGGGCTCTAATATCAGTGTACATATAGTCACAAAATCCTTTTTGTGGAAAATCATCTTAGAAATGATTAATGTGTAAGATAGACAGAAATGTCAGTTTTAAGTCAAGTTACTAAAAAATCTGATCCGAGTCCTGCCCTGTGATTTGCAAACATAACCAGAGATTGTAAAGGCATAGCTGTCACAGTAATAATGGTATTCCAACATGTCTGGCAGTAGGCACATTTTATATTGTCTCTCAGTATTTTGTCCTATTGCCCACCTCTTGCCTTTGCTGCATTGATTTGACCATTTTTCTTTTAATTGCTCTCTCTTGCAATCATTCGAACACTATAGTGCAATACCTCTTTAAGCCACTGAAATGGGGAGATTTGTGTTTAATGTGTGTTTTTTAGGATAATGAGAAATGCGTTTTCATGTGGCAGGTAATCAAGTTCTGTTGTGTAAGAGCAAAGTATGCTGGCGAACGTGTAGATTGTCCTGAAATAGAATCTATAACAAAGTGGAGTGCAACTATGGTCATTTGCTCCCCTCTTCCATCCAGCCAAGAATGGCAATCCGTTTGGCTACAATATATCCAGTCATAAGTATGAGTAGTTGATGGCAGCAGAATGTGATGGTGACAACTTTGCCATAAAAGAAAAGTGCATGAAACAAATGTATGAAAGCACACCACTAAAAAAACTGCGCGGGTGGTTTTGGAAACTCTTTATACCTGATTAGTCTTCAAACTCTAGAAATGTTCTTGAAATGCACGAGTGTGCAGTCACTGTGTATTCCAGCTGATCAGATCCAGATCCAGCATGCATACTAGGCACGTTTGCAGGGAACACACTGTGCTGTAGGCATGGCAAGCTCATTGTGCGGGGGGAGGAGGATCAGAAGAATGTTCGAGAGAGGGATTCAAGGGAAGGAGTGTCCTGCTATAAATTGATCTAGTTGTTTTTCTTGCTCACTCTCTCTCTCACACACACTGACTTCTGTCAGCAAGAATATATGGTGTGCAGCTGAGAGGTTGGACAAACTGCCCTTGTTACTGTGTGTCTGTGAGCAAGGGTGTGGAGATTCATTGTTTGCGCGTGAGTCAGGATAGAAAGGAAGCTCTGTTGATCTCAGATGTGTACAATGGCCACAAAGATATCAGTCCCGCTCGGCTCTAAGTGGTTGGTCCTTTGTTCATAATTGTGGTGGTTATCTCGCCATTGGGGTGAAGACTACAATAATATCTCTGCATATGGAAATGCATAATATTTTTCTTTTTTCTTGTAGTACTGTTGTTAATGAAAGGGATGGCATTTATTTATTCATTTAAACCTGCATTCATGAGTGTTTTGATATTAACAATGGATGAAATGAGTAAGGTGACGGGTGTCGTTCATAGGGATGAATCCACAGTTAGCTGTGCCGTTAGGGGTGGACAGAAAAAAACCACACCAGCTACAGAAACTAACAGTTCTTCAGCAGTGCAAAAACACCACGTCCAAAAGACACTAAAATTCAAACAATGAATATGTTATTTGAACATAGCAAATGCTGTGTATCTAAGAGCAAAAGATGTGTGCAGTACGTTGAGGTAGTGTTGAAACCTGCACAAACCCCGCACTACCCCTAACCACTGTTGCTGCACAAGATTACAGAGGAAACACTGAGTCATTGCCTTGTGTTCAGGGGGGTTCAGACTCTAGTTCGGGACCCTAAACCCGATCATAGCAGGATTTAAATAAGTCCCAAGTTTGTTCTGCGGGGACAGATGATGCCTTTTTAACTGGAAAATCCCAATTTTGTATGTAAACCTAAGTTTGCACTTAGGATTCTACTGCACTGCCATCTTGGTTTGAGTCTAAAATCCCCTTTCCACATTTGGGGAGAGGAAAGTGTAGGCTGTACTTGTGTTTCTCCTACCATGTGAAAACCCACCAATGCAGTTTCAACTTTTAGTGCATACAGACCTGATATGTCTTGCGCTAAACTTCAGATGTAACATAGATCCCTCACATATAAGCCTAGATTTAAATTGCCTGTGTATGGCCATTTACACGAGTATATTGGATAGATGTGGAAAATGAGAACGCACTACCACACTATCACTGTTGTAAATATGAATGCTAAATGGGTAATTGTGATTACTTAACATGTGATAATAGTGTGTGTGTGTAATCGAAATGATGTGTTCTCTCTCCCTGCAGGCTGATGTTTGGGACTCTGTATCCTGCATACTACTCCTACAAAGCTGTCAAGACCAAAAATGTCAAGGAATATGTAAGTCCATGAGCATCACTCAGCCTTTGGATGACCTGCTTGATCCTGTAGGATTCTACTACACGCACACGGACACTAACCCCAACCAACACTTAAAACGTACACGCAAATGTAAAGGGTTTGAGGGTAATCAGCCAAAGTTACCAGCTATTCTGGGTTTCCACTAACCTAAATATTTAGTAACAAACTAAATCTAGTCGTTGCATTCAGCATATTCATTACTCAAATTTAAAGACGCAGATTTGTAACTCTATTCACTCGTGTCAGTAAATCTATGCATTCTGAAGTGATTTTGCATTGCAACAATACACACTGCACTGGAATCAGTACTATCAGTAATATTAAGTAAGTGGCTAGAATGATTTATCGTATTGTATCGCATTACTGTACTGTAGATGTGATCAGCTGAGAATAACTATAACAACTCACTTTTCTTGTGATAGCGTCACAGGGTGCACAGAATGGATCATTAGCTTGAAAAAGAAATCCATTGGTCCCAAGGAAAACACAGTGGTCAAATGTTCAGTATCCCTGCAAACACAAATTCAACTTAATATCACCAGATCCAATTTATCAAGCCATATTTTGTGGCACGCTCTACTAAACCTCCGTTATTTTACTAGAAGTTGGCCAGTAACTTGATGCCACTACCTGCTACGTGTCGTTTTTATCTGCATTCAGGGGGGTGCGCGCATGTTAACCATGTGGATAATCTGTGATGCATTTACCAGTACTTTCTATGTCTTTTTTTTTTAATTTTTTTTAATTGTAATGGTTTTGTCTTAGGTAGATATGTTAGTGATTTTCTACATGGCCCAGAATGCCTCTAAACAGTCCCCATAGAAGGGGCATGAAGTTGTTGGCTTTAACCAGAGGTCTACCTGTGGCCAGTGGCTATTAGGTGAATATTGTTAACTAGTTACTAACCTTATCTACTTTGTTACATTTGTCAAATAGTCTTTTCTTTTTTTTCTTTTTTTTTCTCCATCTGACTAAAGGGCCGCCTTAAGTATTGGAAGCACATATATTTACATATTTATAGTGTGTGTGTATGTATATACTTAGTTAGTTACATATTTACACATACATATGTTTGAAACATGGAAGAGAAAAATATGTGCGTTTAAACACAAGTGCAAATAAATTAAAGAGTGACAGGAAACTGACTGTTAAATCTTTAATAGGGGTGTCACAAAGCTCCAAATCTTCGATTCGGTTCCTTCTTCCATTCTAAGGTCATGGTTCGATTCGATTCTCGATTTTTACGTCTGGTCCACCTACCGAAACAAAGAACAGACAGTCGAATGACATCACACATGGGGGGGGAGCGTGACGTCATCCTCTGCTCCGGGCGCCATTACTCCACTATATGTGTATTTTACTGCAAAATGTGCAGTTTTGAATTGCCAGCCATTTTCATGGAATATCTCCGAGATTCTGCTGTGTGAAAGCGTCCGCTGATGGCAGCGTCCGGTTTAGAGAAATGAACTGCCTGTGTCTGTTGGGTGTACTTTCCGAAATCGGTGGAAGAGCAGTAAGTGAATTGTATCTGAACCCAGGTTCAGCTGGTAACCTATACATGCGTGAAGATTTAAGGGCCTGGATGTGTTGCTGGAGTTGGGTGATGTAACTAATGTCAGTGAGAGTGAAATCCCTGTCTGCTGACTTAGTAACACATTCACACACAGCTTTAGCACACCAGCTCACAGGTTCAGACGCAGTAAGCTGTGACGCTGCTTTGAGCTTCCTCTCACTCGCTTTCTCCTTCTCTTTGTCTTTCGCTCTGTCTGCTTTCTGTTGCTTGATCTGTTACCGATTCTCTGAAATCCACGGCAATATTAAAATGAATATTTTGATGACATTCATGTACACTAAGTTGCCAGTTTATTAGGTCCATCTAGCCCAAACTAATGCAGTCTAATACAACAGCCCTGCAAGAAATCATGAAGATTAGAATGTTCAGTTTTTGTTGAAACCTTTTGGAGAGGTGTTGATTCAACTGTGTGGTCATTCTGGAGGGTGTAGTTTGTATAAGGAAATACAGTTCCACAGCACCACGCAGAGGTGTTGCAGTTATTTAGCCTACCCTCATTAAATGGCTTGGAGCGGCCGCTGAGTGTATGTCGCAATTTGGCAAATGTTTGCAAAATGAATTAGAATAATCAAAGTAATGGTCAATGCATTGAGCTCTGTTCCACATGTGTAACGGGAAGCTTATTAACTCAGTGTTACTTTTTAATGATCATTTTCTTGGACTCTTTCATTTGGACAGCAGAATTTTGTAACGAGACATGATCATATTGTCATGATTTGATTCCACATCTCCAGTATGCATGACAATATTGTGTCTTTTATCCAGCTGTACTGGCACACAAGTAACGGGCCAGATGCTGTTGAATTTTCCACACAGTACCGACTTTTTTGCCAGGCTGCCGTGCCACCCCCTCTTCGCCAACAGCGTTGTCTCATCAAATTCGTGGACAATGAAGGATTTTTTTTTTTTTTTTAGAGGAAGCTTACGGAGGAGGAGCCCAACTGTACGATTTTAACTTGAACCACGCTTCGTTCACTGGATGGAAGCAAGGTCTCAGCAGCACGTTTTGGGTTTCACGTACACATGGAGGAACCAGAGTTCATTACTTGAAGGTAGCAGCCATTCTACAGCTGAAATGGGCCTGTGGCCTTGAGCTACAGCACACTCTGCCAGAGGTTACTCCAGTTCATGACAATAGTTGGCTCATAAAATTCATTCCAGAGGCCCAGCCCTGTTTTTCAAGCTTTTTATTACTTTAGCGTGTGCATGTGTACATACAGTACATGAGGATGCATGCTGTCGGACACATCTCTCAGTCAGCGTCTTGTTGAACAGTAAAAGTAAAACCAGGGATGGCAACAACCTCTTCTCCCTCCTTCCATAGATTCACCCCG
>CM022492.1:639026-660170 GCA_011952105.1 Coreoperca whiteheadi | reverse complement strand
GGGGAGAGGCGGGCTTCGTCCTGGACACGCTGCCAGTCAATCATGCTCACATACACACCGAGGGGAAACTCTAGTCGCCAGTTAGCCTAACCTGCATGTCTTTGGACTGTGAGGCAGCGGTGCTAACCACTGCACCGCCCTGATGGAATAGTGCTGTGGAAATGTACATTTTACTGAATTAATCAGGCAATCACGGAGGAACAGTATTCCTCAGTATCTATTTATTATACCTTCTGTTTTTATTGTGCATGCAGATGGTTTGATAATTACTATTATACTGTCCACATTCCGCATGGCCAGAATTCAACAATTGCACTAGTTCCTTATTGCCCCAGGGGAATAAGGTCTGTGTAAGTTAGGATGTGCTAACACAGAAGGGATTCAGAATAGTTTTTCTTTTTCCGCTAACCATCCCATTTATTAATACATGTCTGTGACCCACATACACGAAGCACCATGGGCTTCTTTGTTATTTGAGCTCTTGATTGGCTGATTTAATGATTTTAGGGTGCAGAATACAGCTGTCTTTCTACTGCCATTTACTTGGCACCCGTTAGGAAACTTTGTAGACGTAAGACAAGCAGTCGATTAATCCATCAACAGAGAGTCTTACCGATAAGTTGTTTCTTAAGCAAAAATTCCCATGTTCTCAAATATGAATATTTGATGGTTTTCGGAGTCTTCAGTAAACTGAATATGGACAAAACAAACCATTGGATTATGGCAACTGGGGTTTCGGGAAATTGTGATGGGTATTTTGTGACCTCTTACTGACCAATCAAGTAATCGAAATGAATCTCATGATTAAATCGATGATGAGAAAAATTGCAGCAATTTTAGAACTGAAATTGACACTGCAGCAACATTTTACTCATTAAATTCACGTCCAAATAAAGCGAGACAAACCAACATTAAGAGTGTTTACTCATTTAAAATATTTGAAAGTTATTTAGCGGAAGGAAACCTGTCGGCTGGTGGGGCGTTGCACTCTTGCTCCGTCTCCCCTGCTGCTCAGCTCTGTCTTCATGCTCTGTCTACCAAGTTTAGCATTACCAGTGGGCCCGGTGGCTGTAAAGAGCTGATGGCAGGTGCTTTTTCTTCTTCTCTTTTAATGGAAGGCAGTTACTCGCAGACAGGCCCAGTAAATGTCTATTGCCTCAGGAAGGCAAAATGGCTGCTGTATATTTCACTGAGGTCACGTCTTAATGTCCTCCTTACTGATGAGATGAAGGAGGGAGGGAAAGAGAAGAAAAAAGCTGTTAAAGACAGAGAGGGAAAGAAGGGGGTATGAAATGAAAGATGAAAGGGAGAGAGGCAGCAGTAGATTGAAACCTATATAAATGACATGTCCTCTCCATCTCACTGGCTTTCTGTTTCCCTCCCTCTCTCTCTCTCTCCCCTCCCAACATTTACCATTCCCATGAGCCTGTGAGCGGGGGGGGGGGGGAGTTCACAATAAGGTCACCAATTAACCAGTCCAGCAGTAATGGTGCTGGCAGCGAAGAGACGGTGTGTGTGTGTGTGTTCAGTGTCTGCCTAATGTGAGTTGGACTGCAGGTGTGTACTTCTGAGAGTTTGTGCTTGAGAGACAGGTGAATGGGAGTGTTTGTATTCTGTGTCCCCTTCTCTTTTTGGCCCTCTTTCAAACACTCACTTTACTCCCTCACTCCTCCACACACACACACACACTCTGACATTTCATTAGCTAGTGTCAGTGTGTGTTCGGTCATGCGGCCTGGCTAATTCCTCAGCCTGCCATGTGACTGTCTGCCCGCCTGCCACTGTCTACGGCTGGCTTTGATATGGAAATTCAGCCAGAAGAGCCTGGAAAGCTCTTAAAGAGAGCTGGAGGGAGAGGGAGCAGGGAGGACAGCAGAAAGCATAAAGGCAAAGAGGACAAATCCTAAACCTCTGTTTGCCCTTCACTACTACAGACCTGAGGAGGAAAGAGGTGCAGGATAAAAGGAGGAAGAAAGGAGAACAATGCCATATAATCCATTATCCTCAAGTTCTGTAACTTTGAGGCCTTACCAAGTATTAAAATGGCTTAAATTCAGCTAATAAAGTCCTTAAGTATTGCCCATAATGGCCATGTTCACCTGCTGCATAAAGGGTTGGTAGAACAATAGGCACTAAATCAGCTTCACTAGACATAGTCAGGCCATAGATCTCTTTCTGTTCTTTTTCATTTCCTGCGTTTCTGTCTATATTTTCTCAGCTTTCTGTAGCTCTGCTCATTCAGAATTAGCTTTTACCAGTTTTGATGATGACGAATATTAGAATAGTGAGGTGGTTCAAGTGTCTGCAATTAGATTTTCTTACCACACTTACACACGAAAGGCTGCAGGGTAGAATATGTGTTATGTACATAAACATTCATATATCCCCCAAAATCATGTTCTGTTTTAGTAAGCAATTAAGAGTTTTTAATTTATATGGGGTCATTGGATCAATAAAAACATAATGTGGTATTTTATAGCACCTTTGTCATCACATTGTAGGACTGGTGAAATTTTGCAGTACTGAATTACCTATTAAAAGAATACATTAGCCTATTTGTAGGAGGTTATTTCTCATGCTACCATTTTAAGTCTCCACGGTCCCGCTCACACCGACTTGCTGCCTTTCTGTGTGTGTTGTCTTTCTTCGTCAGCACTTTGTTTTATAAAGTCGCCCTAAAAACACAACTGGCGTTTCTGGTTTTGTCAGCGGCGACTCCGTTTCCACAGCAGCAGGTGAGCCTCGTGTGGAGGAGGCTTGTTGTTAGTGACGTCGCCCGTCCAAACCAACGCGGCACCAACAGGCGCCCTTACAGCAGCATCAGTAGGAGACTCTCTCTCTCTCTCTGGTTTCTTTGCAAAGCACGTGCGCCTGTCGGTAGCCCGCACAGGACTGTCCATGGATCCTGGCGCCATTAATGTACCTGGGCGGCCCGACCAGGTACGGTCGGTGTGGGTAACGCTGCTCGAGCCTTTGGAACCAAACCACTTCCACTACTGAAGTAGCTCCCCTTTTTGGAACCACCATTATTGTGAACAATATGATATGGCACAGCCCTAATATTCCCCGATATATCGCCTCGGTCGATGTATTGGTCAAGCTCTATTGTTCTTTCTGTTTGTTCTGTAGGTGCGATGGATGATGTACTGGATTGTGTTTGCCCTCTACACTGTGGTGGAGACCATCACCGACCTAACACTGGCATGGTGAGTTAAACACAAATAGACGTACGTGGGGTGGTATCTCAGTTAACACCTCTGCAGAAAATATGCACACAACAAGCTCTTCTTGAATCATTATTTAAAACCGTCTCTCGTATGTACACTTCGTTTTGGTGATAGGATGATTCTATCACTAGTGGAAATTCCCTTGCTGGTATTAATTATGTTGATACATGGAATTTCAGTGGTAATTCATTTCATTAGAGTGGCAGAGAGTCCTTTTTCCACTGCAGGAACTTAACAACCTGTAACCTGGGGTTTCTCATCACCTACTTCAAAGGAGCTGTAAGCAACATTCGCTGCATTCTCATAACCCTTGGGGACAAATAGCACGTTCACTAAGTGCTTCTTTTTGCCACTGACAGGCTCAGATTGTTGTTCTAAGTGTCTGACAACATTATGGTAAGGATCTACAGATATAGACCTTTGTGTTAAACCGCTCTCACTTGCCACCAGACGTCATTGATAAAAACAATAATTTTGCCATGCTGATCATCGTAAAACACCCTTCATTCAAACTGGACATAAACAAAATAAAACTCACCAAAGATGTCTTTGTTAGTCTTTCCACTGTTCCAACGGTCACCAACTCTGGTTTGGTTGAAATAAACCCCACACTGAGTGTGACGTCGTCCTCTGCTCAGGGCGCCATTACTCCACTATATCTTTACATAGCAAGTAGTTGTTTGCATCTATATTAATATTCAAACTCTCGTAGACTTATCTTTTTAAGAACTTTGTAAGTCTTTTTTTGACTTTTCAGCGGTATCTCATTAAAAAGGCTACAACTGGACTAATTTGTTGCCTTTTGTGCTGTTTGGTAGGTGAGTGCACAGTAATTGGTTGAGGGACAGACAACACTGGAAGAAGTGGTGCAGATGTTGGGGTTTTTTCACATTTATGAGAACATACAAGACACAAAAGATACAAGTTTATTCGCCAATGGAGAATCTAGAGCACTGCTGGGGTCAGTGTTATGTCATAGTGTGCTTCCCCACCGATTTGTATTTCCCCTCAATTTAACCTGGGCTTAATCTGGTTCATCCCGGTAACTCAAGATAATCCACAGACCTTGTGAACTATCGTTAGACAGGAAAGAGTTTTTACATGAAACAGCTCACAACAAATCTATGGATTATCTAACAGGGTCAAGTTCTGGAAAGAGACGTTGCTGTTGAGTTTTTCAAATGTATTTTTGGCGCTTTGAGCTCCACAAGCCGAGTGCCATACAGTCCCTTTTTAAATTTGGAACAGGCAGATAACTCTATGGCCGATATCTCCAAACCTCGTCCAATTACTTCGGGGTTATTGTTTGTTGGTCCACATTTGATGTTTCTGTGGGAGAACCCGTCCAAATTGTTTTAATTTCTCACTTACTCATCTACATGCCCACAACGTGTCTGAAACAGTCCTTATTTTTTCAAGCCGGTCCCGCTGAACATTTCCAACCAATTTGGTTTCAGCCAGGTATTAAAACACAATAAATCCATCATAAATACAACATGAAGGACAGAACACAGACAACAATACAATACAATACAGTACAATGCAAGATCACTTCATGTGAAGACAAAGACGAGCAAACTGCTGAGTGCAGAAAGTGCTTAGTGCAATCATTTGTGCCAATTCAGCCTACTAATTGCAGTGCAAATAAAAGAGTCTTTGAATTGTTTAGTCCTATGAGTTGGGACTCTATTGGCGCTTTTCCACTACACAGTACCAGCTCGCCTCGACTCGCCTTTGTTTGATCTTCCACTGTGTAAAAGTCGTACCTGTACCTGCTTCCAGGTACTTTTTTTCATATCACCTCCGAGGTTCTGAGTGAGCTGAGGCGATACTAAAATGTGACGTTAAAACACGGCCGACTGCTGATTGTTCAGAGAGAATAGTCACTATTCACTGCGTCATCATTGCACGCGCCAGACGGAGTATCCTGAATAACCCCCCCCCCAATAGTTTGGCCAGAGATGGCGTGATATACTCGTTGCTGTTATGGCGACCCGGAAGAATACGCCGCGGTCAAAGGAAACATTTGTCTTCTTGCTCTTTGTGTTTAAAAGCAGAAGAAGAAGAATCAATTAACAGAAGTCCGGCATGAGTCAGTGGGCCCTCAAGGTGACAATACAGACAGTTTAGCAGCATCAGGACAGCATCCCCTCAACCTCTGCCAGCTCTATGAGCAATCCGCTGAGGATCCAGAGAACCCTGCACCCGCTGCTGAACAACCTGCTTCGTCACCCTCTCAAAAACCTTCATAACTAAAGATCTAAGTGCTGCAGGTCTACAATCATTGAAGGACCTTGGCTTTGAGCACTTGGCTACAGGGACAATAGTTGAGTGTCCAGATTACTGGTATCTTTTGTAGCTTAAGAGATTCCATAAAAATAATAAGACAGATATTGCAGAGCTGCTCAGCACAGGTCTCAAGCACCTTGCCGCAGATCTCATCAGGTCTCGGGCTCTTCCTGCTCTGGGTGTGCCTAAACCACTTTGCAACAGTGTCAACATCAATGGCAATTTTTTTTTAATTGACTTAGTCCTGCTCCTCATTTATCTGTCTGCTCTGCAAAATCTTGTTTATCAAACCTCAAGTAGAACTCATTAAAACTATCAGCTAGTTGTGTATCAGAGTTAACCATCAAGACTAACTGCCTTATTCCCCCTCTCATAACGACCGGCCATTTTTTTCAGGCAGCTCTTGGGTTATTGCTTCTAAACTCGGTGTCTACGGGCGCTTTCACACCTGCCTCATTTAGTTCTGTTGAATTGTACTAGAGTTCGTTTGCCCCTTTGGTGCGGTTGTATCATCAGAACTGTATCGTCTGCATAAAGATGGGCATTGTAGTTTGTTATTGCAGATGTAATACTATTAATGTAAATTGGACAAGAAAGGACCCAAAACTGAACCTTGTGGAACCCCCTTTGATAGTTGTAGAAATACAGAAGGGTCATTTCCCAAGATCACACATTGCTGTCTGAAACCGGTTGTCCTGAAACCATTTAGAGGACTTAGAATCAAACCCAATATCACATAGACTCTGTAGGAACATAGCATGATCACTGTCAAATGCTTATGATAAATCAAAAAAGAGGGAAGCACAATATTTCCTTTTGTCAACAGCAGATACAATATCATTTATAACCAAAGTAATAGCAGTGGCAGTACTGTGTTAAGCTCTGAAACCAGATTGGAGTGGACATACCACAGAATTTCTTGAGGAACGGTTTGAGCTAATTATTTACTAATGACTTTAGTAAGAAATTGGCTGATTAGTTAAGATGACTTTTATCACCACCCTCATGCAGTGGGTCTACATGTGCAGATTTCCAGACCTGAGGGATAACGCCAGTAGAAATGGAGAGATTAAAGAGATGTGTAATTTGTTCAGCAATATGGAGCACGGTTTTAAAACGTAAGGGTCTTGTCCAGACCTCTCCAGTTGCTTTCCTGCAGTCAATAGCTTGAAGTGCCTCCTGAACAACAGAGGAGGTGAAGGCCTGCAGGGAGTACTGAAAGGTACAGTTTGAGGATGACACGGCGAGTACATCATATCAAACTGGTTTGAACAGCAGCAGCAAAATGTGTGTTGAAAGCATGACAAATCTCTGATGTCTTATTTATTTGGCAGTCATTAAATATAACATGAGAAGGAATAGATATATGTGTGTGTGTGTGTGTACATGTCTAGGTTTCCTCTGTACTACGAGCTGAAGATAGCCATTGTGATCTGGCTGCTGTCCCCCTACACCAGAGGAGCAAGTCTCATTTACAGGAAGTGTCTGCATCCTCTGCTGTCCTCCAGAGAGAGGGTAAGATTATCCATCCATGGCTGCCTCTGTACGGATTATTTGTTGTTCAGGATATTGTAGTCACGCTACTTTTTACTTGATTAAACTGTCTACTAGAAAAAAGTGTTATTGATCATCTCCCTGTAGGAAATAGATGAGTATATTGTCCAGGCCAAAGAGAGGAGCTATGAGACCATGGTCAACTTTGGCAAGCAGGGCCTGAGCATCGCAGCCACAGCCGCCGTCACTGCAGCTGTCAAGGCAAGTGTCTCTGGCTTATACCAATACTCAATGTTCTGTTTGATATCTGTTTAAAGGTGCTACTTTTCATTTATTATTTTCATCAATAATGAACTGTTATTATCGTTCTACTTAGGATGCCTTTCTTTATTTACCAAAAATTGTACAATAGCATGACTGAGGCAGTTTGTACCCTGTGCCCTCACTCTTGTGGTATTTCATCAAATTTCTTTCTGGCTTGTAAGAAGACTGTGAAAGCTTTAGCTCCCTTTGGTTTGATACAACAGTGCCCTCTACCTGTTTTATACCAGTTAAACAGTCCTGCAGATTGTTTTGCCAAATTCAGCCTGTTGGCACAGAATGTACTCACTTGGCTCACCTGGCCTGCTAAATCACACTTAAGAAAGCACAGACTGAAATAGCGCTATCAGTGTGTAAATGAACGCAGGAGATTTAAAATCCTAACTTGTGTCTGAAACTCTGTGCTCATGCAAACATATCCACTGTGAGTGAGTCCCTAGCATACCTTGTTGTCCCTCAGCTTCCACTCTCTGCAGTCAGTATAAAAGTGTGTGTGAGCTGGTGTCGTCAGCATTGCGTGAATACCTGTGCGTATCCGATAATTCCCGCTGACCGCCTGTCTAAGGCGTCAGCGCAGGCAGTGGGAATCAACTACTAAATAGAAAGTCATAACTCTTAGGTCCACATTCACCATCTAGCATAGATTTGATTTAGCTTGATACATGATACTGGAGGGGTGCACGGTGGCAGAGCGGCTAGAGCTCCTGCCTCCCAATAAGGAGATCGTTGGTTCGAAACCATAGGCATAAGCGAGAAACTTCAAAACCCGACCATAACCGAGGTACCAGTGTGAATGTGAGTAGTCAGGAGCCATTAGAAAGTCTGAGGAAAAACTAGCCTTGGCAAAATGCCACAAGACAGGATATGACATTTACTCTCTCACATTACTAATGGTCTCTGGTTCACTATCACGCTGTTCCAGCTCACTCCTTTGATAACTGGGCCACTGTTACGCTTCACTTCACTGAGTTAGTGTTGGACTTAAACATTTAGCCGAAGAAAATGTGGCCTAATAAAAACACAAAATGAATGACTTGAGTGTATATTGACACAGAGGAGATGTGGATCAGAGCCAAGGGTGTGACTGTGGGAAATAAGACATCATTGGCTGTACCTCTAACTTCTCTGTAGCCTATGTGTCCTTGTGGTGACACCAGTGTGGGACTTGTAAAAACCCTCCTGCCTCTGCTTACATTAAACATGCCATTAATCACTGCTTCAAAGCTATGCCTCTCTGCCTCTCCACCATTCACATCTCATGCACTCTCTACCGCACTCTTTCTTTGCCTTTGTCTTTGTCTGCCTGAAAACCTTTCTCCTCTCTTCTCTCTCCTTTTAGTTCCTATATTCCTTTTATTTCTATTACCTCTCCTTGTCTTTACTGTTTCTCTCTTCTTTCCCCCTGTGTGTTCTCATCACCGTTTTAGGTTACCATGCTATTTCAAATCCTTTAAAAGCTTCTCCTGTTTTTTATTGGAATTTGATTAACCTTGGCTTGTACAATAAAACCCGCTGCATCACACATAAAGTCCATCTGTCTGAACGTACCTGAAAGAGTGAACCAAACAGCTCATAGAGCTGGATTTCATCAGAGACTGGAGCTGGGGTACAAATGCTTCTCAACATTCAGACCCTTGGTTCCTAAGCCTTTTTAGCATGGGATTTTATTGAGCAGGAAACTCCTGAGAGTTTCAAGCTACTATATGCACCATCCCTCTGTTATGCATGCAGCATACATACATATTGACGTGCATGTTGCCTGAGAGAGATTTAAATTGCATCTGTTAAGCCTCCACAGGAGTGGAGAAGCAGCCTGGTTTTCTCAACATTGCTTTTCTTACTGCTTTCGTCAGTTGTTGCCGGTGTTGCCCTGCTTCCTGGTCTGTGAGAGTCACCTCTGGCCTTGTCCACTTGACACACCCACAGCCGATGGAAGTACACCGCCCCTGAATCAGAATATTCCACTTCAAATATGTTTGTGCCCATTTGGGCTGATGATTCAAATTCTTGGGCTAAAATAGGTCCGTCTTTCAAGATGCATGGCTGTACTCCAATAATCAAATGGTTACTGTGGCATGGAAATATCCTGCTACGTCCCTTTTGGTTTTAACTGTATGTCTAACATCGCTATACCAACAAAAACATACCAGTGAGCAGTGCCTACTCACTGTGTCGAGATTGTCATTTCCTAACCCCGGATTTGCCATCGAATATTATTTTCAGTCAGGCACAGAGCCGGAATATTCTGGGCTTCCTGCGGCGGCGTGTTCCTGCTGTGCCGCTGCATGGAGGTATGCTTTTACATGCCTTCTCCTGCAGCTACACACTTGCGGACTACCTGCATGCCGTGCTTGCCGCTGTCGCAAAGTGCTTGCTCATGGTGGGAACTGTTGGGTCTCTGTAAATAATATTAGAAAGAGTTCGGGCTAGACCTGCTCTAGAGGAAGAGTGCAACGAGAACTTCCGTTATGAATTGGTGCTATAGAAATAAATACATTTGGAATTGTTTGCTATTTCTGTCCGTGGGGCTTGCAATACCTTGGACATTACAGAAAGCCCTTGGAGACAGTATTAGCAGACATGCTCCTGCCAGCACTGGTAACACTTTATAGAAGTGCATTACATCCAGGCCACAGGTAGCCGGTTGCACCAGTTTGTATGTTCGAACGTAGCCTAGTTCTAACGGGAGTTTCGCACATGACTAAATCAAAACCAGTTGCACCACACAAACTAGTTCTCTTCTAGAGATTAGTTGTTACTAAATATTTGCACCCATGGAGTGCCAGGTGTAGCTAACTGAACCGACTGATGAAATCGAACATTAATTAGCTTGCTAATATCTGACCCGTTTACATTTCACAAAAATAATACAACATACCTCGCATTACGGAATGTTATGCCCCTAACATTGGACTAAATGAGTGAATAAGGTCAGTTGGTTTAGCATACTCTGATATCTCGCACTCATTCTAAACTGTTTGGATGCTACTAACTCTGAAACGCACACATTCCTCCAGGTATGCAGACAGAAATCAAACCAGTAATACCAGTCTTTACAAAAGATATATGTTTTGGGCCTCAAACTGTCCTTTCTAGAACGTGTGCTAGCTCGGGATGGTACTGTGACGCCTTGATTGCTGTAGATGTTTCCTTGCAACCAATTTACACATTGCAAAAGTCTTTACTAGCTAAGACATTTCTCAAGTTTCATTGGTGCAACCTGGTTTAGCAAATCACTAGTTTGAAACTAGCCAGGCCTTACTAACGTAGTGATGGAGTAATGAATAGCTGGTGCAAGCCAAATACTGGCCTTTGTTTTGACTTGATTGTAGGTTATCGAAAGACTTCTGCTCCTGCGCAACTTGGCCGGTGGAAGACTTTCAGCCTAATGCTTAATATGGTGTGAACAGTACATTATATTGTGGGAAAACCGTATCACTTCTGCTGGACTTCTGCTCTAAGTAACCCCCATGTACGCTGAATTTCTAAAGACTGAAAGCCACATTGAATGGCTCTATTCATTTTGTGGGTCACGATGATGTGTGGCTGTGCCCCAACTTGCCTACCAGCTTAACCCTCTTGTGACTTTGTTTGTCCTTCTCTCTCTGTACTGACATCCTTCTTTCTTCAGGGTTTCTGTGCGTCAGCAGGCTACCCTGGGAGGTAAAACCAGTCAGTGTAAGCAGCATGGACAGAACGTTCCACTTCCATTTCATACCAGCATTATTATTTTGTCCTTCATATTTTTTAAAACCTTCCTGTTTCCCTTTCCATTTGCTTTATGTTTCATCAAAGACCTCCTCAGTTCATTTTGTTCTCCCTTTATCTCGTTGCTCATTTTGTGAACTGTTTCCATGATGATGTCTTCATCGTTGTAGAATTTTGGTTTCTTGTCAATAATAGCCCTAATGATCATGTTCTGTGCTTGAGTGTTCATCAGTGTATCCTGTCTGTCTATTGGTACACTTTTATATATGTATTTTAGACAACATATCCTTTTGGTCAGGCTTTTTAGGGACAACAAGATCACTGATTTAATGTTGAATTAGCTGATCTGATGCAGATATTCTTTCACATATTTGACATTAGAGATGCTGTAAAAGCCAACACTTTGCCTCAGGTTGAGTAGTACCCATGTTATTTTACAAATTACACGTTTCCAGATATATTTCTCTGTTAACGCAACATGCCTTTTAAAGCATGTCTGAATGATGACGGATTATGAACTGACACGCCTGCTAAACTGCCAGCCAGATGAAATCACGGTTGCCATTGTCACTACCAATGCTTCTTTTTATCGCAGTAATTCTTCCCCACATTTGTTGCGTTTTGTGTCAGTTGGTTTTGCAGTTCAGCAGGATAAAAAGCTGCGGTTCAAAAAGCTCATTTTCATTAAGCATAATTCAATTCAATTCAGTTTTATTTATATAGCCCAGTATCACTAATCACATTTGCCTCAAAGGGCTTCACAATCTGTAACATACGACCCCCTCTGTCCTTAGACCCTCGATTCGATGAAGGAAAAACTACCCAAAAAAACCCTTTTAACAGGGGAAAAAATGAGAGAAAGCTCAGGAAGAGCAACAGAGGAGGGATCCCTCTCCCATAAAAACTCTTCTATGATTATCTGACCAAGTGAGAGGTGACAGACCTGCAGACATGGAACAGAGCTGTATACCAGTCGTGGGACAATGAAAGGCCAAGACATGGTAACAGTACAGTGCATGTGGACTGTCAGTGGCCCTAATGCCACATCATATTTCCCCAGCCCAGGTCTCCGTTGCCTAGGTGGTCAGTTTACCCTCACAGCTCTAAACCTGCTTCTAGTTTGGTTTTCAAGCTGCATCCAAAGTATAGAGTATTTATCAGGACGGGTCCTTGAGTCAGGCAGCATACATCGGTTTGTGACACTTAAGCAGAAGGTGACCAAGCTCATTACAACAGAACAGACTCGCTGACAATCACGTACTTGTCCCTTTTTAAAAATACCATAGAATCTGCGGTTTTTCGGACTGCAACAAACATCCCACCTCACCCAAAACAGCTTAAAGCCTCCACCCCTCCAAAAAATCAGTTGGCCGCACCAGACCTCACTGTCGGTAGATGTTGAGGAGAGACGTTGGAAGTTGTGTTCAACAGTCTGTTGACACTCACTCACTTCATCAGTGTGTTGGGACTTTACCCCGTTGATCCCTGAGAGGCCTGAAGTGCTGTTTGCTGGTGATGTAATATTGATTGGTGTGTGTGTGTGTGTGTGTGTGTGTGTCACAGGGTCAGGGTGCCATCACAGAGAAGCTGCGAAGCCTGAGTATGCACGACCTTACCCAGATAAGCCAGGAGGATGACCGAGGAGGGAACCAGCTCTTCCAGTACAGCTCCCACTCCGCCAACCCCGCCACCAGGAGGTCTCAGAGCACTGATGCTGCCGTCGAATCTGGTACGCACGCGCACACACACACACACACACACACACACAAACAGTGCAGATATTTTTCCCATAGTGTAGAAGTACATATGCAACAACATAGATGAAATATTGGACCGTTTCTACAGCTTTCAATCACCTCTCACGGACTTCTCATGTGGATTTTTTTATTTTTTTGTCAAACTTTTCAAAAGGGAAAAAAATATGTCAAAAACCGCAAGTGTTACCGAACTATAAAGCGAGGATAGCGTCTGTCTGTCCTTCGCGTATTTCGAGAGCTGTTCGTCTGATCGACTTCGCACTTTGCAGGTATATTGCTGGGGACGTGAGGGAGTGCAGCGTTGCATTTGGTGCAGTTTAAACACGCGACAGGTTGAATATTAATACACTTTGGAGAAACAGCGAGCCACTCGGGCCCTGTGTCTGAGCGCGGAGCAGCAGGGAGGGCCTTAGGGCTCTGCTGTATGCACACAGCCGGAGACCAGCGCTGAACAGCCAGTCGCAGAGAAGTCAGTGGACAGCGAAAACACGTTTGGACCATAGACTGACGCGTCCGTGGCTTCTCTCATAGCGTTCATCCGATCGCGTTCTCACTTGGCAGGCGTATTGCTGAGGACCCAAGGGAGTGCAGTTTGAGTGTCAGCTCGACCGAATGTGAGGTTTGCAAGAACGCTGCAAGCAGCCAGCCGGCCCGCCCTGAACTGGTACGGCACTAGTAGACGCAGTAAGAAAACGTGAATAGACAGCTCGAGAGCCTGCTCTCATTGGGCAGGTTTTCTTGGGGGCCCCAATGGCAAAAGCCTGGTCAGCCATAGTCTTAATCTTAGCTTTAGGAATGATCAATATGCTTGTATATGTGGATCCAAACCCCAAACATGCCTGTTAAAGAATTCAGTAAAATGCTATGGTCAATCCATGTTTATCCAGGACAGGTTTAGTACTATTCATATGCAAATTGTAGCCCAAACCTTTTCTGAAAACAAGAATATATGTCATGCCTTGCTATAGTATATAGTTACAATTGGGAGAAAATGTGGGACAGTGCCTCAAACATAAAGAAAACCGCACTGATGATGAGGTCATGACATGCACACTGGACTGTTCTAGTGGGAGTACAGACTCTGAGTGAAACACATTTCTGCCTAACTTGTACACCTGGGTTTGGGAAAAATAGGGCGAATTTCCAAGTTTTTAGACGAAACGCCCCTTCAAATTATTTCCCTGTCTCCCCCCCCCCCGATGAGATCTGCAGGCTGGCTGGCATGTCAATGAAAAACTGTGTGTTAGAGAGAGTGTGTGAGATGACTTCCCAGCAGACAGCGGGGATGAGATGAGATGAGGTTGGGTGGGATGCTGGTGGAATGTCAATCTCTCTCTCTCTCACTCTCACTCTCACACACACGGAGCCAGTCAGTGAGGCTCGGGGAGGGTGGGAGGGGAGGATGGAGATGAAATGTAAAGGAAGAACGTCAGTGGAGACGTAAGGGATGGACGGAGAAGGAGTTAATTAGAGGAAGAGGTGGATGGAGGGAAGGAAGACGACTAGACAACATTAGCATGCTGGGAGAGGAAAGACGATTATGTATTCCGCTCAGCCAGCAGAGAGACAGAGGAACAGGGATGTTTTCACCCTCCAACTGCTCTTTCATATGCTTCTCACTGCTGTGGAGGTTCTGGTGGCCATATTGGAAGTCCTCGCCTGTTAGGCAACAGTGGCTTTCTGCAGATGATTGTTTTGTTGGAACTATGATGCAAAGGATAACTCTGGCTGTATTCTATATTTATCTTACTGTCAGCAAATCTCACGTGCAGAGTCAAACCAATGAATGTATCCTAACAAGTGAGCATCACGGCCTGACCGGTCTCCTTCCTCTGTGGCGTCCAGAGACTATCCAAACCCCTCAGAGAGCCTCACGGCTGCTCCTCCATCCCCACGAACACACACACACACACTGGAGTTTATCCTGACTCGGCCCCACACACACACACACCGTCCTGCTGCCCCCAAACCCTCGCTACAGCGCCACATGTGGATTCATCCGCCGCTGGAAATAGGCCCCAACAAACGCACTGTTTCCTCCTGTTTGTTTGTTTGATTTAAAAACTAGAGTGAACAGCTGTTTCAGGGACCTAGCGAGATCTTTTCAAAATGAAACTATATATTTGTGAGGTGTTTCTTAGAGATTTACATTTTCACTAGGAACCAATGGGCTCGGGGCTGAGAGTCACAAACAGGGTAGGGAATTCAGAAAGTTGTAGAGAGATGGACTAACTCATTGGCTCTGGTCGCTTCATGGGATTTGTTGCCTATCTCTATGACTAATGCCCATCATAACTTAAATAAATCTTTTATTTATCGGGCAAAACCAAAAGCCATGGGTAAAACACGCTTTAGTGAGTGCGACGGTATTTGAGGAGTAAGTTCGGCTGCTTCCCATTTTGAAGAGATGTGCGTGCAGACGGTAAGCTTAAGGTTTGTAGACAGCGAGGTTTCTTTAGTTTATTTTTTGTTCATGACAGTCATTAGGAAATGGGAGTATTAATTCTAAACGTGTCCGTCTATGGTCCAAACGTGTCTAGTTACTTTGCTGTGACTTGCTGGTCAGCTCTGATCAGCCGAGCCCCCGCTGCTCCGCTCAGCCACGGAGCTCGTCTGCTCCCTGTTTATTCAAAGTTCAGTAATATTAATATAGTTCAAGTTGAACCAAAGTCGACATGGCACCCACTCGTTTCCCCAGCAATACACCCGCAAAGTGTGAAGTCGATTGGACGACTGGTTCTCGAGACATGAGACAGACAGACAGATTCCTCACTTTCTAGTTGGCTGCAGATGCAGGTTACTGCTGCTGCTGCTTGAACAGTTCATATTTTTCATCCATCCCGATATGGTAGTTTGGTCATTTCCGCCTATGGCTGAGCTAGACAGAGCATCGTTTATAAATCCCTCAGCTCTCTACAGGACAGGAAATTGGAGCGTTGTACCACAGAATAGACTGGTGATGGCTGGAATTTGTTCTCCTGTGTAAAAGAATGGAACGTGTTATTCCTGTGCAAATGACCAGTAGAGACGGGGAGCCAAGCAGGCCGCGGACCTTGAACCGCCTGGCTTCAACTGCAGGGCTAAATACTGTCTAAGTACCAGGACTGAATGTTTTCATCCATCACTACCAACCTCAACACTGCCGCTCTGCAGGGGTTTTGTCTCTTTGGGACAAAGACTGCTCCCCATCCAACCAACACGTACAGAATTCCGACGGTATTTTTGGTCTGGTGGTGGAAAGTAAAATCTCATGTTAAACCGGGCCGGTCTCATCCCACCCGGTTTCCTCTGGGAGGTGAGAGGTTGCTTCCAACTCTGGAGAGTGGGAGGTTTTCTCTTATAGACTCCAGATGTGACAAAACAGAAGCAGCAGGAGCTAGAACCAGAACGAACAGAAAACACATCGCTGTTCAAATCTGAACTCTAACATAACAGCTTATAGGGTGTTCACAGGGGTGTCAGTTCTCCAGAATATGACATAATACATTTAATAATAAACCTCATTTCTAAATGTTCTTTTGTGGGGATAGATAATAATTTCCTATAAATGAAACACATTGAAATCAAGGCCAGTGCTAATTAATGTGTTGAATCTGGTCAGCAGTCTTCATGATGGAACAGAAACAACACGGGAGCTCTTGGTTCACATATAATTGGCAGCAGCTCCTTCAAACATCCACGGTACTGAACTGGGGACCAGAAGGTTGTAGTCAATAAAGGTTTCTGGCTCCAGACTTGTGATGCTGATAAAGCTGGTTTTCCTTTCTAACTGCTGTGTTTCTATGACGAGAGCCCAGCAGGGAGGCCGCCGTGTGTTTGAGTGGCTGCTGACCTCTGCTGGACCAGCTGCCTCTCACTTACAGTTTGAATTCCTTCAGCCCGCAACCCAAACTCCTCACCGAAATCTGTGATCACTGCCAGGGTTCGCTCACAAAACACAAAGTGGTTCCATGATTTGGCATCCTGTAAGCAGTTCGTTTCAACTGGAGATTCAGTGGCACTATTTTTTTGCACTATTATGGCGCTTCTTCTTTCATTCGATCTTTGAAATGAGTACTTTCCTTCCATTTTTCTTCTTTTTCAGTCTTTGTGCAAAGTCCTCATTGCTGTGCTGTTTGTTAGCCCTGTTAATCAGCAGCCTCCTACTGCACGTTAGCTTACATGGACTGGGATTTATACGAAACACTCGTACACACAGTCTTTGTCACCATCAACTCTATTGGTTATTAATGAGAACATACACCTCAGAGATATTCAATCATTGCTAAAATATAAAAGTTCCCCTATATTCAGATCCCTAAAATACTGCCTCCCAGATAGTGAGCCTTTGTCTCCACCAGTCACATTCCTGGTTAAAATGGAATCTAGATGTTCGACAGGTTCATGAGCAGGGACACAGAACAGTGCCTGTATCAAATGCTAGGACTCCGTTCACCTCTTCCTGCAGCCGGTCACACATCGCGCGGAACTGTTAATATCGTGCTGTATTGAAAGACAAGGCTGAGGATATGATGTACTTTCCTTATAGCAACCAACAATTAGAGTTTTGCTGGAGATGTGAATCTTTTAAGAAACACCTCACAAATATATAGTTTTAAATTTGAAAACCTCTCATTAGGTCCCTGAAACAGCTGCTCGCTGTAGTTTCTATCAGACAAACAGGAGGAAACAGTGCGTTTGTTGGGGCCTATTTCCAGCGGCGGATGAATCCACATGTGGCGCTGTAGCGAGGGTTTGGGGCAGCAGGACGGTGTGTGTGTGTGTGGGGCCGAGTCAGGATAAACTCCAGTGTGTGTGTGTGTGTGTGTGTTCGTGGGGATGGAGGAGCAGCCGTGAGGCGACGGTGGAGCTCGGAGGCCCAGAGGAAGCAGATCCGTCGGGCCGTGATGCTCTCAGGACCGGTTAGTGCACACACTCACTGAACGTGAGCTTTAATGACGAGAAGAAAGGGAGAGAATATCACCAGAGTTCTTCTTATCACTGACCACCAAGTTTCACCATTTTGAGGAGCAGCCCTTTGTATGTAAATGTTGATTAGGGGGTTGATTGTGATCTCTCAACAGAATGGAATAGGTAATAGTGGTCTCAGGTCAGTGTGATCACTGTTTTTAGCTCCTCAATGAGCACAGTGGACACGAAGCAGCTGGCAGCGGTAGTGAACAGCGGCCCCTTTATACGGTGGGATGTGGCCGGACTGGCGAGGTGAGAGTGCCCCAGACCTTCATTATACAGCGTGACTTTCAGGGGAACGAAGCATGGACCAGAGACTTAAGAACCTTTCCTCAAATGTGTGTGTGTGTGTGTTTGTTTTTCAGAGTACTTTTATGAGCAGGAGAGGACCGATGAAGAGACTGAGCCAATGTTCTCTGAAGACGAGGCTGTCAGTCAGAAAGGACTGAGGCGGTCGCAGAGTGTCAAGATCTCCCGGGCTAGAGTCCGCAAAGATGTAGGTGTTCTGTCTGCTCCGATAGCAAAAGGAGAGCAGTCGGTGCCCATAGTATACATTTCTGTGTTTCCCATCAGACAGCGCAGGAACTCACCCATACCTGTTTGTTGCCAGCAGGCTCGTTACGGCTCCCTGAAGATTAAAGGCAAGAAGAGGCCGCCGCTGAACTCCGTTACCTATGGGCTGTGACGGGACTGCTGCTGACACACACTCCCATGTACACGCAGCAGAGCAGCCTGCTGATTGGTGGATGGTATTGGCGGCCCACGTTCCAGCTCTTTCACTCTGCTGAACACTTTTCCCTCTTTGATGATGAGCTTTCTTACATATTTATTACCTAATTCACCAAACTCTCAGAGAACTTTGACGTTTGTATTTGGCTTGGTGTCTTTGCATGGACTTGTGTGTGTTTCATTAGTTGTTCATTGTAGTTTTAGGTGTGGTCTTTATATATGTGTAGTCTTTTAGAGTTTAGATCCATCAGTCCACTTGAGTCTTTTAGTTTAATTTCTTACAATTTTAGTGGTACCACATTCTAATAAGGCATCCTTTATAAAGAGTTGATAAAATGTTATTAACCAATAGTTAAAATCATTTCCTAATGCTTTATAGCTCACTTATAAGCCATTAATAAGAACAACTTTGGGTTAGCGGGTGTTAATTAGTCAGGGAGACTCTCCCGATAGGCTGTTGGGCCTTTTACCTCCTGGAGAAGGGTTCATGGCATCTGGACCAACGTAGGTTTATTTGAGACTTGATAGATTATCAGAGAGTGAGACCCACAACACACGACCTAATATTCCTTTTGGAAAGTTGTTCCGGCGAACTTAAGTATTCACTCCTTTTAGCTCACATGACACGTGGATCAATCGTTAATGCTAAAGTATTGATTAATGCAGCTATAAAAGTGCAACTATGTAACTTTTGAAAGAAGAAATCACACATTCCCCTTCTTACAAATGAGTTGAATTTCGAAGCAGTAAAATACACCCGTGTTCAGTTCAGTGTTGAGCAAAAGTCACAGTCCTGCTTTAAAGGTGCGCTTCAACAACCGCTCAAATGACCTGCTGTACCGTGGAAGGAGTCGCTCACAGTGCCAAACCTTTCACCTGAGATCCACGGAGCTGTTTTTGCATCTTTCACTCCATTGTTGTTTCAAGGCCCACGACAGTTTTGGTTCACTGCTCTCATAGTTGAGAGAAGGAGCCCTAAACCCCAGTGGACGCTACCCGCTCAGCACCAAACGGCAGCAGTATTGAATATGTACTGGACGTGATCAGCTTTAAAGACAGGATACCTAGCCAAAGAGATTTCGCCTAACCTTTTTTATATAAATGGCTTACAAGGGACCTTTGTTCCCCATTAAGGAAGCAACTGGTTTCTGCTTAAATAGCGGTCATGAAGAGGATCTTATTAAAACATGGTACCAGTTTTGCTTCTGCTGCCTTTCAGGTATTTTCTCAGTGAGGAACTTGTTCCTAGTGTGACACGAGTGTCGGCGTCCGTTCACTTCCGTGTGGCTCAGCACACTAATGGACATCATTTTTACCCTGAGGGACACGTGTGGGCTCAGACGCATGCAACACTCCCTGTCGCCGTGGTGACGGTATGTGAGCCCCGGGTCGCAGCAGGATACCAGCAGTTTAACAGGAACGTTTGGACTTTAGGAGAGAGCGGGGTTGGAGGAATCCGATGTGGAACTGAGCACATGACCCCAGCAGATGATGCCTTCTTCCTGTCAGAGGAGGGAGGCCGAGAGCCAAAACAATGAAACCAAGGGATTTTTCCTGGTTTCTGTGTGAGAATGTGAGCCTTTATTAAGGCCCAGAACTCCCACTCACTCTTAGCGATGCTTTCTTCTTTTCCTGCTTTTTACCTGTTTGTTTTTATATGACTGCGTCCTGGTCACAGCCCTGGTTGTACATTTCCAGCTGTATTGCTTAGGGAAGAGTCGCTTTTTAAAGCTTGGTGTGTGTGTGTGCGTGTGTGTGTTACCTTTGGGTCCAAAGGAGTCTTTTCTATTGTAACCACCTTTTTTTTTTTTTTGCACGTGCACCTCCTCCCAAACCTTTTTATCAATGCTGTTGTTGCTTTTCATCTCATTTTATAATGTACTTTGCTGTGGGAGGATGCAGCACAGCTAATGCTAACGGCCTCCCGGGACATTTGAAGGTTCAGCTTGTTTTTGTCCTCTGCCGCTGCCGTCAGTGCTTCACCGCTTGCCAAGCCGTAGGAAGCTTCTTTGTACAGTTGCTGTTATGGGAAGTTTAGCAGAAGTGTATATAGTTTCTGTGTCAGTGTGCTTCTGATTCAGCACAATGTCTGGCTAAAGCAACATGACTTCTACTGAGCAGTAGCATTCCTAGAAACTACAAAACTGATACAGAGGGTTAGTAGTGAAAGGAAGGAACGGAAGTGATCTCTTCCAGCATGAGATCCTCCTGTGGATTATCTCCAGTAACCGGGTCCTGATTTCTGAAAAGAGACGTTGCTGTTGAGTTCTTCAAATGTAATTTTTTTGGCGCTTTGAGCTCCACGAGCCGAGCCCCATATTCAATTAATTCAGTTTTATTTATACAGCCCAATTCCACAAATCACAGTTTTGCCTCAAAGGGCTTTACAATCTGTACAACATTCTACACCCCCTGTCCTTAGGCCCCGGATTCCAATAAGGAAAAAATACCCCCCAAAAAGGCCTTTATAACCCACATAGTCCCATTCTGTTCAGAACATGCAGGCGTCTCTACGGCCGACATCTCCGAAACTCAGCAGCTCACACCGAAACAGCACTGCAGGGAAGAGCAGGAATATGGAGGTTTGATTCTGGGCTGAACTGTCCCTCTACGGCACTATTGTGGTTTTCCTTGCGTTTGTCAATCATATCCTACATGAGTCTCCCCCA
>CM022492.1:610491-639001 GCA_011952105.1 Coreoperca whiteheadi | reverse complement strand
AGTTGTTTTAAAAAACCGCTCCCCGGCCCCTGTGTGGTTTTTCTTTCCTTTTTTCACTCAACCCCCCAATGGTCCCCCCCCCCCCCCCCCCCCCAGATCCAGTATTATGGACAGTACGAGTGTTAATCACTGTCCTCTTAATTGGTGGGTTTAGCAGAGGTCCAAACAGGCTCATGGACAGGAATCGTACCGTTTGGTCAGTGACCAGCCAAACCTTCTCCTGTCGTGAGGTCCATTTAATGCTCGTAACTGACTGATACCAAAGCTTCATGTACTCTCCCGGAGCGGTGCGCCTAGACTGTTTGTTTGATCTGTGTGGGGAAATATCTGGTGCGTGGATGGCTGGATTGTAAATGAAATGCAATAAAGGCTGTCCGACTACAGTAGGAGCAACAAATGAAGTATGCATGTGGCCCGTTGCATTTTTGGTCTCCATTTCTTGAAGACGTGTGAGTGCAAGGTTGGGCGCTGGTGGGGCCTTTACATCCCAGGAGCACACAGGGGGCTCTGTCTTACACACTGCTGAACTTTCTAATAGGATTCTGATGTTCCACAGAAATCCGTTACGTTCCAAATGTTATCAAGATATTCGATCTTTTATTTATCATATATACTTGGCTTGTGAGCTGGGGTTATTGCTCCGCTACGTGTTCGCTAGCTCCTGTTGGCTAGAGCGACCAGAGAGAGACAGTTGTGTCTCCGTCTGAGGAGCATCTGTAGGTTCAACACACAGCCGAGGTAACTCGGGCTGAACCTTTAATGTTTCCACTTTGGTGCTGAGCAGTCAACCGAGCTCACAACCCCGCCCAGCTCGCTGGCTAGCGTAGCCGCCTTGTTATGTAGAGGAAATGTTCGTTTCGGTGTCTGCACCTGATTATTGGCAGAAGCTGCTAACGGTGCTAACATTATTTGAGTGTTTGGTAAATTGTAATTTGCTAAGTGTGATTCAAATCTATCATGAAACTGGTTTGGAGTGAAAGCTTGATGGAGGCAGGCTGACACGCACAGACCAAGGAAACGAGTTTTATTAGTTCTGATCATCCACGCATCGTCATCCTCATCTTCAGGGAAAAACCGATTCCTCACCTTGGTCTTTGTTCACATGACGTTCAGCAACATCACACAACCTGTGACTCATTCTGTGCATTTGAACATTAAATCAAAGATATTAGAAACCTCACAAACACGACCGGTGTGGCTCACAGTTGAGTCTGCAACGAGAACGGAAGCGTCTCATACCTGTGTGACATCACTGAGAGGGCGGAGCTTTTCAGCACAGCCTGAACAGCTCTTCTGTCTGTGTGTGTGTGTTACATCGGTGTGGGCACCGAAGCCTGGTAGCCCCGGGTTCACGTTGTGGTTATGTGCTTTCCAAAAGCACAGTACAACTGACAGAAGGTGGGTCCTGCTTTATCAGCTAACCCTGAGGCCCGGTCTTCAGGAGGGCCCTTTGGCAATATCTAATTTTAAGACCTTTATTGCTTCAGCTGATCCTGTGGTTACATGGTGCATATTCCCAAATTAGCTTGTGTTTAATCAAATTACAGCAACAGAGCAAAACTTGGCCTGTATGATATTCCAGCAGAGACCGGATTTATACAGGGGACCCAGCAGCTACACTTTGCTCCGGGGCCCCCAAGCAGGTTAATGCAGCCATGACTACGTCTCTGTGATGCAAGATTTTCTTCCTGCTTTTCTTCACCCGAATCCAAGCTAGACACAGAACTTGTACACAATTGCCGACAGGTTTTATTTTTATATCCAGAGAACACACAAGATACAAAGATTAAAGTGAATAAAATGGTAAAGGTTAATCACATTAGGATCCATGAGATAGCTTGCTCCAGGTCAAAGTGTTGGATGGATGGACTGACAGACTAGCATCTGTTGCGGTTACTGAGGTACAAACAGTCAACTCAGACGTGGTACATCCACAGAACTTCATTGGAGTTGAATATAAAATTCCCCATGACATCCTCTTTATCACAGTTTAGGACAGTCCCACTTGTAACCCCAGCACTCTGTCGTGACTCTGAGCTTTGGTCACTTTGCAGTCCCTAACCCTATCTTTTAACGTCACAATGTGTTTGAGCGACTGCCCTGGCCGCTGCGCCGTCCTACCAGAACGACCACAGCAAAGAAACACGCTTGCTTTCTTGCCAAGAGTGGGATGAGAAGATCACTATCACTCTCATGTTTGATTGTGTGTTAAGTACATAGCTGGAGCCAAGCGGTGCTTAGCTTAGCTTAGCATACAGACTGGCAGCAGGGGGAAACAGCTAGCCTGGCTCCGTCAAAAGTTCCAAATGCCACACCCCAACACGTCTAAAGCGCACTAATTAATACATGTCTGGTTTGTTTTTAACACGTGCACAAACAGAAATGCAGTGGTTTAGGGGGGTAGTACATGCTGACCCCCCCCCCTCGCCTTCAGTGTTTATGCTAAGCTGGGCTAACCGCCTCCAGCTCCACAGCCACATACGCACAAACATGAGACCAGTATCTGCTCCCACTCTCGGCTAATAAGCGCATCCCCACAAATGCTGAACTCTTCGTTTTGCGTGTTGGTTTAGGCCGGGGCAAACATTTCATTGTTCCAGACAGACAATAGACACACGTAAAATCACAAAATACATCCAGAGCCATCCTGCTAGTTTGATATAAAGACATCTACATCATCAGATTTTGGTGTCAGCCTGTGACCAGCAGTCACCAATCACACACACTGCAGAAGGGTAAAGGGTTAAAACCTGACAGGACCAGATTCCAGACCAGCTACAAGACAGGCTGTGTTCCGTCTGGAACCGGAGGAACTCGCTTTCTTATCATCGTCACTCTTTCCTCTTCGAGTTTACAGAAGATGATTATGGCGGCGTTTTTAACCTCACAGAGTGAAGAGCAGCTGGATGGAGCAAGTTCATGGTCCTTTCACAGGGACTGCTGAAAGGGATACTGGTAAACGTAGGAGATCATTAAATGAAGCAGATGCCCCCCACGGAACATGCTCTAAGATGCCTTGTGGGAGATTTTTGCAATGGATTTTGCCTTTATGGGGCGGGATGAGAGTCAGCACCTCTAAGTCTGAGGCCATGGTACCCTGCTGTGAGGCCCTGCCCCAAGCGACGGAGTTAAAGCAGCGTAGGCAGTGAGGGTAAGGTGGAGCTCGACAGGCAGATCAGCCTGCACCTGACCGGACGCCTGTGGTGAAGAGGGAGCTCTCCATTCAACAGTCGGTCCACGTTCCCACCCTCACCTGAGGTCAGGCGTAATGGCATTCTGGGGGCGGGGGGGGTGTTAGAAACAAGTGAGCTTACCAATACCTACATTAGCCACTACTAGCGTTAACGCACCTGAGTCTCCAACCAAACGGCTGTCGAGTTGCATTATGGGTAACGTATGTGCCAGGATTTGACACGGAAAATGAATACGTGGAATGAAAAAAGACAACAGCTCTGCTTCTGCTGCATCCCTTTTGATACAGTCCATCGAGAGTCTGAACGTTATCGGCGTGCAATGCTAACTCTGCGGAGCACGGTTACGTCCTCCGCTCCGACCTGGACACTTCCCTCCCGTTGCCACTGTACTGGCCCACAGCCGAGTCATTCACTTCCTGAGTGGGGTGTTTCCACACAGCGTGGCTCTGCTGCTGGCTCGTTAAAACGATGCAACACTGAACTGGGAACGGTGACTGTGGCGACGGGCTCCTCCCATGTTTCCGGTAGTACTTGTTTCCCAAGGGAATCCAAACGCGTGCGATACGCAGGATCACGACTGGCCACAGCGAGGTCACAGCTGGCTACGGCGGGCTCCTGGTCAAATGCCATTAGATACCTATTCTGACAAACGAGTGTGTCAGGGATCCAGATGTGGGCCAAGAAGCAAGAGCCGAGATGACTTCAGAACTGTTGTTTTCAGTCCGAGTTCATCTGTCTGACGGACACTAAGTGCTTCCAGCCATCTGAAGACCCGAACACGCGGCTGCCACCACAGTACAGAAAGTTGTCCAAGGCACGGGTCGGGTCGGTTGGGAAGGTACTGGAGGGTTGTTGAAGCGGTTTCGGCTACTTTGATTAATGCTAGCCGGCCAGCCGGCACTCTGAGCTTTCATTTTGCACTCGGGCCATCAGTAACAAGCGAGAGGTGACTCCCTTTAGCTGAACGCAGTGTAATGCTGCATTCACGTCCTATGAGAATGACATTCAAACCAACGTGACCGTTATTCAGAACACGCTAAAACAAACATGGAACGGGACCGTATGTCCCGCCGTAGCTTCCAAGAGCTAGGGTCACAAATTATGAGATGGTGACGGAACTCATTGACTCAACTAGCCTTCCTGAAAAAGACAAACGTTCTTTCCACAGTTGTCAGCATGTCACAGGAGCAGGGTCGGTCCCTTCCTCCGAAGCACTGAACTTCTGAGCGCCAAGGTAGACACTATCATCTTTTGCATAGGTCGTGAACACAGCAGAACGCCATGCATATTAGATTGTTTACTGTTCCAGTAAAGAAAGAACACTGTTCAAAGTGTGAGTCCATGAGTTTGTACAAATGCCTCAAAAGGGTGTGCAATGTGCATGCCATATGCATTCAGACTGCAGGCAACGCCTCGCATCAAGTCCTTTTCTTTGCTCAGCCAATCGCACGTCTTCATTGGCTAAGATGTTGATTACACCCAGTCAAAGCTTCACAGTTGTTACGGCTACAGACCGAAGGCTTTGCTCTGTTCAGTTAAAGCTGCAGGTTTTTGATGTGGAAACAATGTGAAAGCTGAGGCTGTAGCCACAGAGAACACAAGGCAGCCCTGCAGAGCTTTTCATTGTGTCGGTTTCATGGTTCGGTCCATGCGCTCTCATCCCGCCTAGCTGCAGGGGGCCACCGTACGCTGCCCGCCCAGCGCCGGAGAGCAGCTGGTGGACGCAGAGGAGCGTGTGGCAGCTGACCTTCATCACGTGGCCACAAACACAACTCCGAACGAATGCTTGTAAATCCTTCATGCTAGCCATGAAAGATTTACAAGGGCTGCCTCGAACGACTTCTTCTGGAGCTCTGGAGCCCCCTTGTGGACAGAAATGGATTAACGCAGCTTTAAAAGAACCACAGCAGTGTTTTAGTCGGTCTGACGTCATCCCTGCTGACCAACTTCCAACATCTAACAGTGCTGTAGAGTTCGGAGGGGGTTTCTTTTCATGCCGTACCATAAGCTATGGAAATCCCCTTTGCACAGCGTGCTTGATGTGTCATCGTTGCCGTGATGGGATGTAGGGCTGCAACTAACTAAAATCATTTTTTCATTTTCATCTTTTGGTCTGAAAATAGAAACAAAGTGCCCATCACCATTTGTTAAAGCCCAAGATGACATCTTCAAATGACTTGTTTTGTTCGAGCAACAGCCCCAAACACACCACTATTCAGAGGAGCAGGAGATCCTCACAAGAGAAGCTGGAAGAAAACCAAACTGGAAGGATTTATCGATTATTAGATTATAGTTGCCATCAAATAATTTATTACTCCATTAATAGTTTCAGTTCTACAAACATGTTTCAAGTCTGTACAGATGAGGCGGCGTCTGAGAAAGCAGACTGTTGGAACAAAGTCAGCAGGTAAGCGTCCACGTCTGCCAGTTATTGAGAATTACATGAGCTCGTGACCCCAGTGGCGGGGGGGGGGGGTATTGCTGTTGTTGCACAAAAACACCAATCAGCAAGAAAAGGATCGCAAAGAGAGCTAATTCTCTCATTGTCATGTCACATTAAAAAAATCGCTACACACCAACGATCGGAGGGGCGGGCCTTAAAGCACGCTCGCTAAAAGAAGATTGAAACATGCAGTCAGGTAGTTTTTCCCTCAACAACAGCAATACGCTTGTCTGTGACTCAATCACGCTGCACACGATCCTGATCTATAGGGGTGTGGGGAGGGGGGGGGGCTTCCAATGATGCTCTAAAGGAGCAGTTCGTCAACAAATTCTAAATTTAGCCATTATCCACTCACACGGCTCATGTCAGCTGACACAGGGTGGAGTCTGTAGGTCGGTGTAACATCGAGCGAGTGTGTTGGAGCGGCTTCATTCCAACCCTCTCCATAACAACTGAGGCTGCTGAACATGTTCTGGTAGGCACAGAGAATGACCAGACCCGTCCTCCAAACTGCTGCTACGAAGTGTTCTGAAAGGGAGCCGTGATGATCTCCCGGGGGCCTGGAAGAACATTCATTCAGAAACCAGAGAGCCCACGTAAAGTAATAATGCTGCTTAGTCAATATTTACTTCATTTTCCAGCACTCGGCCTCTACAGTCACTGGCTGGCTGCCCGACAGCGATACCTGCGCTCTCGTCTCCCCGTTGGTCTAACCGCTCAGAGGATTCGGATTAATGTGTGTATATATTCTATACAGCCAGCGGCTTCAGAACACTTGATGCTGCTTGCCTTGTTCGGGGGTATTTATTTCTGGACACTATACATTTTGACTGATAAAAAAGAACAATTATATAATATATACTACATATTCTGAGAATTACCTTGTCATTTTTTAAGGCCAACTGAATCCAAACATGTTCCAGACAACTTCAGTTGTTGTCCTGAAGGCTGATACGGAGCTCACTGGTGTTCCACTGGACAGCATTTGTGGGTGAACTTTGGATTAGTGGTATAGGTGTTTTCACTTCACCTGGCTGATTAGACTCCTCCTCGGGACCATGTGACGCTGACTGACAGTGTACCTGCTGGGTCACCTGTCTCCTCTTCTGACTGCAGAGTTCAGGGGGCTCAGGGACCCCCTATGAAGGCCCTGCCCACCTTTGACTTGAGCACAGGTCTGATCAGACATTAAATGTCAAACATTTTGGCATCCGAACTCGAACCCTGGAGCGTGTGTGTGTGCGTGTGTGTGTGTGTGTGTGTGTGTGTGTGTGTGTGTGTGTGTCACGTCTCCTATCACAGCAGCTCCAGAGGAGGCAGGTCATCCAGACACAGATCTTCCTGAGCCGGCATCTCCAGCGGTGGCAGCTGAGGGATTGCGATGTCCTTCCCCGTGCTTTTCCTCTCCTGCCCACCCCCTGTTCCCAAAGCGGCTCCTGCTTGCGGGAGCACCCAGAGCTCCGAGCGCTCCACAAAGTCTGCCGCCTCGGAGCGCAGCCGGGTGTTTTCCGACTGCAGCCGCTCGTTGTCGGCCACCAGCCGCTGGTTTTCGTCCATCAGGTGGTCGACCAGACGCCGCAGGTCCTCGATGGTGGTCTGTTGCTCTTCCAGGCGGGTCTTGTCGTCTTTGGTGGTTTTGGATCCAGGGCACGGTGGAGTCAAAGGCTGGCAGCCTCCAGTCTGCCGAGTCTGAAGCTGGAAGAGCAAGGTGTCGTACTCTCTCTCCTTGAATCCTCCACCCTCTGCAGCTGAGAGGCCTGGGGACCCCTGGGGCTGGAGCTGGCCTGCGGACTGGGTTTGGGTAAGGAGGGCTGGGCCGCTGGAAGGCTGCACGGGGCCAGGTCGGGCCTTGGTTGCCTCCCGACGAGCCTCTCTCTTCCAGCGCTCTTGGATCAGTCGCTGCTGTTTGATGTGACTGTCCCTCTGCAGCTCCATGGACAGACGGGCCTACAGACACAGCACTGGCAGAGTTAACAGCAACACTGACATCTCCAACTCATCCAAGGCTAACGAACGGTCATCAGCATCAGGAAACAGCCCGGGTCTGGTGGTCTACAGAAAGGCCAGCTTTGAGACGGCTCGGCCCTCGTTGACTTTTCTTTAGGCTAAGGCCAGAAGCTGACTGCATGCAGCCTAACTGTTCAGCCTAACTTGCCTCGTGTCTGAGTAGTATTGATACTACTCCCCTCCCTTTTTTAATGAAGTAACAGTACTTCTACTTGAGTAGTTTTAGGCTATTCTGCCCCACTCTGCTCCTGCCACAAAAAGTAAGAGTTTCTGCGAGTTCCTGTTCACACGCCTGCTTTACACTGAGCAGAGACCGTTCTGGTATTCTGACCGTGGCATTAGTTCGGGTTTGTTGTGATGATACAATCCAGCAGTTGTGCAGACGGCCTGACTGAAGGCTGGGCTTTAATCTCAGGGAACATACATGCCTGAACGGTGGAAAACTGAAGAGTTGCTCCAGTCCGTGAAACTCACTGAACACACACACACACGGGAGTGACTCACCTGCTCACACTCTGTTGCCTTCATTGCATCTGTCAAGAGATCTGCGAGGGAGACAGAGACAGACAGCTGTTCCTCTGAGTCCATCATTATCAGTGCAAACAGAGGCTGCATTTCTGTTCAACCGGCAACCCAGGCGCTTCCACTATACATACTTTCCAACTCACACAATGAATGCTGGAGCACACTGCACCAACTCTTAAAGCGTGCACTGCAGACAGAATATGAGGACAGGGACACATGTTTGCTGCGCTGGACTGGAAATGAAACAATCGCCGTTAGCTTTCATTTGAGGGCGTTCCCATCCCCATCAGATCAACAGCGTAGGAACTGTAGCCCTTGTATACACGTGTGCTCGTGTCGGAGCACAGAACATACCTGCTGCTTTCCCATGGCAGGAGATGGCTTCTTCGAACTGCCCAGCTGCTAGCAAACGCTCGGCCTTCCTGCACTGCTGATGAGCCTGAAGAGAGGCAGACACGAGGAGGGGGGACACGGAAAGCATTGGATACAGTTAGGGACATCAGGAACAGAGAAGACAAGGAGTGCAGTGCATTACAAAAACGTTGAAAGGAGGTCGGGATGCCCCGCATTTAGCTGAGAGGAATAAGAGGAAGGGGGTCAATATTCCATTTCCCCAAAATCAAGGTACCTCTTTGGTCACAGACAGAGCTGAGCATAACACTGGCTTTGCTACGGAACTGAAACATGTTTAAGCATTGGAATAATGAACACGCATCTATTCTGAGAATTGTTTCACTCGCTTTACGAACCAAAAGTACCAAACGTTCGCTGGCTGCTCCTCTCCAACGCCCCAATCTGACGCTTTTCCTCGTCGCATACGATAATGATGATAAGAGACGAAGGGTTGGATGAAACAAACACTTCACTGGAAAATTATAATTTTCACTTAATGGAGAATAGCCACAATATTAACAGATCAATAGTTGCAGCCTCATTTTGCTAGAACAAATGCTTTTTACCACGTTATTTCTATTTCCACCTGAAGCTGTTGGAATGGCCTGGCCTGGCCTGGCTTTGTGTAAATTGCCTCTTCATTGTAATATTTCCAGGAAAATATTCTGATGATGGGAATTATTGATGACATGAAGGAACTCTGAAAAGACAGATCAGTCAATGGATGGACAGGTGGCGTGTTTGGATGCGACCTATCCAAATTCTGAGCAGGCCGTTAGAACGAGGACTCAAAGCACACAGCGTACACACACACGAGGGTGGGAAGGATGGGAACCACACGCTGTGACCTTCACGGCCACACCTCCGCCCAACCGAACAGCCATGGGAGCTTTTGGAGCGCCACGTGGTCTGGTGGAGAGCCAGCGCTCTCCACCAGCCCGCTGCAGTTTGTGCCTCTCATGTGTTAGCATTACCTTCATCCAGTATCTCCACCCGATGGGGGATGGAGCAGATACCAGTTGCCACTATTTCGAACATCTTTGTACAGGTATCTCCTCAAAGACTCTGCTAACCATGTGGGAAAAGAATATACATATCTGGGCTGTCATGGGTGCCCCAGGAGCTGGGAGGCATACTGTATACCTCGGGCCCTGTCAGCTTTGCCCCTTCATTTCCTGCCTGCATCTCTGCGTAACGTGTCGAATTCAGGAAAAGAAGGTGGCGACTGAGACGATGATGCTGTCAAAGTTGGTCAGCATGCTAAACAACGTCTCCCACCAAGAGGAGCGTCCTCAGGCAAAGACCTCAACCTCCAAGGTGTTCCAGTTACGCTGCAGGGGCTCGCTTCTGCTGGGGGCCATCAACCGGTCCAGCTCGTCCCCACAGGGGACGGGGAGGCGGCCGCCGTCTCACTGGACTCTACTGGACCTACGATTGCGTTCTCTGCATCTCCTGGCGCAGTGGAACCTCTGCACATCTTACTGCATGTTGCACACGTGCATGGTTATATTATTGCTTTGCTGTCTCTGCCCCCCCCCTTTGCTGCTGCTGTGCCACTTCTATCTGAACCCTGCCCCCCTGGTGTCCCCCCTCCTTCATTATAATGCTACTACAAGATGACTGTAAGGTTGAATCCCAGCGGGCCACCCGTCTTCAGGGGAAGGCCACTGCCAGTGTCAGTACCTGCCTGCACCGAGACGCGATCAAGGCCACCTACATTCTGAGACCCGAGGCTGGGGACATTTTAGCACCCCATGCTAACAGTAGCTTCTTATCAAACGGCCTTTCGAACAAGTTCACTAGTGCCGCGTTAACTCTTAACACCCCGTGACGCTAGCCATAACGACATATTTCCATCTGACAATACTTTGGTCCAACGTCAAACGTCAACAACCACAGAGTGTCACGTAGCGTGTAGCATGCCCCAGCTAGCAGCGGGGAGCTAGGCTAGCTCCGGCAGCGTTAGCCTCCTGCCGCAACATCCACAGCGACACTTAACTTACGAGATTGAGCGGGCTGTCCGCGACCTCCATGGAGTCGAGTTTTCGCTGGCTTACACTACATGAACTGTGTCTCGGCCCCCCACGCACTGTCATTCGCACCGCGATGAAATTAAAAAACAAAAAAAAAGAAGCTAAAAAGTCTGGAAACAAATGATTGTCAGGCAAGCGCAGGCGCGTCAACGCGCCGTGGCGTCACATCCGCCCCACGCTGCGTGCGGCGCACGCGTAAAGTCAGCGGGAATGGACGAGGCTTGCCCTAAAATTAAAAGCCTTAAAATAGTAGCTTGGAATTGCCCCAGCAGCAACCCATCGATCTGTCTTTAAGATCTGTTCACGCGTGGACTCGGACACTCTTGCTGGCTCCATAACCCGACCACACTATGTATATAAGTCAATAAAAGCATTAACTAGCGCTAATGGTTTTATTGCGATGCTGTAAACGGAAGTGCTGGCTGTTATTCCGTCGTACTTGCCACGCTGTTTTGTTGTCGTTGCGGCCCCCAGAGGAAGTGGATTTCGCGTTGCGTGTGCTCAGCGGGTTTCCAGCGCCGCTAACGTTAGCCGCCGTCCTGTTGGCACATCACGGCGCCGCCGTCCCTGACCAGATGCTGCTGACCAAGAGAGGCCACACGTGTCTGGTGGCGTCCGGCATGGCCTCGGCGGCCGCGCTGCTGCTGCTGCTGTACGGCACCATCGGCACCCAGCAGCCAGGCAGCGCCAGCCTCCGGCACGACTACCAGCTGCTGGGCAGACCCCTGTACAAGCTGGACCTGAGCTGGCCCACGAACCCGGAGCTCTTCACCGGGGACGTGTTCGGAGCGGCCGTGGACCAGTACGCCGGGCTGGTGTATGTGGCCCAGAGGGGTAAGGGTGAGCCCTAGCGTCCGGGTAGACTAGTAAAAGCACGCATGTTTGGCACTGGCAGGGTTCCTTTTCAGCTGGGAGGGGCATTCCAGATGTGCAGAGGCCCGCGCGGACCTGATCTGTGGATGTGAATCCCTCCGCTAACCGTGAGCACTCAGAGGGGAGGGGGCTGGCATGTGCCGCACACTGAAGCTGCGCGCACGTGTACCCGGGTTGGAGCTCAGGTTTCAGATTCACCTCACTAAAAAGGACCCCGTTCGCGTACAGCTGTTTGTGCATGTCGCCCATTAGGATCATCAGTGAATCCTCCTGACCTGGAGTCAGTGACGGTTCCTGACACGCAGCAGCCATGGGGCACACGGTGACACATGTACTCAGTGCAGTGTTTGCTGGTGGTGAGTGGGTGAGCTTCAGCCCAATATTATAAATCACAGCCAAACAAACCCACGGATGGTTAGCACTCACTGCCAAAGTCTGTCCTTTTCGATGAGACCGACCTCAACAATAATGCATATCTGGCATTATCAGCATAAATACTGAACATATGAAATCTCTATTGGACAGAAACGTTTATGTGCAGTAGGCCTGTGTGATGGCCGATAACTCACTTTAATTGCTTTATTCATTTAAGTCCCTCATTTCCTACTGAAGACGTAAATCTTTAAAAGCAGCTCAAAAATATATGGTTTCATTTTTAAAAAAAGGCTCAGAAATTTCCTAAAACAGCTGGCCACGGTAGTTTGTATCAAACGTTACTCAAACAGGAGGAAGCAGTGCATATGTTGGGGACTACTTTCAGCGGCGGATGAATCCACATGAGGTCTTTAAATGACATTTGTTGACCATAAAATCTAGATATATAATATCATCAGACTTACAGTATGCTTTAATGACCAACTAGCATTCATAACTGCAGACGTGAGGCCTTATTGGGACGTGAGAATCCCATGATGGGAACTCAAACTGGTTCTTATTAACGGCGTATGGCTGATCTATAAAGCATTTGCCTATTACAGGCTATACTAACCATTATGTCAATAGGTTAATTAGGGATTCTCACGTCCTAATAAGGCATCACATCTGCAGTTATGGATGTTAGTAGGTCATCAAAGCATATTGTAAGTCTGATGATATTCAAACAGATCAAGTGTCAAGTGCCTTTTATCAGGCTTTATTAATATAAATAATAACATATATCAGCGGTTGCCAAACTGCCTCTTGGTGTGTTGACAACGCCTAATTTGCAGGGTCGTATTATTGTTTCTGTTCGATTCGCTCCCCTATTGTTCCTCTTGGCGAGTGAAAATCAGTCACATAGTGTTTGCCTTTGCTTTGCTCCTAGGTGACAATGTGCCCAAAGTGCTGGTGTTCACCACACAAGGAGATTTCCTCATGTCCTGGAACACAACCACCCTGGAAATGCCTCATGGGATATTTTTAGCAGACGCTGCCTCATCAAACCCCACCGTGTGGATCACAGATGTGGGGAACGGTCCATATGGCCACTGCATCAAACAGTACTCCCCATCGGGGAAGCTCCTGCAGGTGCCTGCTTTGTCTGGGATCTGAGTTGGCGCTAGAAGTCGTTGGTTCAGGTTCCACTAGCTTGGTTTCCATTGAAGTATTCAGTGTGATACGTAAGATTGAGATTGAGCCGAATAAGGCCAACCGTTGCTTGGTGTTGAATATGTTCTTGCATTTGGCAGGTGCTTGGTACACCAGGCAAGGCAGGCTCCGGGTCGAACCCTCTGCAGTTCGACCAGCCGGCTGAGATCTTCGTCCACGACTCTGGAGAGATGTACATCGTGGACGGCGACGGTGGGATGAACAATCGCCTCATCAAGCTGTCCAAAGAGCAAAAGGTGCTGTGGATGCACGGAGGGAAAGGACAAGGCCTGGCTCAGTTCTACATCCCGCACAGCGTGACCGTGGACTACGCCCATAGAGTGTGGGTCGCCGACAGGGGAAATAAGAGGATCCAGGTCTTTAACTCCATCACCGGGGACTGGCTGGGGACGTGGGGGAGCTGCTTCACTGAGGACGCGCCCTACTCTGTCCGCCTCACCCCCGATAAGAAGTACTTTGTCGTCGTCCAGCTCAACACCAACCAGATTTCGCTGCTGGATGCGCCTCCGGTGGGTTTGATTGGCCAGTGCAGAGTGGTCAGTGTGATCCAGCTGGCCGATGAAGTGAAGCCCCACCTGGTAGACCTGGACCTGAAGACAGGGGCCCTGTACGTGGCTGAGATTGGAGCTCAGCAGGCCCAGAAGTTCACCCCCTTCAGTCTGGGTGGCAGTTTCCTGTAGTGATCGATCAGAAAGTAAGGGCGCCAATCCTCACCATTGAAAGTAGACCAAAGTGTTTTGTAAGTTCATGAAACCCAGAAAAAATCAAACAAAAATGCTTTGTGAGTATGGCGAACCGTGCTAATTAGATGTCTACGGTATCCCCCCACAGCCCTGTCTCATTTTTTTTAATCCACAAAGTTGCAACATGTACACACAGAACACCTTTTCAAAACGCATTTCTTTAGTTTTCGTATAAAATCCTATGGGTCTGTGTAGGCAACGCCTTGTTAAAGGTCACGGAAAGCTAGCGGCCTTGTTTTCAGGCTAAGGCTAACAAGTCACCGGTGACGTTAGGCATGAGGCGGGACGGTTTTTCTTTTTGACTGGGTGACCAAAACCTCCAGCTTTCCAAAGTGTAGCAGAGGCCCGGTGCTAGCCTGGTCAACGTCCTGCATCACAGAAACGTAGAACCTCGTGGACTGGGAAAGACGAGCCCATTTACTAATTTGTGAGTGCGCGTCTGTACTAGGAGAAAGATCTCAGACCAGAGTCTGACCCAGCAGATACGGACCCTTTGGACACTTCGCCCAGAGGCTCTTGTGGGGTTCCTTTTGGGCAGTTTCTCCTTATTCGAATCGAGGGTCTGAGGACAGAGGGGGCCGTTGTTACAGTCTGTGAAGCCCTGTGAGGTGAATGGTGATTTGTGATGTTGGCCTGTGTAAATGGACTTGAGTTGAGTTGTTTAGCGGCCCATCTGTTCCCGCTAGTCCTGTTCACTAACCCATCCATGGTATTTGCCAAGACCATTTGGAGAGACACGTCATTTCTTTTGAGACAGGGCTGCCCCTGACGACGCCTGTGCTGTTTTCCAAAGTTAATAATATTCACTCTTCAATACTACAATGGAATTCAACGTGACGTCCATCAGTGAGAATGCCTGATGTGACCGGGCCGGACGCCTTTAAGTATTTATTGTAAAACTCAGTGGGCACGGGTCACTTCAGTCTTTGAAACAAAACACTCTGAGCGCTTCCAGAGACCCAGGTTTCTTCACGGTAGAGAAGGGTGTCCCGTTGCTGGATACACTGTTGTCAGTAATTGCTATTTTAAAGTGAGCATGTGAGTTGTTCGTGTTATTTGGTGTTAGTGAAGTCACGGGCCACTGTGTTGCTCTCGAAAAGGTGGTTCCTTTCTTTGCCGCGGACACTTTCAACTCTTTTGGGATTCTTGCCAGACTGTGGCTGTTTTTTTGTTTTAAAGATGATTATTTCCGGGCTTTTTGCCTTCATTAGACACAGGGAGCGCTGCTGAGAGAGGCTGTGTTGTATGATGATGTGGGCATGTGCAGAAGGGCAGAACTGAGTTGTTCTGCACACCGTTTAATCTAAAGTTGAAACTTCATAAAGCAGTGAATAAATACAGTGTGTGATGGATTCGTTCATGCTGGGAAACATTTAGTGTTGTATCTATTTAATATATGTTATTTTCAGTCAGTGTGTCCAGGCATTGGTTTGTCTCTGCTTAACTGTACTTATGTAACTTCTTTATGATTCCAATACTTGGCCTGGAAATTCATGATGAATGAATGATCTAATTTTCTTATAATGTGCTTTATTACATATTTATTTAATATTCCCTTTTTAAAAAAAATCTGAAGGGAAATGACTGAATGACGTTGTGAGCTTCTATCAACAACAACAGTCTGAAATGTGCCCATGATGCATTTTTATGTCCTCCTGTAGTTCTATAGTGTGCTGAAGTGATATTCTGTGTACAAACAGTTCAAATGGTGGCTGAATGAAGTATAATGGCCCTGAGGGGTTTATTTAGTGTCATTTACATCATTTGTCATGAGTACAGTGAACTGCGGATGCATGCACTTCTTTGCATAATATTGATGCATAAATATGACACTTAAAATAAAAAGAACTGAATCATAGCAGTGTGTCCCGTTTTCCCTCTGAAGGTCTACTGTGAGCATGCAGCACTCATTTTAGCCGCTTTTGCCCTAAACGTCTGCCTTGTCGAGCGCTTCAGGGGCCGTCCTAGTGACCTGGGCTCCCTGTGGCCAGAGATGCTGGACAAGAACTGTTCCTCCAAATATACTGGTGACACAGTGGTTTGGATGACCTGGATACAATGAACGAGCTACATTAGGCCTGTGTTGTACCACTAGATGGAGCTCAAGTCACACAGGTTGTGCTCGGCACTACTTCCATGAAGAGAGAAGTCCTCACCACTGTCTCGATTCATTTTCTTGGTTGAATGTTGATTGATTAGAGGTGACGTTAGACAGTGTCCGCTAGTTTTAAATGCAAGCCTTCGTTGCCTTTGCTCACAAGCCAGACCCCTGTACATGAGCACATAAACGTGGGCTGATGGGCTTTCACCCGCTTTCTGAAGAGAACTTTATTCTGTCTACTCGCACAAACCAGTTCAGATGTAATATATTTAGTATTGGCAGTACTACAGATGTAAGTGTTTGCATTGCTTACATTTTTGAAGGTAGTTTACAGTTTTATTACATATAGATGACGTGGGTCCACAATGACTTGAATTACTTATACCGCCCTGAAAAGTTTGGCTTTATAAATTCGTTTTCACATCGACTGTGGTAATTGCTTGCTCCTCACGGCAGGAAGGGAGAATTTCTCCACAAATTAGTTTTTTTCCCTGGCGTCCTCTAACTGCAACCCCTTTCCTGTGTCTATTTTCACGTGAGGCACTCGGTGTGTGTTATTTCTTTATTGCAAAGCACTTTGAGCTCCGTTTCTTGTATGACAGGTGCCACACAAATAAAGCTATTCATATTTTAAACACGTATCCAGTGCACCCTTTTAGTCCCGGTGGTGTACTTATTCCGTTTAATATGAGTCTTTTTTGTGTTTGTGTCAAAATAACTCCATAAAAAGTACAATCACGTCTTTTATTTTTGTGTTATCTGTAATCTTCTTCCAGTTGGATCCAAACAGGGGATATTTTGTAATTGGCATGTACAGTTTGTGTGCATTTTAAGGATAACCGCAAGCACTTCAGCCCAGCCTACATTCATCTCGAGCAGAGTTTCCAGCTGCACCGTCTGAGAGGAACTGTCTGTAGGCGTCCATGCAAACAACAGACAAATGTGAATTGAGTCACGGCTCATTGAATGAAAGATAAACAGAGAGGGAGGGAGAGAGAGAGAGAGAGAGATGGCAAGGCTTGGGGAAGAAAGAGAGGATCTATAGCAAGAAGGCAGTGAGTGAGAGGGAACAGGGTCAGATGAAGAGGGAGATGGTACAACACAAAGCTTAATAACACAGTGGCGTCATTGTCACGGGGCTGTCGTGGCCTCTCAGCACAGGAACAGAGAGCGAGAGCAGCCTGGAACTGTGACCTGTGTCCACAGTGCACTGACGAACACATACCAGGCCACGGAGATCAAGCTGCAGGCTACATGTTGGGACTATTCTGATGAATCCCCTCGTCTGATGGTGCAGCTGCACAAAGATGCTACAGGAGGCCGATGTGTTCCGCAGCCCAGCCCTCTTCACGGCCCACCTTCAGTCACCAATGTCGGTGTTTGTCAAGTTTGAGGTGTTTCTTTATGTTCTCGAAGTCTCCAAAAAGCCTTTCAGGACCAGGAGTCCGACCTTGCATTTGCCCTTACCATGCCTCCAACACAAACTAGTCTGTCAGCACAGTAGTCCAGTCCTCTTTTCTCGTAGCATTTGTATTTACTTAAGATTATTAAGATTTGTTATAGTGAATATTTCAGGCTCCGCGTTTGTCTGTAAAGGCCCTCATCTTTGCCCGGTGTGCTGTACAGTACGCCCGTTGAGCAGTAAGGTCTGACCATCAGGGGGCGCCACTTGACAAACTCTGGTGCTGTACTCATCCACGAACATAAAGTGTTTACCCGAGGAGTTTGTCAGGCGTTCCTGATACATACTGTAGCTCTACTGATGTTTACTGCCATGTGCTATTCTTAGATGCTTACAGAAGAACAGAATTCCATGCATTAGGCTTGAGCTGTCAGTGTGTGTGTGTGTGTGTGTGTGTGAGCTTGCTATTTTCCCAAGTCAGGTGTTAAGTTTCTTCTTCAGTAATCAGGCCCCTGAAGATGATATACTGTGTAAGGGTGAAATGAAACTTTTGGATGGGAGGCCAATAAGATTGTATTGAATTTGCTCCCTTTGAACGGAGCGTAAATGACCCGACTCCTCGGGCGCTCAGCGACGTGGTGGCCCCCCGTTGGGGCTCTGGCTCAGTGACTCAGGGTGCCCTTCCATAAAACCTGCCTTTGCATGTTTAACAATTGCAACTGCTTACACACAACATTCAAAATGGATTGTGAATGAGGTCAACACACGCTGAAAGTGTTTTGAAAAAGGGATCAGACATGTAGGCTGATCGGGTGTTTATGATGTTTGATTGTCAAGGCCCCCCAGGGGCCCCCAATGTAGCCTGCCTCGGGTTCACCGAGTTTCACTTATTGTTTTGGTAATTCGATTAGCTGTGGAAATGTTAGAGAAACCCAGTATCAGCTCTTTGGGCTCACAAGGCAAAATCTAGTTTTAAGACCTAGTTCAGTGTGGGTTTATTTAGTGCACACGTGCTGCATAGTCCTGAATGAAGTTCTGTCTAAATGACCACAAATGAAACACAGAAAACCTGGGGACAGGGACAGAAGCACTGGTTGTCTCCTGGGGAAAATAATGAAAGTCCCGTGAACTGCAGTGTGGACTGTTCTTAGGTGTGAGCTGGGGGGGGGGGCAACTGCAATAGGATGCCCCATAGGATAATCTGACCATGTTCATTGTATCATTTCTTGCAGTTGTACATTGTTTTTGCTTTCTTGTTGAGCCATGTGACCGTGTCTAAAGGTCTATTTAGGGACGGGAAGACGTATTCAGGTCATGCTTCAGTGAAAGCAGCAGTAACACAGTAAAAAAGTACTCCATGATGAGTAACGATGAAGTCAAAAGTAAAGGCCGTGTGTGTGAGTTTGCTCAGTTTAAAGGACTTTTTATGTGCATATAAATGAGTTTCAGAGTTTTTTTGAAAAACCCCATGCCGCCCAGTGGGTTCCAGGACCCCTTCAACCGGACGACGTCCAAACAGAAAGCTGCTGTTCCCGAGGTCTCCCTTTGCATTCCGACTCCCACACACATCTCTTCCTGCTGCAGGTACTTGTGCTGTTGCTGCTGTCTTCTCTGTTACTAATTCTGTCACTGCTGTCGACTTCCATATAATACAGAGGAATGTGAGCGTAGGAGTGGGCCTATTCTGTACGACAGGATGGCCACACCGACACGCACTTTCTGCATCCCTGTGCACATCACGCTTTCTCCGTCACACACTTTTCTTCATTTCGTCACACTCTCACGCAGCCTTTGTTCTCCTCCAGTTTTCTTGTTGTCCCCTTCCTCTATGGTTTCTGCCTTGCTGGCTGTTTTGCTGACAGACTCCAGCTGGATGTCATGGCTGGGATAGAGGCGGGATCCGGAGTGTGTAGGCTGGCCTTTAGAGTCCGTCTGTATGGGGAAAGCCCACACACCTTCCCCACACACCCAGGAGGGATTCCAGACTCCACAAAGGGCACTTCCTCGTTAAGTGCATTCATTTGTTAAATGCATGATATTACCAGGGTTTAGTTTTTTGAGGAGGAGGACAAGAGATAAGAAATGCTGCCAGTTGACATGTGTGCCAGATAAGGTCATATCCTTTTTTTTTTTTTACTGCCAATAGACCGTGACCAACGACAATACTTTTCGACTTCTCTATTCTCGGCTGTGGCACACACCAAAACAAACCAACCATTTTAGGCTGAGTCTAATACTTTTGGACCTAGTGTTTTCCCACCAGGATTCAGTATTTTTTCACCACATGTTTATTCCTGGTTGTATGGAGCAGTCTTAGAAAAAGCGTTCAGACCTTCATATTGGAAAATAAAATGGTCCTTTTACAGGTCCTGAATTTCATGCTAATTTCTTAGGAGGTTTTCTGGAAAGAAATATACAGGCTGTTACTAATTACAGAGGAAATAATAGAATATGAATATAAATATATAGAATATCACCAGACTTATTCTTTACATTTACATTTACATTTAGCCATTTAGCAGATGCTTTTATCCAAAGCGACTTACATATGAGAACATTTACAAACCGAAGGCGCAGCTTCAGGAGCATTTTATCTTTAAAATCTTTAAATAGAAAATTCTAAATGCAATTAAAAATACTAATATGTTATTGAGAGAGAATACATATGGACACTTTTGTTCATGTTTCAGTGTGTCTGCTGACTTTTGGAAAACAATCTGAGAGCAACAGACTTTAGTTATGTCTTATTATGTGCATTGCTGAGGATTCCCACCTGATTGGCTCCCAGTGTGAATGTGAAAGGACATGGAGCTATTTGTGTGAATTGAAGCTAACCGTTTACATTATTCTAATATTATTACAGACAAGTTGCTATTTAATAAAATCCCTCTTGACACCACAGCTTTATATTGGTTCACTGTCGGCTCTGCACCTCCTCTGTGTTCCCCTCTGCCAGCCACTGACTGACTACCGGCTGCAGCAGAAAACCACCAGCATGGACATTATTGCTGCCGTGTCGTCATTCCTGTCTTGTCCTGTCAAAGAGACAAAGACGCCCTGAGAGGGACGATACGATGTCCCTGTTAGACAAAACACCGAAACACTGGCAGCATCTTCCTGCATTTAGAGATGTGGATAACCGTCGGACTTCTCCTGACAAAAACCGTAGCACATGATTTTAGTCTTAACCATTCACAATAAAAATGAATTCAGTTCAACTCAGTTTTATTTACATAGCTCCAGTTCATACCAGACGTGATCTCACTGCACTAGTAAATAATAATAAAAGAAAGGGCAGGGGGCTAACACAGTACCCTGGTAACTGCAAGGACACACACACACACACACACACACACACACAGTAATGTGCCTGCGCAGAGGTGCTCTCATGCCAATGAGAAAAAGGTGATTGCCACCGTGAGTCCAACCCCTGCAGCACAAAGCGAAAGCAGCTCTGGTCCTTTAGGGTTGGGTAGGTAGTGTTGGTCTGAGTTCAATACACTCAAACATCTAAAACCTTCAGGCCCAATCTGTATTTAAAACAATTACTAACACAAGAGTCAAATACGCCAATATTGTAAACTACAGTCAGCTGCGTGGGATAGTCCCGTATTCGGTCATTACCCAAGGCTGACCTTCCCGCCGCCGCTCGCACCACAAACTGAATAACGGGACGTAAACACAGTTACTGTGGGGGATGTAAAGCCCAATCTGGCCGGATCACGTATGACACACCCGTTTAATGGGGGCGACATCTATAAATGATGAATAAAAGCCTACACCGTACAAATCCGGCCTGAGAGTCTACCGCCAGGCTAGCGACCCTGTGAGGCTGTACTTAGACACAGTGGTGCTTTGAGCTACATGCATCAAAGCTCACGCTCGTCTGCACCTTGCTCTGTGTGCAGGGTTACTAATTGTTTTCGAACTGTGAGAAATGTCCAAAGGTTGGCAAATATTAGCTCATAAAAGTTTTGGATTTAATAAGATTTTGACCTGGTGTTGGCGCTAGAGGAAACGTTGGCTGTTCACTGGGATTCATCCTCCGGGAAGCACGAATATCTATACCAAATCCCATGGCAATTCATCCAATATTTGTCAAGACATTTCACTCACAATCAGAATCGTTGACCTGATGGCTAGGTGGAAATTCAGTCGGTCAACAAGAAAAGATGAATCCTCTCGGGACCATAAATTTCATGGCAATCCATTTGATAGTTGTTGAGATATTTCAGTCTGGACCAAAGTGTTGGACTGGACCATCTCCAGAGCCATGCTGGGTGTCTAAAAAAGGCAATGGGTGCATTGAAATCAAATGCTTTCAAGCACCCCCCCCCCCCCTTCCAACCTGTCTCATGAATGTGCTCCAGAAGCGCAACGATGATGATGATGATGATGGAACTAGAAACCAGGTCCTGGGTTCACCAAAACAGTAATATTCATCTTCTGGGAGCCACGAATATCCAATCGGTCCAGTCGATGTGGAGAAATGTTGCTCTGCACCAAAGTGTAGATCAGCAGGACGGGCGGACAGATCGCCTCTCAGTGAGGGCAGAGAGAGCAGCGGGACATGTGGAGCTGCAAGCTGGGAGGAGGCATGGTGGAGTAGTCCTGACTGTCACCTGGGAGACAGATGGGTCTCTGAGTTCTACCAGCACTCCCATACATGAGGACTGGGACGTCAGTGTTCTGCTGAAATTGCACTTGTGTCATATAGTGCATATGTGTGCATATTAGATGTCACAGTATGTCTGCCTGTATGTGCATGTCTATTATATTTCCACATGTTACTATCTACATAGAAATTGCAGGGCCTGCTGTTGATAAAACACGAATGTGTGTGTATTGCATTCATGTAAAGGTTATGTAATATATGCTACATTTTCAACATTCTCAGAAGTCCGAATAGTCTGTATATTTTATTATACATGTTAAATATTGATATTTAATAATATCTAATCTTCTAATCTTTTACCCTGTTTGAGCCAAGCAACACAAAGCCGATAAATAACTACAGATGAAGAGGTGTGATGAGGGGGTGTATCGTTCCCTGGCAGAAGCACTGTATCAGTTCCTGTCTGTGGTTGAACATTAACAGGCTTTCCATCACAGGCTGCCACCGTGAATAGGAGGGAATGGAGCTCCTGGTCTCTGCTGCATCCTGAGGCCCTGCTGAGGCAGACAGGAGACTGCCAGTGTCTCATCATCACAGAGCCGTTCAACGGGATCCTCTGTCTTTGTTTGTCTGGACGGGACAAGACAGGGATGACAACGCGTCAGCCATAATGGCCTTGTCTGTAGTTTTCTGCTGCAGCAGGAACCCCGTCAGCGGGCGGCAGAGAGGAAGGCGGAGGAAGTAGGGAGGTGGAGGAGAAGCGTTGTGCTGAGCTTTCAAGCACTTTTCATCAGGCACTTAGTGATGGCTGGAGGGTTGAACCGTGCCCCGATCAGTCCAGTGTTGGTGCATGTTTAGCCCACAAAGTAAGTTTCCTTTAAGTTTCCATTCTATTTTTACCTAATATTGCCATTTTGTTTCCCTATATTGTAATTCTACTGCTGCTACGTCTGCCCGCCCTTTTCCTGACACGCTTCTCCGCTTTTTGAGGGTTGAAGACTAGAGGGTGCTGAATGTTGTACTGACCTTAAAATCCAAAAAAGGAATAAAAACTGGAACGTGTAAACAAACATTAAAAGTGCTTTTTAAAAAAGTCCCACTCAACCAACAAAGGGGCTCACTGGGGTCGAGGCCCCCAAGGCACGATACTGGCAGAAAGGAAAACATCCATGGCACTCTAAGTCCTGAGTTTAATCAAAAGAATTGCAATGTGAAAGGCTTTTTCTTTCTGAAATATAATCACGTTGACCTGACTTGACACTACCACAATGAACATATAACGACTTCATCACACTGAACATCGTGTCTCTTTTATGTCTTATACCAGATACTAATACGTTCCTTAAGAATGGTACTTGCACTGCAAGATAAGTGTTTGAACAAAATCCTAAACGTTCTTCTAAAGTTCTGCTAAAAACAATAGACAGAGTTTGACGTGTGCTTAGTTACAGGATGCAGCGACGTCACAGATCGCCCTGTCTTACTTTTCTCCTACTGCACAGTACAACCTTTTGAAACTGGCCTCCTCTTTTTTATTTAGCAGCTTTCTTGAACATTAGAAACGGTGCTGGTCAGTGGCGAGGACGGTCTTGCAGTCTCTGGCCCGTCACAGGCACACAGAGGTCATCCATCTAGGCGTCTTTGTTCCCTCGACGAGACAAGACAGGAGCGACAACACGTCAGCCATAATGGCCATGTCTGTAGTTTTGTACTCAGCTGAGGAAGGAAGCTGCAGAGAAGAGAGGATGCATGGAGCTTATACTGTATGTTCAAATGGAAAAAAATATCAAAGGAACAGTCAGACATTTTGAGACATATACTTGTTCGTCTTCCTAATTAGAGTCATGGGTGAAATTGATACCAATTTTACCTCTGTGCTTCAGGTACTGAGGCAGATCCATAGTGTGTTAGCCTAGCTTAGCATAAAGACCGGAAGCAGGGGGAAACTGCTAACCCAGCGCTTTCAAACATTTCCATAGCTGTCATGTGTGGATGTTCTCTCTTCTGACAAGAAACAGTTCCCACAGGTATGAAACCACAAGATGTCCTTTTACATTTCTGTCTGTATAGGAATCAAACAAACAAGCCCCAGCGTGTTAATCAGTGAGCTTCAGAGGTGCTGGCCGGCCTGTTCTTTTTGCTTTGGACAAAGCCAGGCTAGCTGTTTCCCCCTGCTTCCAGCTTTATGCTAAGCTAGGCTAACCACACACAGACGTGAGACTGATGTCAATCTTCTCAGCCGACTCTCCATAAAAAGCCAATTAGTGTATTTCCCAAAATGTTGAAGTATTTCCTCGACACGTACGCAGGCTTAATCAGGGAGTTATTAGATAATAATGAACAGAAAACAAGTCTTGTTTGCTCCAACTCTTTCTCCTTTATCTGATGTATGGCTTCTCATCCAAATCCACCTGATTTGATTTGGTCGCGTCCATTTAGTAAAGTCTCTTTGAGTTGCCCTGAAACTGTTAACCTTTTCTGTGGTTTGAGATTGGGAGGGGGCAGCTCCCACATGTGAATGTGTACGGATGAATAAAGATCAGAGCACTCCTAAAAAAGAATAATCCTACCCAGGGTAAAATAAAGGTTACCACTAGCCCTGTTGCAAAGCCCAGAGATATTGATTGCTCATAAGTTATGACCAGAGTCTATTGATCGCACAGGACATGTGCCCACAGCAGTATGACAGAGAGACTTATCTCAGCCCTGACTAGGAATATTTCAGGAAGAACAAAGAAATCATAAAGATTTGTAATTGTTCCCCACAAATTGCTTGTTTAAAACATTCGCCTTATTGACAAAAGACGAGAAAAAGAAAACATTCCTTAGTTGATGCAGGTTTAGAAGCATAAAGAATCATTCTGAAATGCATGGCCAGGGTTTTGTAGCGATACGTTACGGGCAGTAGGTATTGATCCGGCCTGTTTTGTGACCACAGGACATCAAGAGAACATCACACGATCCATCTGCATGTGACCATGGAAGATTCCCAACAAGCAAAGACGGAGGAAATACATTCAAAGGCCTCCTCCAAATGTTGGGAACGGAGGCAGTCCATCCTGCTTTACGTGGACTTTCTGGACTGTTTCACAGTGGAGCGAGCAGGGATCTGCTGCCAGGACAACACGGAGTCTCCGTAGGTTGTTGTTCAGGAATTCCAAATGAAAATCATGAAAATTCATACAAAGAGGACATGAACCCAATTAGAAGCGTGGAGCGATCGGCTGAGGCAGCAGCATCTGTACATTTTCTCCACAGCGTCCCGATCATTACGAGGAGAAAACCTATTGTCACTGTGGCTGGATGTGTCAATCCAGTGGACTCACTTGTGATTCCACAAAGCTACATCCATAAAGATGTCACAGGACTGCTGGTAGATAAGAAGAGCTTCATCACACACAGTCAGACACTCTGGAAGATGGAACGTCACTGACAGATTTTATCTTGAGATCATAAGTTACTAATGGTTAGGGTTGACATATACTGAAAAGACAATCTTGTGACGGTGTAGATAATTCCCCCCCTGTCTTTACCACCTACACATCATGGTTAGTCTTATCTTTTCAAAGCCAATTTAACTCTTATGTGGGCCATGTCATTTATACTGCATGCACGTAAAACTGCAGTAAGTATGTCGAAGCCAAGAGTGCAACAAAATGTTGGGGAAGGAGCCTTAAAATCCACAGGAGTTTCGTTTCGTCAGCGTACTATAAGTTAAGTCCAACTGAAATTAAACTGCATGCCGTTGCTGCTACAGCAGAGTCAAATGATTTAAAAGTGTATGTCAACGCAGTAACATCACTGTCCTGCCATGGGCAGATGGTCATCTGTTTCTTCTTTATGTCTTCTCTCATAGTTATTTGAATTTGTCTGTTTCTTAAAACGGTAATGTAGTGCGAGCTGCATTTCTTGTAGCAATAAAAACAATATATTAACCATTCCAAACAACACTGGCACGCTTTACAAGCAAAATCTACACAAACAGACAATAAAGTGGCTATTCTTATACATACATACATGTACACATTCGTGTGTGTGTGTGTGTGTGTGTGTGTGTGTGTATATTCATCTTTTTCCAGAGATTTTACTTCCACATCGCTGAGTCAAACGCTTCCATTACTCCCTCAGTGAAATTACAGCCTAAATGTTTCTTTGCATGCAGATTAAAGAATACTATTTGTGAGAAAAAGGGATGGAGATTAATAACTACAAAACTAATAACGGAAATGGTTCTAGGAGTTTCTGTACATTCCTTTATCCTGAAGAGAGAATTTGCTATTTCTGGCGCCCATCAACCCCAGATCTCATCATCTGCACCATTCAATGTAACAGTAAATACATCAGCATGGGCTCCGAGGCCTCTCTACAGCAGCCACGCAACACACACAAAGACTATCAGCAGAGGCAGAGGGATTCTTGATGATTTTCTAATAGGGTTTATAGCTCTTTCCTGTCATTAGTCAAATGATGACAAATCCATTTGATCTCCGCTGTGTGATGTTATATGAACTTCACTAGGGAAACTCTCTCCTCTCCTGCCCAGATGAACCCGAAACCTGAACCCTCACATTCCCTTTTTAGCTTAATTGAAGCATTGAGAGGCAAATTAAACAATAGCCTGGTGTAATTAAATCTCAGCAATACCCTGTTGTGGTAGTTTAAGCCTGTAATGATGTTTTGGCCACGCTCCTCTCTCCTGTTCCCCACCAATTAAAACCTGCTAAAGAGTGTGAAGACAGCTGGATCGGGTTCTGCTTAATGCCAGTGTTGTGGTTTTCGAGCGGTCCTCCAGTGGCACTGAAATCCAATAAATGGTATAATCGTGGTTTCTTAATGACAAGACGCAGGTGCAGGGTGATTTGTTTTTCTTGATTTAGCGTGCAGGCTAAGATTTATACAAGACAAAAAAGAAGCCGTTTAATTGCCACACGAACAGCCAATGGTGTGATACTAATGTGTGGAGCTTTCAAGATGCAGCAGTTAATTCAAGAGCAAGAGCAGCATTTCATATGTTTCCTGAGATACCTGCTAGCTATGGGCTTCCAAGTGTGTGTGAGGCCCAAACTTACACAGAAATACCACATGCAAACAAGCAACACCACAGAGCAGACTTTATTTAGATATTCCCCAGCAACTTAAGCAGAATTTTGCAGTGAAAGATTTTTGAACCACATGCTGGATTTTTGTAAGTTAGATCCCAGCAGTTTTTAGAGCTGAGCCTATGATAGCTGGAGCTAATACTCCATCACTTTAATTGGGTTAGTTTAGAATGAAAAGTGAGGCTATTCGAGGTCAAGTTGTGTCAGGGTGGCTGTATGTGTCAGGTGCCATTACACATTTCCAGACTGTAAGAAATCCCCCCCCCCCACACCAGACTGGAGTGAGCCCCAGACATCTGACAGACAGGACGCAGATACTGACTGTGGCCAGTGGCCAGAGGTAAACCACACTGACTAAGCCAGACCTGATGTATTCAGAAGATCTTAGCACAGAGACTCGAGGCAGGAAACAGGAAGCCGAGATCTATTACAAGCAAAAACAGCGGACAAGTCTGTTTCCCTAAATGTTCGGTTTAAGCCTCGGGGTCATGTACATGTATCACATTAGAGCTGCAGGATAAACAGTCACATTCGGGAGCAAGTAGAGGTTAGGGCTTTTCCAGAACTGACACACTGTTGCTTTTGGATCTCCCCAAAAAGGCTGCAAAATGTAAGACACTATTTAGGTATGTGTGCCCAGCCTCAGGAGCTGCAGTGAATACCTCTAACTATAACTTACACAGGAATCGAACCTCTGCTTTGCATTTCTCGCCTCAGGCGGGCCGAGACTAGCTGGCAAGTAGCTTGCTGCTTAGCAAACATTACGTGAACAAGGAAACTACGACTAGTTCCGTCACCTCTCCACCGCTTTTTAAAGTCTGCCTCTCTCTTAGATTGCTACATGACAGCCAGAGCCACCTGGCCATCTGGCGTCACCACAGTCCTGCAAAGTCACGTCAAAGTTTAGGTTTAGGGAAAGAGCTGGCGTTCTTCTTGGGAGGACAGCTTCAACATTTTAACGCATTGAATTCCTTTGATATATTGCACAGCCCTACCTCAGTGTTTGCTAATGAGCAAATCGACATACCCACCTGTGAAACCATTTTAAATAGGATATCGTAGGTGCCCTGTGCATCACTGTCTGAAGCTGTCCAGCCTGACACATTTGGTATCACTGGAAACTTTGAAATGTACAATAGAAGTTAAAATAGAGTTCTGTGGGTTTAAACAGTGCTTTAATATGCAACACTACACACCGTATGTTATGGTATTTGTATTCAGCCTCCCTTCTGTGACTGGGCTGGTTGTTTAACTAGTGTCTGTACAACTGAATGGCATTCAATTATGAGCACTATTATCAGCCTGGAGGTTAGGGCCCTGTCTAATTCACTCCTACTCTGTTGTCACAACATTAAGACCCCCCCACCCACCCGCTCCTCCTCCGTTATCTAAACTACACACATTGGCATCTGATAATAATGCCTGATTATGATGTCTACACACCCCCCCCCCCCCCCCCCCCCCCCCCCCCCCCCCTCCTTCCCCCCCCCCCACC